>CM052206.1:8644166-8964728 GCA_028454225.1 Lasioglossum leucozonium
TCAATATCTTTTTTAGATCAAAAGTTATAGCAAAATGTGTGCCGCACCGCGCCGTGCTGGAAATGCGCCACCTCCAGATTACGACTCGTGCGTCCGAAATTTCGAATTTCGGAAGAACGCACCGAGTCGAATAGGCATCTCACATGACTAGAGTAGAGGTATGCTTGCGTGTGTAGCGCGCGTGCTACCCAGCAGGCACTCACACTGGCAGACTAGGGGTACGTTCGTGTGTAGCGCGCGCGCATAGAAGTAACGTATAAACCCACGGTACATCAGAGTGGGGGGGACTAAGCCGGTTGAAGCAGCGGAGGAGAAAAACCCACGGCCCACGATTCTGGCATCACTGAGCACTCTCGTATACTCTCTGATAATATTGAAAACGATATTAGAAAGTGTTATGATATGAATATTAAGTGATAGAAAATTGGACATACGATGATATTACAAATCACACGATAACGATGCGTCTTAAGTTTGTCAAAACATTGTTAGTGCTTGCACTATTAGGTAATATTATTATATGGCACAGAATATGGAGGTTATTTGCAGCGCAAAACACATTGAGATTGTTGACACCAAACGTGACAAGTGATCCTCCACAAAAACTTCATCGTCGTTTAGCGCGTCTTGTTACCGTGGTTATACGACAGTTCGAAAATTTCGAGAACGATGTAGCTTCCACAGTGGAATCTGTTTTAGAGTTTTTTCCTACTATACCAATTCTAATAGTGTCTAATGAATTACCATACCCTCCATTGGAATTGGATTTTGCCAATGACAGTATGCAAAATGTGAAACTAATAAATTTACAACCGGATTTCAATACATCTTATGATGAAAGAAATCCACTTTTCTATGTGCGTACGAAATACGCATTATTTTTACCTGATGCGAGCCGACTAACTAATAAACAAGTCGTGCAGGTAAGGATCTTAGTATCTATGTTGTTAAGATACATCATTTTAATCGGTGTGATTAATATTCGACCGTAATTACTTTGTTACAGGAGACTGTATCGCATGCAGCAAAACTAGGTATTGTAATTATACCTATAGGAAAAGCAACTTTGAATTGCATTAGTATAGATTTAAAAGTAAGAGAATGGAGCCTCAAGTTTTCAAGAATTGATGGGAATGTTTGCAACGGTGTAACTGGAAAACATGCTACTATTATTGAGACAAGATTACTGAGGAAATTAACTGATCCTTTCCTGTTACCTTTCACGGATGCATTATACATTCAAACAACTGCAATAAGTGCAAAGGTTTGTAATTTTTGTTTAGAACCCGCCTCGATTCCAAATAAAATTCTCGACCACTCCTGAGCCAACATTTTCATGCTTATATATTTCATTGGATTATTTATTGTCGCTAGGTTCATATACTCTCTAATTATCAGCTCAACGAAGGAAAGATACTATACAGAAATCAACAATCGCAATGGAAGTTACAGCAGTTACATCTAAATCGTGAGCGAATAATGTTTGAAAAGTTGGGGATTAAGAAAGTTGTAAGGGAGTCGGATACTATAGAATGGTATGGTTGTTCGAGGGAAAGCAGTAGATGTTTTGGATCAATTATAAATGGTGTACCATCGTATCTTTATCAAAAACGATATACACCACCTTGTTGCCTCTCAGGATTAAGAAAAGTTGCTCACCATGTGTTTGATAAATTAGAAGAAGTTGGTGTCAGATTTTGGTTAGAGGGAGGATCTTTACTTGGTGCTATGAAAAATGGTGATATCTTGCCATGGGATTATGAAGTACAAATAGGTGTAAATCGCGATGACCTTGAACGATCGCCATGGTTAATCAAGGCCATGAGTAAACCTACTGTTGATAATGACGGTTTTGTCTGGGAAAAAGCAACAGAAGGGGAGTTTTTTAAAGTTCAGTATTCAAAGATCAATCATTTGAACGTGAACATTCTTCCATTTTATTCGAAGAATGGTTCTATGGTCAAGGCAGCGTGGTTTTTAAACCAAAGAAATTTTCCAGAACAGTTTCTTCATCCGATGTCAAGCATAGAATTTGCTGGTAGGCAAGTGCCATGTCCGAACAATATTAGGGATTTTTTAGAATTGAAGTATTTTAAAGGTGTGATAGAAAATCCAGAACTTCCTGGAAAAATTTCTTTTTAGACTTTATACTTAAATGAATTCACTTTCTAGGGAAAGCTACGTGCAGTTAGAAACAGATAATATTTCTGTGTTAAGGTATAATTTAAATTACATATTTAATAACTATTTCTATACTTAATCAGATTTTACATTTTTTATTACCATCTTAAATATCGGAACTAGTATCTTCTAATAAGAATGTAAATTAGGTCTTGCATCATAGAATTTCCACTTGAGATATATTATTTTCCGACGATTTATAAAAGTTAATAAATGGTGTCGTAAAATAAGAATGATTGCTAATTTCAATAGCTCATTAGTATAAGAATAAAAGAAACGTTTTACAAAATATACTTAAAAACATAGATCTTACATATTTTCCTAATTTCATAAAAAATTATGAAGGTATTTAATTACGCTTTATTTACTTTGACATAATTACTCATTCTTGATATAAAAATTAATTTATTATCAATAAATTGTCGTACATATTTATGTTCAAAAGTTCCTAAAACAAATTTTAGATTATTTCAAAATTAATATTTTGAAACTTGTTACATTTTGTTTATTTACAATTTTTTAAAATGAATTTTTTAATACGATTATAAAAATGATGGGTTTTTATTTAACTTCATTAAATGAATTGATGTGCCAAAGATTTGAAGCAGTTTCCATTTTTATCGTTTTCTTTGCTTTTTGTATCATATTATACCATTTGATTAAACCTGTAGTACAAATTATCATTTACGATTTCGTCAGTATTATTTTATGTCATATTTTGAAAGTATTTATATGGATTATTAATTTCATTGACTAATGTTACTGTGATATATAATCTTTCTATATATATGTTTACAAAACATTTGGTTTAAAGACATATCTAAATTGTATGTATATCAAACACTTTAATATTTAAGATTTTATTATAAACTATTGTAGATTATTTCAGTAATATTTATTTTGAAAACTAAAAGAAGACAAAAGACACTGTGGTAACCAGATTTTTGATATACCATTAATTCATTTTACCTACTGTTATTATTCCACTTTTATAGTTTCCTTTTTTCTCCGTTTGCAATATACAAAAAATTTTACATGTAAACTTTATTTATGTAAACCAATTTTGTGAAATTACTCCATTATTCTTTAAGTGCTATTATGTGTATGGAATTGCAAAAAGTTTAACATAAGTAATGCTATTTATAGAACAGTATATTAAAGTAGTTTCATAATCGTTAATATTTGCTTCTAGTCTAGGACACACATGTTGTAGCAAGTCTGTATACCAACATTATATCTGTAAGTTATAATAATATTTTTAATGTATTCTAAATTTAGTGCCAATTCATTTACAAAGACATAGACATTGTAGGATTTTTAATAACGTTTATTTTTAAACACGCACAATGTAAGAATCTATTACTCCTTACAATATTAATATGTATTTTCTGTTATAGCAAATACTAATAAAATGTTACTGTTTATAAAATGAAATGTCATACCTTTTTTCTATATCTCAATGAAGATACACGAACGAGCTTATAATTAAATATTTAGGAATTCCATAAAAAGGTGTCTTCTATAAAATCGATTTCTTATCGTATTTACCCACATAAGTTATATTAAGAAAAAAATACGAATTCGCTTTTGTAAGTAATGAGGTTTTTTTATTTGATAAAAATATAATTTTATTATGTTACTACCCGTACATCCGCTGGTGGTGTTAATACAGACGGTTCACGCACAAAGCTTAGTAACTTTTCTAATTTCATAATTTCTAAGTCTCTGTGCGTTAAATGCATTTGCCTCTTCGTTGGTTTCACTTTTATTCTAAGATTTGGCGAGAGTTTTAAAGTAGTGACTGTACCTCTATAGAAAATGTAAAGATCAAATTAACGAAATGGGAGTCTCATATGTTTGTTTAATACTTACTTATCATCACCAACAATAATAAAAGGCAGTTGGTTGTTAAATGCTAGACGAGTTAACTTATTCTTCTTTTTACTAACAACTGCTTGACTACATATTGGTCTATATTTGTTCACATTTAAATCGAATACTGTCACTTTTCCATCATTTGAAACACAAGCCAATACTGTTGAACTGTATGGTGCCCATTGAACGTCTCCAATCGGAACACCAAGATCAAACATAAACAAAGGTTCCCTATAAAGAATTATATATATATAACCAATGTTGCAATATTAGCTGTTTATATGTGATACTGGTTGCATGAACCTTACATTCTATTATCTTCCCATATTTTTATTCTCCAATCACCTGAACAACTTGCAAAAATGCTAGAATTAAATTTATTGAATACTATTCGATAAACTGGCATATTGTGTGCTTCATTATAAGTTTTCATATAAACACTACTATACGCTGTGTTACATTTGTAAATTGTTCCTTCTTCTGTTCCTACTAAGAATACATTTGGATCTGCAGGATGAAATGCTAAACATGTTCCACATCCTAAGAAAGTAAAAACATTGTTTTTTAATATGTAAAATGTGTTCAATATTGTTAGAGGTGTATGATTTCCAAAATTTTCGAGAACCAATTCCAATCCCGAGTAAAATTCTTGACCCGAGATTTTCGGTTTCTCTTACACCTCTAAATATTATGCATTAAGATTGATTACCTTTAAGGGTGATCATAGTACCATCTGGTCCAGGTATTGGAGGTCGGTCTAGAATAAGTGTCATCACAGTTGTCAATCCAAGATCATTTTGATGTAATATCCAGTAATTTATTTTCCCATCAATACTAACACTGTAGAATGCCAAATTACCTTCTTCTGTATCTGGTGCCCAACATACCTTAATAAATAAACGTCAAATTACCGATGAAATTGCTGATTTGTGTGATTAACATGATTTAAAAATTTAACAAACCTCCCAAACTATTCCTCCATGCTTTTGACCAACATCATTACTTTTATATTGCGGAGCTATCGGTGGCAACATGACATTATAAACAGCAACAGCACCATCCATAGTACCTTAATTATAAAGATAGAGATCAATATTATTGTTAAATACTGTTACATAATTTTTTACTGTATTACCAATGACCAAAAGATGTGGATGTTGTTCACTGAAGGCTAAAGACATTACTGGGGATTCTATTGGACAGATCCATTCTGGATACGATGGATTTTTTAAACTAAATAAGCAGACTTTTCCACTTGTTATTGGACTATTAAATGACACTGCAATTATACATATATAAGTATATATATATAAACACAAGATATAAAAAATTCAACATTTTGTATTAACTTGTTCCATAAGCTACTGCAAATAAGTCATAATATCTGCCATTAAAGCATAAGTCTGTAACATCGTGTTTTTTAGTTCTTTCATAACTGAATTTCCATAAGGGTAGTAAAGATCCTTCTCCATCCTTGAATTCATCACTTGGATCATCCCAATATCTGTAATCTGAAAGTATTTGTCTATATATTTCATCGAATACACTATTATTATTTAAATAGTAGTCACCTTGTGCTATATCATCGAAAATATTTTGATTCACCATTCGTTCCAACGTTTTTGCTGCTTGTAACATTCGACTTGACAATGCCATGGATTGTGTTTGTGCTTGCTTTTTTACGTCTTCCTTTTTTAGTTGTAAAATTGGAATTCTCTTTTCCTTTTCTTTTTCACGTTGTTGTTGCGCGAAATCTTCCTAAAATGAAAGTATATGAATCACGTATCTACTTTTAAGTCAAGTAATTCAAAATAAAAGTATATTCATACTTGATACTCGTCAAAGATTGTCCATTGAAAAACGTGTGTATTGAATGTTCCTGTTGGAGGTGGTACTGTTTGTGTACTCATTTCCTACAAAATTATTATAAAATCAGGTAAATAATGAATTAAATTAAAATTCAATATTATGTTATCTTACTCGTAAAGGATTTGTGTATGTTAATGCAGCCCTTTCACAAAAATTAAATTGGTTTGGAATTTTTTTAGGTTTCACTGTTTCTACTTCTTCTTCATCTGGTTCAACTTCAGCATCAGGTTCTTTTTGTTCCTCCTCAACATCTTTTGCATCATCTATAAAAATATGGATAGTGATTCATAAAAGTTTTCAATATTACTACAACTGGTCTGGGTCATTATACCTTCCTCTTCTTCTTCCTCTTTGTCTTCCTTTTCTTCTTCTTCTTCATCTTCTTCTTCCTCCTCTTCATCATCGTCTAACATTTGAGTCACATCGTGAAGACTTTCCACTATAAAGAAAGAGCTGTATCATTTCCTTTAAATATTCAAGTGACTACAAACATGATAAATAAATATGTCTTTATGGAGTCTTACCAATAAGTCCACCAGATAATTGTACTTTTGCTTCTTCAGAATCCTTGTGTAATATAGTTCCCTGTACACTTAAGAGTGTTACTAAATGTGGAGGAGGAGGTAATTTTATGAATTCTTTCAATTTCCACGACCATTCCACTAAAGAATCTGGAACTCTTGTATTGTGAATAGTGAGGACTCTTGCAAACTCTTCTTGCAGTTCCTACAAGTTTGACATACATTGCGATGCAAATGGATATTTCTAAAAAATATATAATTAAAACACGTAGTGTATTAATGGTTTTTAGCAATGTAAGGAGGCATATACTTCTTCTGTCAATTGCAGCTGATCGTCTGGCTTAAGAAGAACTTTTCCACGCATCCAATCCATATCACCTCCAGCGAAATCTACACGACTCCGTGCAAAACTCATGTGCTATGTACGTATAATGAATTTCAGTAAACAATATCTATAAAATTTAATATTATGTTCCAACTATGAAGTACTAACTCTTATATCTCGCTCTGACACCTTCGACATTGATCTCCTCGAGTGTGACATTGTGTCAGCTTCCCAATTTATTATGTAACTGCATAGAAAAACATAATACAGTAATTGTGTACTCTAATTCATTTTACACTTTAATTATAACATTTATGAGAAAAGTATTCACCAAAATTTTTACAATATTTCAAAGAACGTTAAAATCTTTGCCTATATAAGCAATGTATGAAATTTTTGGTTGTTTTATATAAACCAAATTGCTGAATATATTCTATAAATAACAAATATTATTTTATTGTAATAAATATACATTAGAAAAACGATCTGAAGTTCTTTACATTCAATCTGCCTTTAAAAGCGTAGAGAAAGTTGTAGTTGCTTAGGAAACGTGTTATATTGTTGTATACATATATGTATTTAGTACTATTCAAATGCATTCAAATAATATTCCATATGCATCTCAAGAATTGTTGTACCATATTTTATATCAATTTATTATGTCTGTAATATTATAATACTGGAATCAAAAATATATATAGTTTAATGTGATTTCAGAAAATATTTTATTTGTATTTAAAATTATAGAATGCATATGATGTATGTATATGTAATGCATAAAGTGTACAGCATATATATTTGTGTAAAAATTTATGTCTATTTCATTCAAATAACTGGTAATAATGATAAAATATCCTTGTGGTTATATACATGAAAGAAAATCAATAACAGAACATACCATGATAATGCAAGCATGCTTGGTACTTATAGATAAGTGAGACTCATACACAAATACTTGTGAGTAAATATTCAAAAACAGTACGCTTTTAAGCATATTTTCGTGCAACTCAACACATATTATTTGTGCATTATGTTACATTCAAGAATAAATCATTATTTTTCAAGTACCTGTTCAAAGTACCTGTGTACAAACAACGACTGTGTGTATATTATAAATGGATTTTGTGCATTGCTATTAGATGTTTAAATAAAAAGAGGTATATTCTTAATAGTTATTTCATGAGAAATTTTTACATAAAGTATGTATGGTTATGTAAGAAAGATGTTTGGTTTTTAGACTGAAAAATGTTATCTTTTTTTACAGATGAGGTAAGAATATAAATGTTTGTTGTAGAATAACATTTTATTTTGTCATGGAAGATAGTGGAATTGACAGTGACCCAAAAAACACTGGACGCGTAGAAGATGAAAGACTTTTTGTGGTAAATATATAATATACCATATTTTACTTTATACTTTTAAGTTTGTTACGTAGTTGTAACATTAAATGAAAGTACTATATCATTCTATAATGTAACATTGAATGACTTTCTAGGGAAGCGATAGTAGCTGTAGCAGCAATCAGACACAAACATCTCAACACAACTCTACTACTAAGCAGCTACAAAAGAAGCTAGGTACATGTTAATTTATCATTTTATATCATGTTTGTGTAACAATATTAGTATCCTGTATTGAAGCACTCACTTCTATATTTTTCATATCGCATAGAAGCACGGATCGAACAAGCAAAACGTATTCAGCGAAGTTCAGACTACATAAAGCTACCCAAATACGATAAAGGAGGTAATAGTGGTAGCAGTACCGCTGGTTTGATCTCGATTCAAAGACTTCCTATACCAACTAAAAATAAAGAGCATCTTCCTCTTGTTGAATATTGGCATAGCGACAGTGAAAGGTAAAGAAAAATCTCAATGAATATGAATTTTTTGAGAATTCAACTACATCTCTTTCGTATAACTGTATCATAATTGTAAAGTATTGTATAATTAACGTTTCAATTTTGTAGTGAAGGTGAAATGACCCTATTCCCAACATCGAAATTGAAAGATTCATCTAAGCACAAACAAGATTTGACCGATACTTTTAGTATCGAAGAACTAAGTGAAGAAAGTGAAGATTCTTTGAATTTAGGACCAACTCAACCACCTCCGGATTTAAAGTTTATGCAGTATCATGGATGTACTGAGGATTGCCTTCGTTGTCAGTGCCACATATTGTAATTTATTGTTATATACATATATGCTTTAAGTATATGGAAGATTAATTATTTTTGATGTGTTGTTGAATATTAATTTATTATTTTGAAAGTTTATATAACTATACGATCGAAAATTTTATATGTATGTCGGATGAGGACCCCCCAGACCTGTGAGACAAGTATAGGAAGTGTTGAACAGCACCATGGCAGTGGTTGTTCAGGCGTGTTGACTGACCAATCCTAAATTAGGACCCTTAGTCAATCCTAATCTCGAGAACACGGTTTTGTGTCTCGTTTGTCCGGTTCCTTTTTTTCTTACCAATCTACAAAGGTGTCAGAATTGGGATGGAGGATGGGGGGGAATACTGATTATCGTCGCAGAAGAGAACGAAGACGACGATGTATGCGCTGAGTGCACGAAGATAAGAAGTATGATGATGTATATGTGCTGATGAAGTATGATGTATGATGCGTACGTTAAGATGAAAATACATGAAGATGGGTGCATTATAAATGCAAGAAAAGACACCGTGATGGACGAATGTTATTCGCAGGAGGTGAAATTATGATCTCGCAAATCTTTAAGAAGCGTAAGGCGACTAGTCAAAGTTGGAGGACCCTGAATGTACCAGTTAGATTAACAATAATTAACGATAACGTAGGTCTCAAGATTCTTTACTTCCTCGAGATCATTTGTATCATTTAACTCTTGGATGGCGGTGCTTGAGTTCATTTTGACCCAATATGTTGAAAATATAAACTAGACACTCGGATCCTAGTGATTAATTTTAATTGAAGGCTCTTTAATTGGATGCAATAAAAAGATCCAAATAAAGCACCTTTAAGAACATTTGATTGTTAATCAACTGCCTAAATGGATCTAATGATTACTGTCTGTGCAGTTGGCAAAAATTGTCCGCTTTCTGAGAGTCAATCACATTGGTTGGCTCAACATTTAATAAATTTGATATTCATCCATCGTCATCATGAATCTTCCTGACAACGTCGTCTTCGATTTCGCTCTTGACGCAAGCCAAATATATTAAGTATTTACATCATGTGATTCAAGAGATGTTGATTTTTTCTACTTTTCTATTAGTTAGAAATTTACCAATAGAATATCAGCAAATTACAAATATTTAAAACGAATAATTGTGTTACATATTATATATTATTTTGTTTCCCCGATTCTGTGAACATATATAGCAATTATATTTAAATTCTTAGAAAATATTGTTTTTTATTGTATAACATATATATAGTCTTATTCTGCCCATAGTTCAAGCGTTTGCTGTAATTTTGAAAAATATATACTTATTGGAAGCAATTTGTCTTTTTATCTTTTACCGATTTGAATAATAAAAAAATTGAAAATTGAAGTGTCGGTTTCTATTCCTTAAACCGTGGTCAACGGTAAAAGAAATTGGTAACATTATATGTATTTCATGGAATACGGGAACGTGTATCTCGAAGAGACGTTTTTCGCGTACATGAATAATGGAAATTTTCGCGAAGACATATGGTCAAGTTCTTTGGCTCAAATAAAAATGTATTAAACGTATTTCGCGTAATGTTCCTGTCATTTTTCGTACTCCATGCGAGCTACCGAGGTACGAACAAATTGTCTCACTTATAAAATCATTTTGCTCCTTTTTTTTCGTCGAAGCAAACCTTACGCGAACTCCTCTGTTGTACAACAAGAATGTCGGCGAATGGGATGCTAATTAATCGTTCGTACGCGGTAAATTTATTCTTCCCTCCGATACTCCGACAAGCTCGATTTTTAATTAAAACTGCAGGAAAGGGGCGCGCGGTGAGAGAGTAACAACCTGCTGGAAGGGAGAAAATGTTCTTTACACGTAACATCCACATATAGGGTGAAACTTTTAAATACCATAACAATTTTATAGGTATTTAATTTCATTATACGAGTAGATGAGGCGTTTACAATATACCGAATTACTCAGTTGTAAATAAGCGAGTCCATATTTTTTCCAATGTAACATTAAGTATGTATGTAATGATATTTGGTCCCCTCAGGGTTTCAAATCCATTCCACCACCTCTCCCTCTACCAATCCTCAACTATCGCCAAATTTCCAATTTCAGCGGGACCTACTTTTTATTAAGGTGGGTTCCGAACCACCTCAATGTAACATTAAGTAATACATTGTTAAAATTAGCAAAAATGTTTTTTTACGAAACATATGTAATTTGTGACATTACTGTTCAAGTATACATCGTGTTTGTTTTTGGTGCGTAGAATGACCATATAGGCAAATGTGATGCATGCGTATGAATATTTAAATGCATCGACCTCGCGTATATTGCCCTCGGACATTGCACGAAGGAGACGTATTCGCAAGCCGCCGTCGTCAACACTCGCCGGTACGGTCATAAATTAAATGAAAATTATGGCGTATTTTGTAACCAATTTGAAGCAATAAATTTCATCCCCTCGGCGACCGTGACAATCTGTAATGTGAGCGCCGCTAATATTCCTTCATTTATTCGCACGTTCCGAGCAAAAATGAGGAAGGGAGACGGAGCTCCTGAGATTCCAACGACCGATCGACCACTAATTTCTGTCAGATACCACGGTAAGAACCGTATAGAGAGATATACACCGAGTTTATTCCCCTTTCGTTCACGAACAGATTGTCTGAAGTAGTATTTGGCGCAACCTAACCCAGACCAATAATTATAAGCATTCTTTTTGGGTAAAACTATTTTGTTTACAATTCATTAATATTTGTAATTATATATGCTTATAATTATTGGTCTGGGTTAGGTTGCGCCCGGAAAAGTACCGTATTTTAATTTTTTAAAACAGTCCACGGTGCAATTTCTTCATAAATTTCAGAAAATCATTACTGGAAATATATTATTCCGCATCTCTCTGGTCGCGCCACGCGGATTCTTAATTCGCTAGCCTCTCGAACAAACTGATCTAACGCGGTGTAACGTGATTTATTAATCAGTATAGGAGTACTGATTTTTTAGTCACCGTAGCTGGACATCACCTTTGAATCTAACCCCAAAACCAGTAGAACCGGATTTCGTGAGAATATGTCCCCCAAGGCTTGAAAAAAGGATCGATAAAACCGAAGAAGCATAGGAGAATTTCGTTAATACGCGGTACGGTATTTAGACGTTATACCGACCCTAAACCGACCACCATATACGAAGAATAAAACTGCATTCTACTAAAATGCACTTATGATATATGTATATCAAAATATTGCGCCATCAAGTATAGGAATCCCATTCCCTGAGAATCCCGATTTTCAGGATACTAAATTTTCGAACCGAAGCAGATGACCCCTAAGTCCAAGGATCTGATAGTAAGGGGTGGTAGTAATTGATATTACACGTTGCGCAATGATACGTTTGCGATCAAACGACCAACGTTTGCTTCCTTGTTCCTGGAAAATCGCACGATCGTTTGCGGGATCGCAATTTTTAAGGGGACATAGCGGTCCCCGAGAAGACCAGCGAGAATCCGGACTGGCATCCAGCAATGGCGCCGTATTACAATTTCGTTTCTGGAAGGGTTCACGAAAAGGCCAAGTGTTGTTCAATTATGGCTACGCCAATGAGTTTGTCCCATAACGGGGCTTGAACCACGGTCCGCTGCTTACTTACTCGAAACCCATCGCTTCCCGTACCAACGACTTTTTACTCGGTCGCGCCGTGCCGGGCTTAATTAAATACCGATGGACGAAGGCATCCGCATCCTCTTCGCGGAGGGCTGCGCTTACGTGATCGTAACTGCGATTTTACCTTGTTAAGGACGAAGACGAAAGGAGATGGTTACGTATGCTCTTTCCACTTCTTTTCCTTCTTCTTCTTCTCTCTTTATCGACTTCGGCAACGATGTTTCTGTATTATAAACATACTTAGCAACGACCTCTCCTGACCCAGTTCCCGAACGCACCGGGTTATTTCCTACACGGTTGCTGATTGAATTCGCAACGTTACGTTATTTTCAAGGAATTATTACAGATTTTTAAACAATTCAATTTTTTATCCGAAGATTAATCGAACCTCTGAAAACGTATACAGGGCGAGTCTCGTAACGTGACGATCTCAAATAACTCGTAAGTTATTTGTTGTACGAGTTAAAATCTTTCGAACAAAAGTTGCATGGTTTCCTGGGGGACATACAGTGTTGCAATTTGTTTTTTATTACTTTGATTTTATTTTTAATAATTTTTAATATATATAATTCTAATAATTTTGAAAATTATTCATTTGAAGTCCCACTTTCTATAATAGATTTTTTACTCAGAATTTCATTAAATTCCATTAAAAAAGCCGAAGGTTATATGTCGATAAAGGAGCAAAGTAATAAAATACTAATTAGAGCACCGAATGTCGAATTTTCGTTAATAACTCCGAAACGAAGCCGCGATGGTCATTTTTGCAAAGGAAAATGTTGCTTCGAATCATCTCAGGGAACCTACCATTTCCAGGAGTTGAAGAAGTTTTGAGACACCCTATGTAATCCCTAAAGCCATCCCCCTTTTACACAATTTTAAAACAAAGACTAAAAAGTATCTATACTGCATAAAATGACAAAAAGAAAATCAAAAATGGAATCGTCGCTCGTCCTACGACACGACAGTTACGGAAATGCAACGTATAAAAGTGTCTGTCCCCATGAATGAAGCGAGACGGCCACGTGTGGCTGCGGGGAGACGGCGCGGCGTAAGGAGAGTGCAGGTGAAAAGCGCGGCAGAGGTGTGCACGCGGTGCGGCAGGTGTTTCGGTGATAGTTGGACAGATGGCGTGGACGTCGTTGGCGGCTGCTTGAAACACCTGACCGCTGCCTAGCAGTGCGGCATGGACTCGTGCGGCAGGCGCACACTTCTTTTAAAACAGGTAGCACGCGCGGCTCCGGCCGATTGTTTTGATTATCGCGTCGGCGAACCGGGTCCGGTAATGTGCGCGCGAGTGTCAGCCGCCGAGGGTGCCGTGTCCGCCGACTGACAGCCCTTTCGAAGGGACCGGAAGCAGAGGCCGGTGGTGGGAGACGTCGACTACGACGGCTACGACGACAACAGACAGAGGATTCGCGAAGTTTCACCGACCTCGAGTTTCTCACCCGTGAACACGTTCGACTCGTTCCGTGCGCGCGGTCCTGCGTGCGCAGCGATTATGACAGTCGCTTCGATCTGCGCACGCATCGATTACGCGCCCTCGGAAGGATAGCCCGCCGGCACCTCGCTGCAAACGGACCAGAAAACAACGCGCGCGCACCGATCCACGGTCCCTGGATCGTTCGATCGTTTCGCCCTCGGGACTTCCGGCTTCCTGCTGTTAGGCCGCCGGGAATTTTCTTTTAATGATATGCAAGAACTGCCGGCGCCCGAGCCACCCCGTCATTCGAACCTCCCGCTTCGAGCGCTCGAGATTTTCGAGCTTCCGCGCACGAAGCGCCGATCGCCCACGAAAATGTGATCGAACGCCGCGCGTCCTCTGTCCCGCGACGGATTTATCGTGCTTTTTCTGTCACAATGACGGTGGATCGATCGGTCGCGACGATGGTGTTCATGCTGGTGACCACCGTGATCGTGCTGGTGCACGCGAAGGATGTGACGACACTGGAGTACGAAGACCTCCTTCCGGCGAACGAGACCGCTGCCCGGCATCGCGTCGATACAGGTACTACATACATAGCAATTTTACTTAACGCTTTCAACTCTTCGCGCTCGAGCGGTGAGTCCCGTTGATTACATTATTAAATATGTTGGTATCTAATCGACTATTAATCCCATAAAATAGTTGAAATAGGTTCCATAAAATGATAAATAATAATATGTATATAGGGTGAGTCTCGTGACGAACTTCGCATGGTTTCCTGGGCGACATACAGTGATCTAATTTGTTTTTTATTACTTTGCTTTTTTATCGAGATATGAGGCTTTTCAAATGGAATGTCTAATATTTTTTCATAAATTCGGATAAATGATGAAATTCTGCGTAAAAAAGTATTGTAGAAAGTGGGACTTAAGATGAATAATTTTTAAAATTATTAGAGTTATATAAAAAATTATTAAAAATAAAAGCAAATTAATAAACAACAAATTAGAGCACTGTATGTCCCCCAGAAAACCATGCAACCTGTGTCCGAAACAGTTTTCTGTACAACAATTATTTGAGATCGTCAAGTTGCGAGACTCATTCTGCAGACTGGAATTGTTCTAGGTCGGGAGAAATGTTTAATTTTTTTAGTTAAGATAGTTTCGAATGCAAAGGGTTACTCTTCTAGACATTAGATTTGAAACCGTCTTTAATAAAGATTCGTTTAATTTTCGTATTCACTGTACACAGTCTTCTCAACTATTTTTCTTTCGTTCAGCGCATTAGTTTTTCTTTGTACAACAACAAACATAAACTTCGCCGTGAGGACCAAAGTTTCGCCGTCACCGTTGAATTTATCCACGTCACGATTTGCATTGAATGTCGCCGCTCATTTAAATTATCGAAAGTGTTGCTTATGCTTCTTGCACAATGTGTGTCACGACGCTACTTTTGAAACATGCGACCTTCCTATATGGGTGCTGTATTAGCAATGTTGATAGAATGCATTCTAATTAAATATATCCGCTATCACCGCGACGTAAGACACCACTATATTGTTGTCGTTGGAAAATTTAAATATGGCTTCACGTGATTTCTCCACGGAGAAGCATCATCCGCTGATAAAGAAAAAAGAAGAGGAACATTCGCAATGTTTCCTGTTCGCCGCACGGTGATATTGCACTCTCCTGAAATCAAGTACTATGACGGTGAATGCTTGAACTTTGTTACTCGTCTTGGATTTGCCGAGGAAGAATGACCTTTGCTCTAACGCTTCTGTGAAAGTGTTATGCGCTCGCCGAGGAGGCCTTGTGCCTTTCCGACGTAATTTTCTAGTGTCTACTTTTCATGCATAAATTATCATTTTCTTCAACTATGGAGTCTTCACATTTAGTGTCGAACTTGTGATCGTTTTGAAAAAATGTTCTCACACTTGTCAGATTAATTATTACATACTGCTCCAAATACCAGGAGGATCAAGAAATTGATTACTCCGTAATTGCGTAGTAAACTGTATCGTCTCATAAATCACAGATCCGAGGTATTCATTCGTTTAGCAGTACAGACGGATCTATCAGCATAGAATTTAAAGAACACTGCACTCGTAATTCAAAAGCAATTGTCAATTGGCAACGCGAATTGATTGATACGTATTTGATTCATACTTTAACATTGTAGTAGAAACCGCGTTCGAGGGGTTTATTATTTCCTCACCGGCACCACGATGCAACGTAGAGAGGCACGATAAGAAGTCTCGATTGGCCAGAATTTTTCGATCATAATTCAATGCAAAGGAGAAACGTGTTCGTAAGATGACTTGCTGCTTCGCTCGGATTGACGAACAATGAACCCTGGTCGGACTGCATTGTCCTATTGCTCCAATCATTCGCGTCAGACTAACTGGAACCGAGTAACATCCGTAACGAGTCACAGGATTACGTAATTCATAGGGAAACCTCTTAGTTGTTCGGCTACTTAATCTTAATCACTGTGCAGTTACCTTCTGTGGATCGTTGTACCCGTATATTCATTCCTACAAAAGTTCTTTTTTTTTTCTTCGAGCCGTAGTCACTCGAGGGAAATTTTCACAGGCATCTATCGTACGTTATTTGCTGAATCGTTTGTCTCTAACGAAATGCAGAAGCCCTCTTGCGGATCGATACAAATGATCTCGTACATTTTTCCTCGGGGAATTTATAAGTACTGTGAAGCACACGTTATAATAATACTGCGAATGTTTGTGCAATTTTTAATTTTTGTAGGAAAATTTTCAGAAAGCGTAGTTAAATAAAATCTTCCTTTCAATGGTAGTAGACTTTATAGATATGAAACAAATAAAAATTTTATTAAATTCCGAGGAATTTTATATCGTAGGATTGTTTGAAAATTTTTAGGTGCCATAAATGCATGAAGATCCGCCACTCTTATAATGAAAATATCATATTGCAAACATATTATTTGCATCTTATTAAAACTATCATAAAAAAATAAGTGCCTGTTCAAAATCCTAATTCTGTATAAAGATCCGCAGTTCAGTGATAACGCTGAGAACATAAAAAGGAAAAAAGTGTTAGGCAAGGGTCAAGGCGAACGTGTCAGGGGTGCGAATCTATCGATCGTAGTTCGCGAAAACCACCTGGAATACTTAGTTGCGGCCGATTCGAGGCGAAAAAAATTTCTCACGGCTTGCAAGCATGCGTCGATCGTTATCGGGGATCGTTGGACGACGGCCACAGGGTTAATCGTGTTCATCTAATTTACATTCGCTTAGAAAGGCGGAAACGCGTTTCTGTGCGTGTCGATACGAGGTGTCGTGTGCCAACTCGATGAACCCTCAAGGAGGCGTCTAACTGCGCGTGCAAATTACTCGCGTGATCGCGCTTTCTATCGACACTGGCAAGCCCCCGTGTTCGTTAAATAGAATTTGACGCCCGGCGCGGCGGCTCGCAACCTGCACACGTTTCCCGATCGTTCCGTCGTCGCGTCGGTCGTCGCTCGATCGAATCGGAATACCTTGCTCGAAGATTTCTGTACGCGCGTGTACGTAGTCACCGGCACGAAACAATACAGGATGTGATGTAACTGACGCGTGTTGAAACTGTACTCACGGCGAAACCGTTTCGGAGACATTCTAGCCGAGCGTTTATCAACAATCAAAGTTTCCGCCGGAGAACCGGCTCGCGAACAAATTGTTCACGAACGTCGATTTACATCGAAATGTCGAATAACTTTACCACTCGCATTTTTTAACGTCAGCAATGCCTGAAGAAGAATATTTTCAATTTCGTAATTTCTCTTTATATGCGAAACGACGCACTGAAATAATTATTTTCGAATACATATGGACAATTTTTCACGAAGTTTGTAGCCGATAGGGTTTCCACAGTGATGTTAAAGAATCCAATGAATTAATGATCGACGATCGATATTATCCAGATGATAATCGCTGTCCGTTCAGGTATCGTCCTCGATCGGATCACGTGTAAAAAGTGTCTGCACGCGATTCGCGCGGGATAGGCGCGCTATTTTAAAATTTGCGAGAGCGTCCGGTACATCTGATGCATATGCATGCACCGGCGATGTAAACGCTGCCAATGTAGAATTCTTTTTCAACCTTGGTGCCAATGGTGCCCGTGTACGTGTCGAGCCTGTTGTTAAGAGGAATCCCGCGAACGTAGCCAGGGGTTAACTGTACGAGACCAACGTGTTTCGTAGCGTTCGTTTAACGATTTACGGTTCGTTCATGTTAATTTTATTTAAGAGAATAATTCATTTTAACCAATCCTGGAGCGAAGCGCAGGTGTTCACGTGTTCTTCTTGCATTCGTAAAAAATTTTGCAAAACAAATTGTTCGCGCACGAAATAGTCGATTTTTTCTGATCGGTGTGCATTGCGATTGAAAATTATTAGCAACGAAAGCGTAAATTATCGAAGCGTACGATTCGGAGCTTCGATAAACTAATGCGAAGCACCGAACAGTACATCTACATTCATCTGATTTGATAAGAGGGTCTATGTTACGAGATTGCGAGATGACTGTTTATCTATTTTCGCCGCGTGTGAAGCTGGTTACACGCGAGAGGCGTGATAGAATAAAAGGTCAGACACCGTGTCTAGGAAGCCTCGAAGATTAATGTACACGCAACGTTAAATGATCGGGAGAGATTTAATTAAGATTAACCCCGCCGGGTTGGATGATTATTCTAATTCGCGACTGCACGGTGCTACGGTGCCACGGATATAAATATGATTTATTGTCTTGTTCTTGTTCCCTTGAATCCAGGAAGCTTGGAAACGTGTGTACGGCCAGTCGATAATCTTATCATTATTCATTAAAATTGATTACGCCGCAGCATTCGTTCTAATCAATCATTTCGTAGACGTTCGCACGGTTTCTAGACCCCTGTGCCTTCAATCTCTCCTTTGATTATGACCTCAGGTTTATTATTAGTACACTTCGAATCCTGCAGAAAAATCATTGGCATTTATTTAGACTGAATTGCTTGGTCTCTAACCTTATCGAAATCAATATTTGTTCGAATCAAATATGAAGTTAACCGCAATTTCTTACACGGTTAAAGCCATGTTTGAATAGCGATGGGCTCTGTACCGAAAAGTACCGGTACCTCTTCGATGACAGGGGCAATCTCTTCGTGAAAATTCATTAATAATTGACGGTTGTTCGACGAAACTGCACGCGTAATCTTTCGGATAATAATTGTCGCGGTCGTGGCGTATTCCTTAAACTGTTGCGTATCGCCTTGTACAGTACGTACGTGTTACGGGTATGGTCGTGTAATGCGATGCAAGGATTTCAAGGTTTCGCCTATACGGGTATGGACAGCTTCGCCATTCGTCCGTGTCGCGTACATGGACACGGTCGGAGCAAGATTTAAACGAACTTGCAATAAATCATGCATACTTGCCATTGAAAGTTAGACGGCAAACCAGTTCTCCCGCATTATCCAGTTTTTTTCTCGCCCGGCGACCTTATTGCTCCGATTATCTCTCTCCGTCTACATATATGTGAAATCGAAATTTCCCCCGACCGTTTTCCATGGAAATCGTGCCGTTCTCTCAAAAGATATCACAATGAAAATAAATTTCTGATTTTTTCCAGAGTAATTGACCACGCGTTAAGTATCGAACGGTATCGCGAACGGTCTCCGTCAGAATACTAGAAGAAGTCACGCGACAGAGTGTGACTCGTTTCCCCGTTACGTGATCGGGAGTTTACGTAAGCACGTAAATGATTTACACGCGTGCGCGGTGCTTTTTCTTTTTTTTATTTATTTTTTTTCACTGTCGCGTTTTCGTCCGTAGCCATAGGAAACGACGTGCAAACGAGTCTCCACGAAACTACCATTTTCTTGCGGTGTACTTTAGTAACGAGCCGGGTCGCGTTTTCTTGCGTATTCGCGCGTTTCCTGCGCGGTTCGTGGAGTTCTCCCTCCAGTTATTCTTTCTTCGTTTTTTCTTTTCGGGGGGGGCCCCGGCCGGCTTTACGAGCCGCTCGGAATACGTGCGTTCGCTCGTTCGCGATTCGAAGGGTGTAATTTTACAGCCGATCATGATTAGGGACATTAACTCGGCCGAGTTCTTTCGTCGGACCGATACGGCGCGGCGGGCTGCATTCTTCCCGAGAGTGTATAACTTCGCCCGTTACGTCCGGCATAGTCGTTACGCCGCCGCTATTATGCAGAACAATGAATAGTTAAGGCCTCCTTATTGCCGGGGCCGGTCGTGTTCCCCGACTTCTTTGGGAGATCTCGATGCCTCTTTTGCACGGTGTCCTCTTAAAAGTAGATACAGCACGGCCTGCTAATTTTTCGCGCGGCAGGTGTTCGCTGGCACCACATTCCGCGAGCCTGTGCTGGCGGTAGTGAACGCTCGAAAATTCATTAACGGAGTTTTCTTTGCCTCCTCTCGCGGCAAGTGATATTTGTAAAACAAGCGTGCGAACCTGAGCGAGATAAGATGAACTCTTATCGATACTTTGCAGCGCTTTGCACCGTTGCGAAGATATCGATGAAAATAATAGCAGTACTATTCTTAGAACAGATATTAATAGAAATTAGAATAAATAAATTTAGATCTGCGAGGGAAATTTACTTCGCGACCCGTTAAGCTTATTATCGGAATGGAAACACGTAATTTGCTGAATTTAAAGCGATAAATCCGCGGAGTACAAATTTCCGTTGAATTTAATAGAACGTTAAATTATCCACCATTCGAGGTAGCATGTTTTGACAACGCGAGCATCGTCTTCGCGTAAGAAATTCCAAAACTTCATCGCGCGAGTTGAAACGGTCGAGACAATCGACGCCCCGAACACCTGCGTCATAAATAAGAAGTCGTCTCTCGCGGCTCTTGCGATATTTATGACGTATTGTTGGATCGGCACCTGCTGAAATTTGACGCGCGGCGGAGTTATCGCTCGAGCGTAATTTCCCGATTGGGAGAACGGAGAAAAAGTCGGTGTCTGGCTTGTAATTGGAAAATAAACACGTACTCGCGGATTCGTAGCGAAAAAAGCGCGCGATCACCGGAGCCGGTAAATCGGTATTCGCGGGACGGTAATTATCCGCGGCGATATTTTTCGTTTCGTTAGGAATGCGACTTTTCTTGCGGTCGTCGTTTTGACGTGTCCCGATGCCGCTCGCGTTGCACGCCGGGGCAGCGTCGTTCGCGATTTTGTCGGGCTGACAGTACAATGGCAGTCGCGCGAACGCTGACAACATTCTGCCGTCATAGTTTCTGAAATGTATGGCTAGGATGGTTGACGGTGATTTTTTTCTATTATATTTTCGCCGGGACGCGAATAAATTTCATCTGTTGAAACCGACGACAGTCGCGCCGGGGCCGAGCGCGAGCGGTCACGTTTAAAAAGCTATCTAAGAGGCAAAATGACGATTATCGGGTGGCATAGTCTCGCGGTGGTCGCAGGTGAACGCAAACGCGCCCGGGTATACGTGTACAGCCTGCCTCGATACTTCTAAAGGAGAGGGTGTGGAGACTGTGTGCATGTATTCCGCATAATAGCGTATTATGTTAACGGCTGGCTGCGATGCTATCTGAGGTAACGAATACAGAAATGGTTATAAGTAAACATGTGGCTCCAATGAAAAGTAATGACTCTGATTTAATAACTTCGGCATAGGTCAAGGTGTTCCAACGAACGATAAAAGCAACGCTCGAGTTCTCTTCGCCGTTTGCCACTTTTATTCGTTGAACGATGTTTCTTGACTTTTATATTATCAGTCACCTCTCACCTCTCTCTACGAAGCTGAACATGTTAGGCTCAACGATTGCATCGTTTACCACATATCATTTGAACAAAAAGTGGTGCACTAATAACTAAATTACCTTGTGAAACAATTAACTAATCCATTAGGTAGGATACGCAAAAACTGCACGTTTATCTCAATACGAAAAATGGGATAAAACATTGTTCGTTAAAATTGTTTTCTCATCGAAAGTATAGTGTCGAACGCATTAGTTTTCACTTGAACGTTACGCAACTGGCTAATGCCTAATGTACCAAACTGAGATTAATGGCAGTCAGTGGTTTTTCTCAGTTGTACTCGTTAGATTTCAATAAGCGTTTGAACGAGTGATGCAACGGGCAGCTATTTTCTGTCAATTGCAGTTCTGAGATCGAACAGTTTAACACATGAAATGTTCCACAAAGCCGTTGGTAATGAATTGAATATTTTACGCTGCATCGAACGGAATGCATTGTGACGGCTGAGAATTTACGGTTTACAGAAACCGCGGTGGCGGCAATTAAAAAGACACACCGAGACAAAATGACGATTATCGGGGCGGCGGCATTGCGATCCGAGTATGCGCAGGTGAATGTAAATGCTGGCTAGTCTCCTGTAGCTGGGATACTTATAAAGAAATGGGCGTGTAGGGTAGACGTTCTGCAATAGTGTGCTATAGTGGGCTTGCAGGACCGCATTTCGCTCTGAGGTAGGGAAGGAACGAGTGCATTTTATCTGCTAATCTAGCGGCGTTACGTTACCGTGGCTTATCACCGTTGTTATCGCGAGGATCATTTTTATCTGCGCGAAATAAGGCGACGGCTGAAACTCGATTACTCTCTATCAAGAAGCTTACAAACCAGAAAAGAAAACACAAAACCGAAGAAACTCGATTCTTAAACAATGAATCTTAAAACAGCATAGAAGGATTTTTACGAAATTCATGAGAAAAGTCCCTGATGTTTGAACAGCAACATTCTTAACCGTAATCGACAGGCTCTCTATATTTGGCTCGCGTGGCTCGCGATTCTGCTTTCAATATCCACGCCTAGTTTCTGTGGTCGATAACCGATAGACGTAAAAGTCGAACTAGGTAACGGAAAGTAAAGGTATCCCTGTAAAACAATCCCTATTATCTACACGTCCGTTCTATTTGTAGAAATCAGTGTCAAACACAAGCGCCGGCTCCTTGTGACCGTGTTATCCTCTGGGCGATTCAGTTCGACAAGTATATTATAGGCTTCTCTTAATTAAAACGGGGGTAATAAATTTATGCTAATAACTACTCGCGTTTTCGAGGATCGCTGCAAGCATACGCGGCGGCTCCCTTCTATCCGTTAAACTGTTGGGGAAGCCTACTACGTACCAACACCCTACAATTATCCGCGATTCGTGTTCACTGACACGCGATGGACGTGGAAGCTACAGGGCGAATCACTGGTACGTTCGCCAGAAACGATCGCGGCGCACGTTGATTAAGAATAAAACGCGAGAGGATCATCGGTATGTATCGCGAACACATGCGCCAGCGGACCTCGACTTGTCCGCTTGAAAAGGGGAGGAGCGAAAAACTTTTCTCCGCAAGGCCGGTCTGCTGGCTCGCCGCTGCGGAATCGATTTTTTCCGGTGGAAAATTGACTGCGCGGTTACCATTTTTCACCATCGCCGTTAATAAACTCTCGGCAATATCTTCTTTACATTATACTTATCGGAGCGCTGTAAAATCGTTCGCGCTTGCCTGGAATCCCGAACAAGGGAAGCTCGATCGAACTACCAGCAGAATCTGACTACGTAACTCCACGCGAACGGACGTCGACAATCTGGTTTTTGTTAGTGATTATGAAAATTTTATTATTAATTTCTGTATTATTAAAGTTCGCGGAGACGTTCGGAACATGTTTTCTCGCTCTGTTTTTCAGACATTTTTAATCCAAAGCCTCTCGGAAAATCTGAATTTTCTTGTTATACAGTTTGGCGATTGAGCTTTCAGAGGTAACAGGCGAGCGCAGCTCCGACACATTCCCGAGATTAATTCTCGTTTAGGGATGCTGCGCTTGATACTGGGTCGAAGAGGACAGGGCAGATATACATACCGTGTTGGCCACGCAGCAGCGCACCTTGCATCCGGCG
Organism: Lasioglossum leucozonium; assembly: GCA_028454225.1. Classification (NCBI taxonomy): domain Eukaryota; kingdom Metazoa; phylum Arthropoda; class Insecta; order Hymenoptera; family Halictidae; genus Lasioglossum; species Lasioglossum leucozonium. The sequence continues at coordinate 8,668,079 of CM052206.1, forward strand.
TGTAACACAGCATGCTCGGTTGGGTACACGACGCGTATAATCTGCACAGGTGAAGCGGAATCTCGGTGGTAAACGGATGCCACTTTCCTTCTCCCTTTCTCTCTTTCCTTTTTCCCCGTTCAACATTTTATGCGATACGAGTCGGCGTCGTCGTGGTCCTCTCGCCGAGTGCCTCTCGCAGGTTTATACCGGTCACTCGCATCCTATGTCATTATCCATCATTACGGGCCGGGACAACGGTAAGGAATAGCCGCTGTCGGGTCCACGGTGTCTTGTAAAATTGCTTCCTCTTCATTTATTTTTCCGTGACTTACTTCACTCGACGAGACGCGCTCGACCGCCATACTTTTCCCGTTTTCGATCGGGCACGATTCGCTGCTCGTCGTTTGAAATTATGTGCGTGACATCATTTGAAATTATGTGCTTCTTTCCTAAGCGCAGTATAACTTCCAAAGACACCGTTTGTGCACGCGTTCAAGTCTCCGGCGCGGCGTCTCGCTTGGCCGCGCATCGGGATCTCCCTGGCTCTTCTCGTGGGATCTACGATTTTCCACTGTGTTTCGTTTTCTCACATGCAACTGCGTTATTGATACAGAAATGCTCTGGCAATAGCTATTCGAACCGCAAACAGTTGGCCATTATTATTTAAGTTTAAAGGAAATCGTCGCAAGTCCTTCTCGACATTACAGAGAAATGAGATGAACGAACCGAGTAGGAAAGAAAATAATTTCTATTATTATTAAAAAGTAGCATCCGCTGTGAGCATCGAGCGTTGGTAAATGTTCGCATGCCGGCGTCGTTGGAAGGGGTTAATCGCGACGACGCTTCAAACTCGCGCGATAACGCTCAGTCCGTAAATATTTCGCGGTTTACACGCATACGCGGTCTCTGTTTCTCGTGATACGGAGCATTAAAGTCAGTTACACGGTATATCTCCCTTCTGGCTGGCTTGCCTCTTGTTACGTCCCGCTGTTGAAGGTGGTTGCTGGTATATGGGGGGGTACCGATGATTACACCAACCAGCTCGGTCAGCCGAGATAGCCGGGACCGAGGCCTGCTTCTCTCGTGGACGCTTTATTTTCCGGTGCGGCGAGCGTCGGTCAGGTGGAAAGTCTTTTTCTTGGTCGTTTTACCGTCCGGATGACGGTGTCTCGATTTTCTCGATCCCTCGCGACGCCCAGCGAATTCGTGGCAGCTCCCCCGGATGGTCGTGGAGTTTTAATAGAACCGCGAACTCGTGCTGGCAAACGTCGCCCACCATGTACAGCGGGTCCCGCAAAATTTACCGGTAGTTAGAATTTTATAGTCGCCGGTTTTGCAGATCCAATGTCCGCTGTAATGTGAAATTACGATCGTACTCCGCGTACGAACGTTGACAGTAAATATCGCTAAGACGCGCAATTAATTCGATATTATTTTCAAACGCGACCAACGCAACGCCGACGAAGATCTGTTCATTTGCGCGGGACGATCGGATTTTAAACTGACGGACCCGGTCTCCGGACCCGCGTTCCTTAGGCGTGCAATGATCTTTCGAGGATTACGAAAAGCTTCTCGATACGAATCGGTGGCCGGTGTGATTTATTGGTGTTCGAGGGGGATCAAATTCATATTTCTGCGACTCGTACGTCATCTAAGCACGACGTACGATTAGCTGTATACAGGAAACGATATCGCCGCGGCGAGAATTCGACCAAGATTTTTATTGGTAGCGGCTAATTGTAATATATTGCAACATAAAGTATGTCTATAATAGAACGCCTGCGGAGATCGCTTTCAGGCGTTCGGAGATTTATTTTCGCGCGGTCCCCGTTCTTCTCGGAAAATTTATTGAACAAGATTTAAGGAGCAATGGGAATCTAGGAGATTCGCTTGGTAAACATATTTCATCCCGTGCAGCTTGTTCCCCCGGGTATATCTGCCAGCCGCGATTTATTTCGGACGCGCAATTAAAGCTCGCTAAGCTGGCCGAAAAGAAAATACACGTTGCTCTTTAATTACCTGCATTCAGCGATACCGAGAAGCGTCCAACTAGAAATGAATTTTTTTTTTTATTAAAGTGTAACGCTTAAATAAAGTTGCGAAATGTATTGTACATTATAAAAGCGTTTCTGCACGAAACGCTCAGATATCGCGTTCTCCAAGGATCGCTTGTAATCCGAGCATAAGCGATGAAACGTAGCGGACGCTCGTCCTTCCCCGCTAATTATTTTGCCACCGTACGTAATAGTTACTAATTAGCGCGCTTGCGGATAATGCGGCGGAGCCAACGGTGCATCGTTACGTTCATCTAAACATTATGCGCCGTCCAAGGAAAAAAAAAATTAGGAAATATCATTTCAATGAGGAAAGCGTAAGAGAGGCGAGAGATGCGACAGCGAGATAGGATCCCTTTGTTGCGGCACACAATGCAATTATTTAATGTCGTGGGTTCTAAAAGGTTTCGCGGCGGTGGAAGAAAAAGTCCGGCAAGCTATAAACACCGAGGGCATGATTCCTTACGCGTTACGAAGGAATGGTAAATGTGCGTGTCTTAACGCGACTGGTTTTCCGCGAACGGCCGCTTTCCAACGGTGTGTTTCAATGTGGCTCCGCGGAATTCCTAATGTCATAGAGAATTTATGCCGAATGTTCTTACGAGCTTCTCATTAGAACTGTGAAGTAACGCGCTTTACGCGTTCTCTTCTGAATTTCACCCGCGGTCCGGCCTACCGCCACCTCTCCGTTCCAAATTCCAAAGTTTCACTTTCGAACGATACATTGCAAACGTCCCTCGGATTGTCGCTCGCCATCGATACCCACGCTCGCAGATCTAGCTGTTCGATCCTGTATTACACGTTCGACGGCGTTTCAATCGGTATATTGCCGGTTAATTTTCCAGTACTGTCGCGTGTCAGCTGATACACATATGCATGCACGCATGCGGCTACTATAATCGCGCGCGCCGGCTTTATAAACTGGTTCCGAACAAGCAGGCCGACTGAAAAATCGCGCAACATCGGCGCACAATGGACCAGATCGAAGAATTTACTAACACCTCGGCGAAAAATCAACTTTCTCGATGTACATATACATACATACGTACCTAGTGAATTTCGCGTTTCGCGGCGAATGGACAGATCTATGCACAAGCAGCCAATCAAATTGTTTAGAAACATCCGAATTACGCGGTCGAGCACTACAAAATTCTACCGGAATTGTTCGCTCGTGACATTTCTCTGTGAAATCTGAATTCGCACGAAGGTAACTGCAGAACGAATAAACATGAAAAGGAGAAAACAGAATTATATTGAGTTATGCGGTTCGTGCAAGCTTTTATACATATATCTCGAGTTAGAAAACCAATATTTCTCAGCAGTTTCCTGTGCCATTTTTAATCTGGTATGTTATGAGGGTTGAGAGGTCGCGCGGAATCTTCTTAAATCCTTCGACGCCGCCGCGGAGTTTCTGAGAAACGCCGATCGACCTCGAGAGTAAAATCGAGAGACCGGCTCCGTAATCCGCGCCCCTCTTTTCCGTCGCTTTTTTCTGGGGTTTCGCGGCGAGGGAACAGGATCTTAGAGGGGGTCGGACGGGGGACCGTACGGGGGCTGGCTGGCCGGCCGTCCGAGCGTTTCCTTCGGTGACGTGGGATTTTCTTTACGTGTCGGCAGAACTCTGACGGGCGTCGCGCGTTTCCAGGCCGAGAGCGTGTCTCACCCGAGGGAAAAAAGAGGACCGCGCAGCCGCGTACGATGTTAGCGGACTATATTACCAGCAACGCCAGGCACCATCCATCAACCGGATCGACGCAGACGAGCAAAAAGCTCAAACTCGTCTAAACCGATTGCACGGAGCAGGGGTCTCACGGTTGGTTCACCGCGGCCGTGCTCATTTCAGATAACCCGGGTCCCTGCGGCCGTGTACATCTTCCCCCGAGAATTTTTATCGCGTCAGGTTCGTACGCCATCCGCGGCAACGCGTGTCCAACAGCCTAGATAGGATCGCGTGTGTGCGTGCATGGATACCCGCCGTGTCCACCTGTACACTATATGTACATACGTGCTGCGTCGTTCCAAGAGAGGTTTATGGTCGATGATGCTTTCTCGGGACGTGGAATCCTCCTCGCGCCGCCACGGGAAATATTCGGATTGATGGTGCCCTTTCACGGGGGAAATTATGGGTGCGTCGAACGCTGCGCTGTGACGACCACGCTTCTAAAACCATTCGACTTTAGGAGGAAATTAAAACGGTCTCTGACTATAACGCGAATGGTCCCCGAGGTGCTTTAACCTTTGCCGAATAGAACTGTTTACCTTGGTTCGATAGTTTTTATTTTTTATTATCTCATAGGAGATTTTTACGGTTGACGAAGATGGGTCTTCAACCCTTCAGCGCACGGGTCAAATCCATAAAATTCTTGAAGAAGTCTGTCCCCTTTTTCTCCCTGTTTAGCTTGCTTGGAATGTTTTAAAAGCTCGAAGAAGTCCTTCTTTTGCTAGCTTTACGATCTTGCTCTAAGTAACAAGAGCCGTATTTGTTAATAAAAATGATCAGACCTCACCTGTGCATTAGCAGGCAGCGTTCCATCGTCGAAGCGATCTCGACACATAAACGGTAAACGCACTCTCGCGCACGTGCTAATTAATTTTGGACGGACATAGTGGGGGGCTATCTACTGAAAATAGGAATGCGCGTTTCCCACGCGTCGTACGGGCGCTTTTCTTAATGGAGGATAAATGTTGCCTGAAAAATGTCGCTTTAATCAACGCGTCTCCCCGTTTTCATAGCGATCGTAAGCTCCCCTTGCAATTCGCGAAGGGCCATAACGATCGCGAGATAGAAGACCAATTACGGGACGCCGTTTAGAGTTCTCGGTCGGCGAAAAACGGCCCGTTATGGCAACCGTTAGCGGGCCGCGCGTTTATAGGCGTATCAGTCCGCATTAACGTATTTTCTTAATGCTCGTAAACCGTAACGATTGCGAGAGGGGCGGCGAAAGCTGTTGCCGCCCCCTAATGAAGATGTCCAACGATGTCGCGAACTTCGTTCGCAGACGGTAATTAAAATTACCTGGTCTTGCTCGTCGATTTCGCGCGGAGAGCACGGGTACATTGACGCGGTAATTGTCCAATGCCATTTTCGCGCAGACGCCGAGGACGTCTCGGGGACAGATCCTACTGGACCTTATCCTCTTAAAAATGTCGTGAAACCATACGAAGCTTTAATGAATATTCCTCGAATTATCATTGACACAACAGTCTTTAATAAAATACCACGGGTCTTCGTTAGATTTTTTATCGCGGTTTCGCACCGTTTGGGCGCGGACGGTTTTCTAATATTTCCTCGAGGTTCTGCGAAGCTCGCGAGCCTCGCTAATTAAGTTCCATTATCTGTGTTTGATTGTCCCGCGGCCGCGAAAGGGCTAATTGCGACACGGGTTGCGCGAAACGCGGGTCTCGCGTTGGCCGCGTGGCGAACCGAAAGTTTTCCCCGACTAGAGGCATTGCGGTTCTTAAGCTACCTATTTACGGGGCCCGTGGAAGCGAGGTAAAGTGCCGCTCAATGGCCATTTACGCAAGGCGAAAATGCTGTCATAGGCGGCTTATTATCATTTCACGGCGTAAAAAGGTATTGCCGAGTTTTGCTGCGTCTGGGCTCTCCCGGTCGGCTCGTTGCGTGTCACGACGCGCGTTTCGTATATGTATACAGTGTACATGCACGTCGAAACTGTGCAACGTTTTCCTCAGTTCCTCGGCCGAGCTCCCGCTTTGACGAGCGGACGATTCGGAAAGCACCGATTCGAGAACCGTCCCCCCCCTTAGGTCGCTTTATTATCCGAACGTCCACTGGCTCCGTTGACCATCGCGTCGCGACTAATTGTATGTGTAATTGTGTCATCGTCTACACAACACCGTCATTAAATATTTCGTTTCGACATCCGCGCGCATGCCTCTCCGTCACGCTTTAAGAGAAAGAGGTTACGGAACTCCTACCTTCCGAACGGTTCGCGATGTACTTCATTGTTGTTGGCCTTATCGAAATTGATTACACGGTTCCGCCACGTTCCACTGTAATTTTTGGTCGTAAAAAATTTGTTCTTTTCCGAACGAATCTATTCACGAAATTACTCTCCATTGAAATTACAACGATCAGCCTTTGGATTGCCAGGTGGATTCGACGCGCGCGAAACTCGAGAGTCCATTTCGTTCGATGTGGTCGTCGGCCGTCACGATTCCGAAAAGAACACATATTTTCGAACGAGTGTGTCCACGATGATCGAACGCATGAATGGCTAATTGAAATTCCTGTTTCGCCTCTTAATTCATACTCGTTTTAAGATGCATGCGATGTCACGGTGGACGTTAATCGAAGGCGAGCGTGTTGCCGACGTTGTAAATTAATTAGTGGAACACCTTGTCACGGTTGAATTGTCATGACATAATTTTCGAGGATTCTACACCCGCGTCCTCGGCATCCTTGCGTATACTTTTACTGATGCCGATGATGTTACGAATCCACCGTATCATTGACACCGTTAGGTGGGATTAGTAGATAATTCTTTCTGTGAACAATTAAACTAGACATCCTTCGAGTATGACGAGTATACAGAGAAAAAGAGAGATAGGGTGAAAAATGATCATGTTTAAGAACCCGCTAAAAATATGCTGTATAATGTTTATGACATTAGTGGCTCACGATGATGCAGCAGCAGCTGATAATTGAGTAGAACCGGAACGAATTGGGCGTGTCCACTTTTTCTGTTTCTCACAACGACTGCTGCACTACTAACCTAATCCCATCATCTGGTTTTTCATAGTCTGTCCTACTTCTCGATTTTCTGTTGATCGACAAAATATTTGGCAATCTTCGTTTCTTCGTTCCGTCTGCGGAAAGTTAAGAAAACTATAATTAATTTCTACGCTTCTTCGATTCAGTATTCAACAGACACGGTACTTGATTATTTTTACGCTATCTCCGTGCATTTCTAAAGTAATATTCATATTTTACGAAACATCTTGCAAGTAGGGCGAGATTTATGCGTGCTCGGGGAATATTTAATATTTCGCCAGCTCGCGCGGATCCCCCAAAATGGCAGAATGGCGTGCAGCAAGCTATACCGTGGCAATATATCACGGTGAAAACGTTGCATACACCGCGTTTCGTGGGCTACGAGACAGAAATGAGTTCCCAGGATAACTTCAAAGTATATTCAATAAAAAAAATACAGATACACGCGGTGAATTCTACCGCATAATGAATCGTGTATGCAACGATTTTCTGAAAATTTATTTATGCGCGTGTTATTGGAAATATTTATCGCATCTCTCGGCTATTTAACGGTTTTACGATACAATCTAATTCAAATTCTACAATGGTACTGTTTTTTAACAGATAGCAATTATTTAAAAAAAAAACTTTTAAGGGACGTGTTTAGGGAACAATAGGGCTAAACGATCACATGGAAACATCTGGTCGTTCAATGCGAACGGCCACACGATAACGACCCTGATTCCATCGTCGGAGTGCTGCGAACCGTAGGCTTCGTTCTTGAATGGCAACCGCGTATGAGTCTCTTCTTTACGAACCACTTAATAATTTCTGTTTTACGGCCCCGGCTTACTACAACGTCTACACTTTCGGCCCGGCACAACTTGCTGCCCGAGAAAACTAGCTTTTTACACTGCGGCACGTCTACCTGCAAGCACGCGCGCACGCGCGCCGCACTCGCATCATCATAGGAGCTGTTATAACACTAAAAGTAATTGCACGAACGTGCAAGTTAAACCAGACTCTCGTTTGAGCCGCCTGTAAAGCTTCGGCTATCGCGGATTCATGAAAGTTTTATGCCTCGAGCCTGCGCCAGCCTTCTGTCAGGATGCTGCAATTGACCGTGAGACGCCGACGATAGCCTGCTGGTCCCGTTATGCTGAATCCTCGACGGCTTTAATGCTCGAAGCATGCATCTGTTAGCCTCTTAACAATAGTTACCGCGTCAATTTTACCGAGATTTTGAAATCTACAATATTCATGTATCCGGTTAACCAAAAGATATTGAAGAAATTCCAAAAAGAAATTAGAAGTGGATACCTGGCTATAAGGGTTGGTTCGTTCGTTTATCAGCTTGGAACAACTCGACCCTCGAATGGAGGTGCTCGAGCGGGTTGCTAACACTGACCTACAACACTCCGAGGCGTCGTTAAGGGGTTAATCCCCTTTCGCAGAGGGACGAGGCGCGGACGAGCCTCTAGGAGGAGGTCGAAGACCGTTTCGTGGTCTCTCTTGCGGCGAGATCCGGCGAGCGTTCATTGATAAAACGATGGGGCTCTTTCCTCGGAGCGGGAGCGGCGCGAATTAATTAAGACGATCGATGTGTCCCCAACCGGCCGTGGCACCCTCCCGATATGTATAAGGGGCTCCGGCTTAAGCGTGCCAACCCGCGTGCATCGGGCCTCTTCCTTCCCTTATCTGGATCTCTCCGTGAAATGCGACGTGGCGGTGTCTCCGTCGTCCGATGACCGATCGCGAGGATTTACTCCGTTCGTTAAATTAAATTACGCCTACTTGTCTCGGCAGGGTCTCAACTCTCTCATGAAAGAAGCTATATCGACGCGCCGATATGGCGTCCGGTATTTATAAACCGAGCTAACGCGCGTTGCTCCGCGGTATACCCAAGAGTCTTCTCTTTTTCTTTTCTTTCATCTTTTTTTGCGAATGCTGGAAATGAGATCGGGATAGAACGGTTCCGTACATGGTCGCCCGGAGCCACCGTCCGCAAGGTATCCAAGGTCTTTTAATTGATTCCAGAGGCCAGCGCGCTGCTTATCCGCGGTACGAACACACGTAGAGAATGCGGGATTTTTGTTACGCGAAACAAGTTCGATTCGGCATGGTCGGTGCTGACAGTGGGTCAGGAGTAGCTCTTACCGATAGGGTGAACGTCCTTTATAACGAGCAAGCTCGTTTCATGGTTGTTGTCCCGATGCGTCGCGGGGCTCGAGAAAATCTAATCGTTCGGATCGGATTAGACAATGGAGAACAGTCGAACGAAAAAACATCTTGAGCGGAGCTAAAAACGAAAGGACAAGGGGACGAGAGACGAGAGGTAAAGAAAAGGGAATGAAAAGTGGACGCGAAGGGCGAAGCGAAAGGGATCGCGGCAGAGGCGAAACAGGGCCGTAAAAGAGAGGAATCCGAGGATGGAAGTTTGCGAGACATCGCGCGTGGGTGGTTCCGGCGCATAATTACGTAAGGGTCTATTAAATGCAATCATTAATGGAAATCTAATGGCGGCGGTGGCTTCGTGGCCGTTGCCCAAGTGGTCGCGTGATCATTTGTACAACATGTCGGTGGGGATCGAGGCCGATCTTTGATTTATTTGTTGGCATCGTTTTGCTCGTTCGCTGGCTCGTGCAACACGCGCGCCGGTAATACGCCCGGGACGACGGTGGCTGCCCGGTAATAGGTTCGAAGCGTTTCGATTACGCTCGCGCCTCTTGACGCTTGAAGAAATCCGCTGCCTATCGATCTCGCCGGAATTCCGATACGCTTCATAGATGCGAAACACGTATAGCCTGGCACGATAGATAGCTGACCGGAGGTTGCACGATACTCTCTCTCTCGAAGAGCTATTCGGATTCGTGTTTTGTGCGGATTTCGTATTCGCGGCTAATCGAAATGCGACTACGAAATCTCGGATTGGTTGCTTCGACTCTGTGCGCGCCGAACCGTTCCACTTTAATACAGAACGGTATCCTGCGGCTGAATTGCATTCTCGTGTGTAACTTTGATATCCAATTTGGAACAGTTCGGGGATACTATACAGGGTGACCCGGTATCGGTAGTAACACCGAGGGGTGATTTTACGTGAAAAAACAAATCGAAGATAAAGAAACCAAATTTTTTCATTCGAGGCTTCGTTCTCGAGAAAATTAGTTTTGAATATTCATAAATTTTTTATGAATTTTTCTCCATATTTCCGATTTGTTTCTTCATGTAGAATCACTCCCTCCTCGGTGGCACTACCGATGCTGGGACACCCTGTATAATTACGTAGCAAATAAGGAGCTCCTCCTTAATTTCCCGTTTGTATCTTAATTATCTAATCACGCATCCAATAGCACTCTTTTGTACCCGTCGCGATATACGAATTGTCTGTCTCTCTATCGCCGTGTCCCTCAAACAGAGGGAATTCGCTGCGAAATTATAGAACCGGTCGCTTCGAAGAAAAAAAGAAAGAGAATGTACTTTCCCGCGGGATTGCAGTATTTTATAGTACCCGGTCTCTATCGAAAGTAATTGTCTTCGATCGTTATAGAACTGGAGAACACTGGAACAGCCGTGTTTTAATTTAACAGCCGCGTTACGAGAACGTACGGGGAAAGATTACCGGCGGCGTCGTAAAGTCTGATTAACTTTGCATGGGGTTTACAGCTTCCACAAACTTGTTCAGTTCGTACGCCGAGCGTCGAGCCTCGCTGGAACAACGAAATTTCATAAAACCTGGAAACGAGACGACGACGCGACGTTTGCGAAACTTGTTTCGTGCACCCTAAATAGTCACTCGTTGTCTCATAAAATCCGGCGAGGTTTATTAAATTGGATCAGGCTACGCCCGCCACGACGGCAATCCTTGTTTCCTTTTCAGTCAATTTGTTTGTTCCGCTGGGACGCGCATTGTTCTCCTTGTTTCTCTCTCTCTCTCTCTCTCTGTCTGTGCGTCGTTTATTGTCGTTCATCAGCGATCGTCGATCCTCTAACTAGACGTTAATGGAAATTCCGTGAGCCGCGCCGGTAGATCGTGTGGATAGCGACGTGGGACTTCCCCTGCTGTCCCTCTTATTATGAAATTGACTACCACGGGAACTTGTGCGCCGAGATGTCAGATACGCTTTCGCGAAGACTAATCCTGGAATGCATCTTTCACCGGTGGGCGTTCTATCCCCGGGGGATCTCGCTAATTCCCCTCCGGCATAATTCAGTGCACCGTACGATTCTTGGCCTTACTTTTCATCGACCTGTCTTCTCATTAGCCTCGGCCTACCCTCGATGGTTGCTCGGTAACCGACTTCTTCGTCTTGCGATCCGGCAAATCACTGATCCGATTCTATTTATACGTACGGAGCTGGAACTCGACATCCTCGATTATTTTTTTTTTCTTGGACTGCTTAATTTTCGCATTTATATCATTATTTTTATTCGCGTCATCATTGTATCATTTTCCACGTCCGAGAAAGAAATATTTCTCGAAGTTCCGTAGGAAGTTTATGTCACGTTCCGTGATTGTCGAACAAGATACAGGATTCAGAGAGCTTCAGGGTCACACGTCGCGGCAATCATCGCCGTTCCCGGCGGATCCCCGTGGATCTCTCTCTCTCTTTCTCTCTCTCTCTCTCTCTATCTGGCGTTCGTTATTTTTAAGCCGGACATTCAATTAGCCGAAGGAGGTTTACCTCCACCCTCGCAGCATGACGGTTTCTAGTTCACTTGCGATAGCGCGCGCGCGTCATAAAATTGAATGTCGCCATAAAGTTCAGGTGTTTAACACAGTTTGCAGTCAGTGCCCGATCTCGATGCGCACCTCGCGGCGTGCTGGTGGGCGTCCAATCGTTATTCACCACCTCGCCGGGGGTCTGGTTGCCCGTAGAACCGCAGGCAGCGCCTTTCCTGAGCTTTATATCGTGCCGTGCGCCGCCAATCAACAGCGTCGTTTCGTTTACGTCGTCGATCATGGCCCCGGAGAGGCTCTCGATCGGTATCGGCAGAAAATCAAAGGTCAGATTTCCGGCGGGGATCTTGCGTAAAGCGCGCCGGAACCGCTAATGGCCACGCCGAGGTCCGTGGTTTCGCGCATTGCAAAATTCTGTCTACCTATTGGAATCTACGAAATTGATCGCGGACGATCCTGCGATACTTTCTCCAAGACAGTTCCTTTCGATCACTTTCGTTCACGATCTCGAATTCGTCTCTAAACAAAATTGTGGCTCCTCTAGAAAAATCGTACAACCTGGAATAATTGCGAGGCTTCTACAAAAATCGTGAAGATACTAAAAAAAAATTAAGGAGCTTCCAGGAATTATAGGGTAGAAGAAAAAAAGGTGCCTCTAGAAACATTGTAGTCTAAAATTGCAAGGGGAATTGTTCGTCTCAGGTGTGTCGAGACAGGATCCTGATTTCATAGGAGTCATCCTCGGGGACTCTAGAGCCATCGAGGCCAATTCTCTCTCTCTCTCTCACTCAGGCATAATAGTTGCAGCTTTTTTGCTCGTCGGCGAAAATGTTTTATTCAGCTCATTCTGTTGATCCTCTGGTTGGATCCGTACTTTTTGGTTGTAGAGCTCGCGTACGGCTCTCCGCGTGATCGCGCGAGGAAGATCCCCATTGAGATCGGCGCGGCTCTAATTGGAATTCCCCTTGACCAGTGGTCGGTGATCACCGGGTAAGCGTCCCCAGTCAATCAGAAGTAATTGCGTTTGACGACTTAAGAGCCCCGGCCAATACCAAGACAAATCGCGGTTGGGAATCGTCAGTGTCACGGGGCGAGGCACCCCGTGGTCGTTTGTGCCGCGCGATCGATATGAAAAAATCGAGGCCCCCGGTATCCGTCCACGGCGCACGAGAATCAATTCCGGCCCGGTTATAAATGTTTCGCGTATCCCTTCTCGCGATTATTAGGCCGTTCTGGTAAAGTGGCCATCCCTCAGGATGATTTATCGCGCAGGGGCCCGGTCGAGAGCGGTTCGCAATTTAACGCGTGATCCGATCTCTCGAAGTGTCGCTCTGCCCTACCAGTCTTCGTCCCGTGGAGAAAGGCCGGTGTCTGGAAAGAGAGACACGAGCGCGTACACGCGGACGAGAAGAGAGCGGAACGAAGCGGGCGAACGGTTTTCGTGGGCGTTCCATTCGATGATATTCATTAAACGTACGGCCGCGCGCTCGTTTTACCCGCGGTATCAGTTTCTTCTACACCGAGCGTTCTCGTTTGCTGCGCCGATATCGAGCAGCTGTGATCTGGAGCATGCACTTGGTCGCTCCGCCGCGCCGCGCCGGAAGGATCGAGATGCGAGATGTGTGCGCGCAGAAAGAGAGAGAGAGAAGCGTCGGCTACGCTCTCGCTCGGACCGAGAAACAAGAAGCAGAGGATGCGAGAGAGGGGAAAAAAACGGACACGCTAGGTGGGACAGGGAGGACCGATCACATCGCGAGAGCAGGATAGCAGAAAATGCTAGGAAACGAGGATAACATCTCGTTAGACTAGTCTAGCAAGCTCCGGAGGCCTGGTTCCACCGCTTCTTGCGCCCGAGATTGATCATCTACGCGTATACCGAGCTTATCCGCTGGCTCCTCCGCTGCTTCGACTTCGATGAATAACGCCGACTCTGACCCTTTTGCCAGTGCCGCACCGTGGAAAATCGTTCCCGGTTCGCTTCCGAACCTGTTTACATAACGGTCCGATCTATCTCTATCTTTTTATTTCACGTATTTCCCCATCCTCAATTTCTTCCAGCTTTCGACGCGCCAGCTTCAGCCGGCGAAAGGTCCCTGGCCTTTCGCGTACGAGCGGAAGCATTTCAAATCCGAATTGCGTTTATCAGTTGGCTCCGGATCAAGTAGGATGGCTCGCGCTCCACACCAGCGAGTCGTCTTTGATTTATGACTCCGCCTGAGAGAACACGAAATGGCGATGTTAAGTGCAGAAGGCGACGTGGGGAGTCCCAAATTGCTGTTTCCTCTCGCGGGTGCAATCCTTCATCACCCTTGTAACCCACGCAGCCCGTTGCCTCGACGAACATGGCCGCCAGTAAAAATGGCTCGTTAGGGTCGCCACGGAAGATGCAACTCCTCGCTGCGCGTCACACGGTTTCGCTGCATCGCGCAGCGATCGTTTGTCGCGGACTGCATTTCGTTGGTTCTGTCCAAGATTATGCTTCGGAGTAGACGAGTCGAAAGAGAAATGTTTTCACTAAACTGTAGATTCTTAAGCATTCGTGAATTGTTACTTTTATGCTTGTGTTTATTTCTTAATGTATTTCATATAAGCAAGACCTCTTCGCCAGTCCAAAACACTTCGAACGAAAGTTAAAGTAGAAAACAATTTCTACTCGAAGCAGCATCGTCGTTATCTGCCATCGAGCGATGCACTGAAACGGCTCATTTAGCTTCTGTGCATCTCGTCGGGAATTTCGAATTTTTAATGCAATCGAGAGTGAACCGAGTAAAGCAAAAAAAAAAGAAACAAAATGGCAGATCGCGTGCCGAGGTAAACAGACCGGGGAGAATATCAGTCGCGAGAGGTAGTAAAATCGTAGAAAAACTCTACGGAGAAAGGAATTTCCATTTCTGTCTCCTAATATCGATTAATTTTACGGCATGTCACGGTCCGCTAAGTCATTTCGCTTATACCGTGTCGGCTCTGTTGTTAACGAGCAGCGGATTCGAAGAAACGGAATCCGGGAAGAAGCCGACGGGGACGTCGCATCGAGGATGCAGTCGCGATTTGCATCGGATGACGTGTAACGCGTTGTCCTTAGCTAGCAGGTACCTCGCTCTTCATAATCGCGACCACTGGAATTCACTTTACGACAGCGGAGAGTCTCCCCGGCGAAGTTCCTTTGGTTTCTTTATTCGCGCGCGCGCTCGAAGAGTTTGCTTCCGCGTGCTTCTCGCACGGAGGAGTAGAGTGCTTACATATTATGCGTACGCGCTGCTACGATTCCGTTGCACGAATAAATTATACGGGTTTTAGTGGGATTTCTACGATCCCGAACTTTTTGCCGGATTAATCCATTCAGACGCGCTTCCTGCTTCGGCTCCTCCGGCAGCCACTTAGCGAGCTTTTTGCCGCGGACGGCTGTATTTCATGTCGTTTGCCGAGAAACACCTTTTTCCAGCTAATTAACATATTGAAAAATTCCCGCGGAAACATAAATTGCGAATGGCTGCGCTGAAAAATCCAACAGGTTCCTCCGTTTCTTCGATTAACACTTTTGTACACATACACGGTGTCTAAAAACTCCTTCAACTCTCGGACATTTTCCTTTTGCAAAATCACGGACCAATCGGAGCGCGGACGGACTCTGGCTCGTCCAACGGCAACGCGACGCCGGCCTTTTGCAAAAGGAAAATGTCGCTTCGACTTCCCGATGTTGAAGGAGTTTCGAGACACCCTGTATAGCGTGATGGACAATTGTATAAATATTATTTTGTAATTGTATAACCTTGTCGAATATTGCTGGCGAAGCAAATCGAGTTACTGAAAACCGCGTCCGCACTCAAACGAACATAATCGAATGGTCTCATCGCTCGAAATAATCGAGCCGCCGATAGATAATGTCGCAGGCATTTGATGCCGACACGGTTCATTCGCGAGCCACCTACATTGGTAGTGCAACAACAATAGCGTGGAGGCTAACTCTATTTCGCTTAACCGCCGCGTACGCGCTGCCATTTCGAGCGACGATAAATAACCAACGCGTTTACCGTCGTGTACGGACCCGTGTATCCGTCGCTGTGCGTTACTATTTGGCGGTGTTGTAAGTAGGTGTAAGGTTAAACCGTATAAGAGACGGTGCCAATTGACTGATTTCGACGTCACCGACTCGCGTGGGTGTGCGGCGGTTAGGTCTGCGACTGTGTCAAATGCCTGTGACATTAGCTGCAACGCTATCGACTACTCCATTACGTGCGGATAATACAGCGAAAGACGTTTATTAGTGGAAATCGCACCTGGCGTTCGTAATTGATCGGCAGACCAGCAATTTATCAGGTAATTGCTTCTCCCATAGCGCATTACGCTTTTTACTGAAACGAGCGGATGATCGGCGTACACCAGCATTTACCAGCTGACAAATATGTACGTACAAATAGCTTAATTGGAGTTGTTTCATTAACGGCGCTCAATGACGAGTGAACGACAGGATCAATCTTCCGATGCTATCTTCTACATCTTGACTTGGCTGGTTTTTGATCCAAGCTAAATTCTAAACAACGAACGATGATCAAAATTATTGCCGTGGCTTGTAAACGGAGAAACAGAGTGAACAATTGCGAATCGTTTTGCGAATTCTTTCGAAATGACGAATCGCCGCGCCGAGGCCTCCCATGAAGAGTTCACGACGTCGTTGAACGGAGGATTGCGCCGCGCGAAAAATACAATCCTCGGAGCGAGCAATCGGCACGGGGATCGTGTGCTTTTTAAATTTCCGTAATTCCTGGATCCGTGTAGCCTCGGTTGCCGGGAGATACAAGCCTCGGAAACCGCTCCTCCGAGCCGCGAACCCTGTCATCATCGGATGGAAGCACGCGTCAAATACCGCCTACGAGGGATTCGTGTCGAGCACGCGAGCACGGAGGGGCAAACGAGCGTGGAGCCGAGCCGCTGCAGAAAGCCCTCTATCATCGAATCCAATTTACCGAACACAACCGGGCCGATTACATCGGAACACGAACGGATCTCGCCGTGGAAGCCCCACGGAGCACCGAGTCCTCTCATTAGGGTTTCGGGTCACGGGTTATGTCTATCACATTGTTGTTCGAGTCGGTGCGCGCGATGCTGGATGATTATTCGGTTTGTAAGGCAATAACGCCGACAGCGTTCGTCCGAGGGTTGCCGAGATAAGGTCGAGTAACCAAATAAAGGGGATGAAGTAGTGAAGACGTCGGTGGATCGGCGTATCGGATGGCCCGAGCCGAGTGTGTGGAGACCTATGTTAATCGATTAATCTCTCTGGTAAGCTCTCGTTCAGCCAATCGACCGATACACAATGACCTTGGACTCCGATAGACCAGTTGCGCCGGCTTAGAACTGGTCCTAATGCGACATTTATTGGAGATAGGGTATGGAAATGAATCAAAAACCGTTTCACTGATATAAACTCTAAGTTTATTTAAGAGCAAGGAAAGACGTCGTGTCACAACTAGACTGGAAGTGAAGAAGGCAATATGGAAAAGTCCGTTAGCCACTTAAGGACAAAGGACCAGGCCTATGTCCCATCCCTAACCCTGGCAGTTAGGTATGGAGAGAAAACTCACAGACCCAAAAGTCTGTTTAACATCTGGTTTATTGCGTTGTTCAGTGATTCTCACTTATAACCATATTCAGTTTTGTATTGGCATTCCAACAACATTGTCCCAGACTCAATTCCCAGATGATCTTTCTATCGTCCTTGCAACGGGAAACATCCGGAGTACAGTTTCTAGTATAATTCGCTCTAATGAATCACTTGAAATTGATTCGATAGAGGATGTCCCCAAGTTTGCAGACAGCTGTCGACGGCCTTCGAGTCGCGTCGAGCTTCCGGGAATGAAGTTTTTAGCGAGTCTCGGTGGAATATGAATTGTAGGTTTTACCGTGGGGTCCGTAGACGTTTGTCATTGTTGGGTTTCTCATAAACAAACAAACATAGTGTGCTTGACCCTTGGACCGGGACTACAGAAGCCCGGCCGACGCAACAGTGACACAAGAGGGAAATCTGGTTTGTCAAGGTGGGCAGAACCGCGGGATAACTCTTACGTACAAAAGGCCAGCCACTCGGAGCGAGAGAAGAGATAAAGACCGGAGAGTCGGGGAGACGTTAAAGTTCGTGACGATGCGTATATTCAGTGTCCTCACCGGCTGAAATAAAACAACCGAAGGAAGAGACGTCGCACCGCGCCGCGCCGGTGTGGCCCACTTGCGGTGACATGACATAACCGGCACGCAGATTCAAGGCGACCGAATGCAGCTTGCATTTCAACGAGCTCCGAGAAATCTCCTCGCTTGCCGGAAAGGGCGTAACTTCCTCGAGAAACGTTTCCCCTTTTTGCATTATTACGTTGAACATTTGGTAGCAAGAATCTCGTTGATTCCACGCGTCGGTTGGGTCTAGCATATTTGGTTTTGAACTTGATACAACCGGTACTGAACTCTAGAACCCGATATAGCAGATCTTAGATTTGTGGATCCCGATATGGTCGATTGCAGACCCGTGGGACTCGATACAATCGACGTCGGACACGTAGCTCCCGATATGGTCGTCTCGGAACCCGTGAGGCTCTATACAGCGGACTCTAGATCCCTGGGATCGAAATAGAGGACTCTGGACACGCTAGAGGCTCTATAGTATAGACTCATAGGATAGAACTAGTTATACTAGACGCAAGGGAGTTGATTCTAAACTTTGGGATCCTCTATGGTTGTCCCTAGATATGTGGGAGCTAATATAGTGGGATCTAACATAATTGATTAGACCCACAGGACCTTAGTCAGCGTAATGCTATATAAGCTACTCTAGACCCGTGGGATCCGATATAATTGACTCTAGATCCGTGGGACCTGATACAGACGGCCACGGACCCCTGAGAACCGATATCGTCGATTCCGAACCTGTGGTGCCAATTATGGTTGACCCTGAACCTTCAGCAACAACCTCAATACCTCCGAGACCCTTGGGCTCAAGGGTGACCTAAGTCGTTAGTCCCTTGAACTTTTAGAAACTGTCAGAAGATTTTCTAAGATTTTGCCGAAGGTTCTAGGATACTACTGAAGCGACCTAATCATAGGTTGTGGTCTGTCGTCCTAACTTATTGGTTGATTAACTATGGAACCGTGGGCTGAATGTCGACCGTATTGTCTCGTAGATCAAGAGTCGATGACGTTACAAATTATGGGATTGACTACTTTGGTCTCCCGTTTTTTATGTCACCGTCGCAGAACCCGTAACGCGAGGATCGTTGAAGGCAATTGGGTTTCATAATTCCAGACTGTTCGTAGAGCACTGTCAATTTCATAACGCCGGCTGTTAGAGGAAAACGAGCTAACTAAAAGAGAAAATGTGGCACGATTCACCTTCGTCGCATCACGAAGAAGCCGGGAAGAAGCGAAGATCTGGAGATCAGAGAAAGCTGTTTACCACCGAGATTACGAAGCACGATTCAAGATCGACGCTTTCAGGTTTACGTACATACTCTCGATCTGGCCTGTTTCTTCCGTTTCCCAAGTTTAGGTCAATGATATGCAAACGATTTCGATACACGTACATACGAGCTCGACAGACGATAATTCTCGTTCGAGCGAAATGTCCACAGAAAAATACTTCGGTGTTCCAGCTTTTAATGGACTTTATCGTGTTCATTATATTGATTCTAATATTATTCGTGTAACGTGTTCCCAACAACTCGTTCGGCGTCGATCATATTCGGTAGGGCTATTAAATCGTGCGTGGCGTCTCAATCCAAGCGTAGAACTATTTTCCAGCGATAACATAATTTTTCGTGATTGATTATGCCCTCTCCTGTCACGCGATCGTTCTTAGGTTTCATTGGAACACGCGCCCAACCGATTCAGCCGGGAAGCGTATCGTGTTCACTTTTCCAGAGGAGAACGCGAGCGTCTTCTTTCCTTCCTGCTAGGCAATTAAACCATCGACCTTCGTGACGTGCAACTTACGTTGGGCCTCGGAGGATCCCCGCGGATAGTTTATGTTTACGTAGCCTCAGCATCTTCTTCCGGTACCAAGTCATGGCTAGAACAGCTTGCACGTTCTCCGTGTTCCGTTTCAACCGATTACAGTGTTTGTCGAGCAATCGAGCCACGCACCAACCTTAAATTAATGAGTTCCTTACGACCAATAGTTTCAACAATATCTAATTTACAATCACATGCTTGGTGTAAAGATCTGTATTTTCCAACTTTTCACGTTTGAGAATACGAAAGACATTCCTTTCATCTAGATAAAGAAAGAGGAATGATCCATTAGGAATGATTAATTAGAATTACCGCGAAGCTCGGAAATTCCCCCGGAGAGTCGAGAGACGGGGAGCGTTGTCAGTCATCGTGAATCATTCACAGCTGTTACGGAAATCGTTCGGAGATGTTTTCGAATGCTAACGATCCGAGCAAGCTAGTCCACCAGAGTTCCTCATTAATTATTCAAATTAGAGCGGCATTTAAAGCAGCCGGCAAGTACGAGAAGCCCCCGCGCCACTGTTTATTCTTGCTAGGCTCTTCGAGGGGTTCGCGGAATCCTCTCTTCGAAGAAAACCTCTCTTCTGTTACTCGGCAAGAGCGCTGCGAAGAATACCACGCAAATGCAAGAAAAAGCCGGCGTTCGGCCAGCAATCATACCGAAGGTTATGTCCTTTTCCACTGAACAGGAACGGGAATACAAAAAACGGGGAACACGGCGGGAGATGCTAGAAGGGTACAGCTAAAAACTATGGGGTACCCAACCGGGATTCTTCAGGATTCCCGGCTAAATGTTTAATACCAGTCGCGAGAGACGTCGTTCTGAAGTCAGATTCGAATATAAATCCTTTACAGGGCTTGCTGTCTTCATTGAATACCTTTCAGGCACATATATTCCGTTTTAATGGGAATCTGACCCTAAAATAAATGCGGAGGAATAGCGTTTATGAAGAAACTGATTCTTCAATATCATGTCAGACTATTTCTTTCGCTATGTGTACATTCCATATTTTTTTTTTTATTTGGAAATCTCGGATGAGATTTATTATAACATATTGAACATTACAGATTATTATATATTATAGTATATAACGAGAACATTAGTACATAATATTAATAGTCAGTACATGAGGAAAGGCCCTTAGACACGTAGATTACAAGCAGATCACACGCCATAATATTAGGTGTTCGATAACATCAGCATACACGAATAACACAATCTTCTCTTCATTAATATTTTATTATTCCTTAAGCTTCCCTTTTCATAAAATTAACTTTTGGGACAACCTAATGTTTGCTAGAACCAACGTAGAAACGAAAGAATAATGAAAGAACTTCTTACCGAGTCTTCTAGGAACAGTGGTAATCCGATAATTTCTGTGGTGGCCATTATTTAACAGCGAAGGTACGTTTGACAGAAGTCGTTAAGGGACTTCCGCAAAGTGTCAAGCGTGCCTCGCGTTCGTTCGTTCATGGTTCGCGGCAACGGGCTGTTCCTTTTCGAATAATCATTATGATAGACGCGTCCGCAGGGGAGAATCGCGCGAAACGACCGGTTCTAAATAATAGTCGGCGTTTCCACCGGATGGGGCCGGAATGAAAAGCACCGACGTCGAGGAGAGGATAAACGCGCAAGAGAGGAAAAACAGGAATCTCCTTTTTCCCATTGGGCGAGTGCGATTCCTACCGGGGCACGTATTATCGGGTTTCATCACAGAAGTCGAGAGTTCCCTCTTCTCCCGTGGAGTAGTAGATGCGCGAGATCGGTGCTCTCGAGGAACAGGTTGCCATCCAGGTTTTTGCAGGTGGCTTATAGAGCAACCACTGTTCCCTCTCTCCCATCTCGTTCTCTCTTTCCCTCTTCCTCTTCGGCCGCTCGTTTCTTTCCCCTGGCATTTCTAGGTACCTCGTATCTAACGATCTCGTCTGGAGCAGACCGCGCTGCTCTTGAAACTCGGTACAAAATGTTCCGGTCTCGAGACCGCGAGCCGACGTTAGTTTTATCACCGTATCTTCGTGGCCGTTCCGATTACGTTCCGACTCGGCGCAACTCGGGCACCGGGGGGGAGACGCACGAGTGGAAGATCAGAGTCTGGAGTACCTGGTCCATCCACGAAATTCGTTTGTCACGAGCTGATGTTCCTGGGAAAGCGAAAGTTGCATGTTCTCTGTACCGCCGTTCTCAGAAAGTCGACGCTGGAGAGTGCTCCTGGTCGATTCTACGCGCTTATCGGAAAGATGACAGACAAATTTCCTCAAAACTGTGTTCAACTCTTGTATAAAATGTACGAAAACGATTATACTCGTCAGATTAGAGTGGTCAGACGAACGACCAAAGAACAGGCGGAAAGGGAAAGTGCATGTTCCCGGTAAACACGGACGCAAGGATACGCGAGTTGCCGGATGATACAGCGCGATTAGCCTCTATTACTTTCGAAGAAGAAGTATGTCAATGGAGTCCGCATTGTCTTCGGTAATTTATTGTCTGATTTAGTTGATTCGAGTAATATCTGACGCGAGGGATGATCGATGATTAGCAGTTTCATGGCCGGCGTTCCTATCGATAGTCAAGGCTTGCGAGCGCGCGAGAGACCATGTGAAAAAATGATTCCGACATATTACACCATCCGTATCGTTCTATCAGCTGATTGCCAAGAATCATTTTCCATATGGTCGCGACGTGCACCTGGAAGCCTTGATCGGAAACGTTGCGATCCTTCGCGTGTCTTTAATTAGGTGCTCGATGTCCTTTTGATTAATAAGCTGAATTTTTCATGCGCAGGAGCCTTCGTACTCCTTTTCTGGACTTTAGAAAATTACACCTCGACGGCATTGGATTCTAACGACACGAGTTTTTTCGAAAGACGTGGAAACAGGGATGATCAATGAGTCGTCTCGAGTCATTAGAAATGTTAAGTCGACGTAATGTTAAGAGTGATAGTTACGGCAAGCTGTGTTTGATGGTTATTTGAACAATTCTCATCGATACATGTAAATTTACATTTCTGCGGGTGTTATTTCGAATTCTCGATTCCGTAGTCGCGAGGGAACATCACCATCGGTGCGCGCGCCCGTTCGATAGATTACGAATTCATGGTTTATTGCAGACTCCTTATTCGGCCGGTGGACTCGATGCGCCTAGGATCCGCGGATTTAATAATGCCGCATCGAGACAGATTTATGTCTGCCGATATGAAATCGAGATTGTTCGAAAGGCTGCCTCGTTTTTGACGTAGACGTCTTCGTTTCGCCGGGGGGAACTGTGCCATCTGATTCACGTGCCGCTGGAAACTTTATTCCGGTCACGTTCGCTTATGCGCATATGCTACGCCGCGAGCTCCTTTATTTTCCCTGCATCATTTACGCACGTCCCCTGCGTTCAGATATGCCTTCATTATAACTAATGACGCTGTAACTCCTATGATAATAACGATAGATACGCTGGACATTTGATAATGCTCTTGCTACCGTTCCTGAACAGTGTTAAGCCTGTTCGCGTTCCCATTAATCTCGCCTGTATACAATTACTCGGTTCGCGGTAATCTCTAAGACTGTTTCAAGTAGGATGGCGGAAATGCTTTCAGAAAGTCTCGTGCAAATTACACTCTCGACGATTAGATCTATCGATTATTTCTTGTTATAATTACTGTAAAAATTGTTCCATTCTCAGGATACAAAATTCGTTTATGTCAGACTTTCCTAAGGGCTCTTTTAATATGCAGATATTGTCAGCTTTGGTTTTAATTGAAATAGATATTTGTTGAAGCACATATTCAGCAAAACCGTGTTTTCTGATTTCCACGAAAAATTCAAGGACATCTCAGCCGCGACAAAGATCGTTCGAAAAAGAACGCGACGAGCGCGCGGAGTTCGTCAGCCTTGACACTAGACGTATAAATCATTGTTACCTGTCGCCGCGTCGCGCCGGCAGCGTAGCACTGCAATTTCCCCGTGGTCGTTCCGCGAGCATTAGAATTTAAAAGATGCACCGAGCAACCGGTGCTCGAGCGCGTCAATTCAGGATGGAAGTTCATGAATGTAGATAAGTACGAACAGTGGTTCGGCTCATTGTAAGCATAATCATTGGAACCAACCACCGGTAGCCTTCGTCTCGCGATCCGGTGGTTGTTTGCGCTCGCATCGGTTCCTCGGTTATCTCCATCGCTTAGCATACCATTGGCGCAAAATACGTGGCTCTTCCTCTTCTTCTTCCATCAAGGATACGTACCACGATTGATCCTCCCGTTATTATATCTTTAATGTTCTCGCACGCAGCGATCAGAAAAATTTAATTCTTTCGACCATATTGCCGAATTTAAAGATCTACCATTGAAATGGTACGAGTAGGTATGGATCAGCATCTCGATTGTTAGCGACGCGGTACTTGTTCGGCTGGGCAATAGGCAAGACCGTTTACGACGCGGAGCTTTTCGATTCGGTTGGGAACAGGCTACGGAGAAGTTCTGTGGCGGCCTTGGCGCTGCCCGACGTCGCTGCCACTATAGTTTTGTAGTAATTCCTTTTTCCCTATTCCTTTCCTATTACCTTCCTTTCCGCGGGGACCTGGTCAGTCTGGGTATACATCTGGCGACCAGATCCACGCGAGCCTAGTCCTCTTCATTGTTCTTCCCAGGTCTCGCTGGGGCCTGTTCAAGACCAGGCCCCAGTGAACCTTTCCTTTTTTTTATTACATCCTTTCCTGAGTGTCTAGCTTTTTCCTTCCGTCATTTTTATGACACTCTTCCGCGCTTACCTTTTTCCGCGTATCCTTTATGTCCTTTCCTCTACCTTCCTCTCCTCTTGGGTTTTTACCCGTACTTTTCTCTCCTTACTTTTCCTCTCCTTTCGTCTCCTTACTTTTCCCCCACTATCTACTTCCTTTTTTCCGTCTCTTCCAGCTTTGTAGAGAGACCGACTTTTTGGGAGAGTCTTGTAGGAGTCGCTGTAAAGGTCACTTCGGTCTTGTCCGGTACACCGTGAGTTAGTCACGTAAAATAAATTGTGTTGAGTGAAAATATTTGGCCGTGTTAGTTTCCCCGCCTTTCCTCCACAGTTCCGACGCCGCGCCGGTTCGAACAGTATCGTCCCTTAGCGTTTTTTACGGCGAGGGATCGTTGGAGAAGATATCCAGCTCGGGAGGAGTCTCCAGGTACCGTGGAATCGGGCTGGAACGAGCTCGAACCCGGGGGGCGGCGCAGTTCCAGTAAATAAAACCAAGTTGGATACCATGGTGGGCCAATTTCGTTCTGCTTTCAGCCTCCTATTATCTAACCCGGTTTCTGTGACTCTACCATCGTCTGTTCCTTGGCAATATATGGGTCCCTAGCGTGGAACGGGGAGCATTTTTTCGTTACCGATAATCGTGGGTTGTCCGCGCGCGTGACCGTTTTTACAAGCTGCTGTTCCACAAAGAAATTGATTTCGACGATGTCGGAGATGCGTTCTCCTCTTTATGGGATAGGTCAGGGAACAGAGGAGGGGGGGCTATTCCGCGAGACTCCGGGCCCGGTCTAACTGGATTCTCTATGGCGCCCTCCCTACCGAATAACTATTTCGTTCGACGCGCGCAGATACACGGATTGTCGTCCTATTTTTCGGTCTTGTTGCTTTTGTTAGCGGCCTCCGTCGGGTTTCCGAGAGAAAACGCCGGAGAGAATGGAGATTAGGAGACTCTTCTTCCGTGGAATGGAGCCTCACCGATTAGAAGGGGAGCAAGTTGGTATAGGTGCGGGAATAAAATGATTGTACTGTCTTTGTCGAAGACGTTCGCGAGCTAGCTAGTCTACGAGAAGCGTTTAGAAGAAGGTGCCTGGCGAGCTGCAGAAAAATCAGAAGAAGCCGCTTCTCCAGAAAACCACGTCGATTCTATCTGCCTGAGCGAATGCAACCGGTAGTGCAGTAGGTATCCAGATTCAATGCAGCACACGGTGGCATCCAGATAGGGTGCAGAGAGGAGTCCTGTTCGCCACTGTTCGCCGAGCACCGATGGTTTTTGCGTACCAGCAGGATACTGTTGGCGCATCCAGAAAGGAGCCACCGCGGCTAGAGATTCCCGGCCTGCTCGCCGAGTCAATTTTCCTCATTAAGGCTAGATTCCTGCACGAAGCGTGCGGCGAGCGCCGCGAGAAACTAGATCCCGTGGCGGGATAGGCTGGCCGGCTGGCTGACTGGCTGGCTGGGGCCAGCAGAAGGCTGCGCAGACCCGTAAACAGGAGCGAGCGAACGATACCGTCTCGCGGGACTCGCGTGAATTCTGTTTCTACGCTTCCAGCATACCGAGATCCATGACAAAAAGGCGGCGCACGCGAGTTCCCTCGGCCAGACTGGCCTCGATTACATTCAGAAAAAGATCCTCGACTCGACTTGGATGAGACTGCGGACGACGACGTCCAGTCCTTTTTTCGATTGCCGCGTTGTCGAGAAAGTATCGGTGAAATGGATCTATAGGATGTAGGCGCATTGGCACCGAGGAACTCTTGAAAAGTAGAACGTTCGCTTGTAATTTGCAGTTTAATAATCTACAATATTGTCGCGAGTAGATCGCAGACATATTGTTACGCCTCGCGAACTGCCGAATCTTGATTGACCGACGCTGATCGCGAATCCGATTTTAAGGAGGATACAAGTTGTTATAAAGCAACACTGGATGCTGTACTATCGTTTATTTGGTATGGTCTTTACACTTCGGTTGCGCTGACGGTTCTGATCGGTGGTTCTTTTCTGCAGAAAAATCTTGGTTCGGCTTGGGGGTGGGTTTTTGGAAAGACGGAATGATTGGTTGATGGAGTCGAAGGTTATTGGTGGAAAAAACGATTTGGGGTAGGAGTAGGGTGTACGCTTACGAGGTTGCAATGTTAAATAGCTGGACTTGGGCCTACGGGTGGTCTGGAGGTACAGTAATAAATTACAATTGTTCGTTGAGACTCTTGAGTCGCAGGTCAAAAAAACGATGTGCAAGTATGCACGGTTAGGTTTATCCCCATCTGTTGGGGATCGCCACTAAATCGGCACATACCCAGGCCCACTGCAATATCCCCAACACGTGACTCCCAAACACCTATCTTTTCGGTGGACGTTGTAGAGATGAGTCGAAAAAGTGAAAAACGAGTAGCTAACAGATTTAAAACACTAGAGAGACTAACACGTCTCGAGAATATCAATATACATTTAACCGATTAAAATCGTTAAAGAAAGAAGATCCGGGCAGCGCGTCTAATCAGCGAAACTCGCTCGATCCAGATCGCTATACCACCCGCGCGCCGCTTGCGGTTCTTAGAACTATGCAACGTCGCTGTCGGAGTTGTCGGCTAAGGAAACAGGATTCAGGACTAGGTGCACCAGGAGTTTGAGCTTGCGCGATCCCCGTTGATTATCGGAGCCGCGAGATGCTGTCCGCCCGAGACCAACAGCTTGTCCGACGCCGGAACATGTCTTTGATAGGCGTGGTTTCGAAACTATCGTCTTGAAGGGTTGTAGCGTTGAACGGAGTTAGTTAAGCCTGATTAGGTGTTGACGGTCTTCGAGTTTGTGTTTGCCACGGACCTCGGGAGGCGGGGTTCGATGAGTTGCGGTTTCTGTGTGCTTGTCGGCTTCGTTGGGAGGAATCTTTCTTTCATGATCTCGATTCCGGGGAACTACACTTCGTCGGGTTACACCGGCATCGTTTCAGACACCCGGGATCCGCGTATCCGGTTCGACGGGGATGAGTTTGTAATTAGTCGGAATAACGAGGATTGTTATTTCTTTTTTTATATGAATATGTATTACCTTTGAAAGCTGGAACCGTAGCAAATGGAACATGATAAATACAGAATTTTGTCGTTGTTCTTCTGTTAAAGGATATGATGGGAGTGGAGTTCCTCTTAATAAACTTACAACTCAGTGAAATAAGTCCCTTTATAACAACTTAATCTTTATTAAAGCGTGATATAAAATTGAACCAGGAGTGTCCTGCCGATACCGAATCTTACATCGAACTAAACTTCGGGGCGACGTACAAACCACGTCCTACCCACTCGCGTCTCATGCCGATCGTCTTTTTTCCGATCGTCATTCCTCCGTCGATCGTCACCCTCGACCCAGTGCATCGAACGACTTTGCGACACTGCAACAATTCTGAGTTTTTCTTTCTCTAAATGTTTTACTTTAACATCTTCGATTCAATGATGAATTTTTTTTCCACGTTGCAGGGACAAGTCGGTTCGTTTTCTCTCGTCCCGGTTCCAGCATTCTCGTGTATTTTATCCTGTTTATCATGTTCCGGCGCGCCGCACCGCGCCTCGCCGCCTCGGCACGATACGGGAAAGTCGGTCAATAATTGCAAGCCGCTTTCCAATATCGATGTCAATGTCTATCGGGGATGAATTGTTGGCGGCGTGGGTGGTTTCACGGGGAGAAATCGTCACGATCGTCCGATATTTCCTGTTCGCGGATTCCACGCTCGTGGGACACGTGTCCGGAGATGTTGGACGGCGATCCGACGTGTTTCCTTCCCGTGGATCGCGAATTCTTTTTTTCCCCTTTGGCTTACATCTTCGCGCGAGAAAGTAAACGGGTCGACCAACTCTCTCACGGTGCGCAACTCCTACGGCGGCGCAGCGCGGTGGTTCTGCTAGATTCAGCTGCACTTCGGATGTGCACCGGGTGTTTACGAAATACGGCACACTTTGCTCTCTCCCTCTTGCCAACTAAACGTTCTCTTTCTTCCTCTAGGTTTACTCGTTTCCTACTATTTCGATCGCGAACTTCTCCAAAACAATGACGATTCGCTTTTCGTTCGATCCTTCTTCGGCTAGAAGAAAAAATTTCTTTAATCTTCTATACACGATTAGTTCGTGTAGAATGAAGGTGCACATGTAAACGTTGAATCAAGTAAATAATTTATAAAATAAAACAGACTAATACATTTAATAAATTAACTTAACTAAAATAATCCCTCATTGTACAAGATTAAAGCTTGGGCTTCTGAAAATCTACGTTACAATGGAGTTACCTGCAACATCGGACAAAACGCTCGCAAATTTTCCTGTAAATTTACAATCAAATGATTTCTCTCGCGTATTCTCAGCAAGTTACTTTATCGTCGACGGGCGTCGTTTATGTATTAATCTGAAGCGGAAACGTCCCGATTGCACATCGAATTCATTCGAAGAGGCAGCGAACGAGTGTGTGTATCTCGCCGCGAATCACTTTTACAAGCCGTTTGACGTTCATATCCCACGCAGAACTCGCACGTAAGTGCCTAATAACGACAGCCTCGGCGAAAGTAGGATGCACTTGGCGACTGCATTTCGCTTCTACGCGCGAGTCCCACGTTGGAAGGAAACGGACACGGTGAAAATGCGGGGAGACGTAAATCCCCTGGTCTCTCGGCTGGCGTCGTTGTACGTGGTAACCGAGGAGAAGGATGCCAGCAGCCGATTGAAATGTCTATTGCCTGCTAGACGCAAAAAACGTGGCGATGCATCTTTCTGCCGATCCACGAGTCATCGAGCAGAAGTCGGTTAATGGAGCAAGGCTTAACGAGAAATAGTTGCCTCCAGATCTGGGACGTGATTATGATTAATCTGGCACGATTTAATGTATCGCATGGCTGTAAAATAGAAATTTTAATGATACCGTGGAGTCGCTTTTCTTCTCTCGGTGAAACCTTTCGTCCTGGCAATGTATCCTATTTTCGTTTTCTTGGTAGAAGTCGGGTTGTTACAAGAAGAATTGACAATTTTTCATCGGCAGAAGCGACTCTAAATTGTAAATAATGTGTTCGAACCGGTCGAAAATTGTTCGCGACTTAGTCAGCTACGAGGAAAAGCCGAGTCACGGTTTATTCGCGATTAAAAGTGCATGGTTGCATGCGCTCGCGGCGCATCTCTTAAAGGCGTCGTGACGTCGCGCGTCGGCGCGTGAGAGCGACCGCGGCGGCGCTAGTGAAAGTTCTCGGGTTCTCTTCACTTTATTAGTCCCCGTGTCTGCGTTCGGAAAAGCGGGGTAGAGAGTCGTTAATTAGAGATCGTCGTTGGCCGATTTTCCTGACGATTTCCGATGCACGCCGCTCGCGCATCGCATTCCCGACGACGGTATTGGCTGGCGAATCGCGTCGCTCGCCGCAACTTAATTGTTCCGCGCATAAATGGTGTTGGAAAGTCTTGCGTGTATAATCGCGGATAATAAGATTGCGATTGTAGCGTCGACTTCCTTATAATTAAAATTCAGGTGATAAGTAAAATACACCGCGATACAGCGTGGAAACGCACATTATCGAAGATGCGAATGAACCAGTATTTACATAAACCAACGATTAAACTCGAATAAAACGATTTCACAAGCGCGAGCCGTTTCTACGGAGCAACTCCGTCGATCGAACTTGCACAATGTTGAGCGCATGTCTCCGCGAGGTACTGTGTAGACCCGTTTGTTCTACCTTGTCTTTTTAAACTCGTTATCGTCGCGACAACGCTCCACTCGGGTAAATCGAACGCTATAGCAGGAAAAAACTTCAATTGACACGTCTGTTACATTAATTCCGTAGTCTGTTCGCTGGTTGAACCGATTCGACAGATTCGTTTCTGGATTGTTGCTCGTTCACGCGCAAGCAGTCGCGTTCGATCCACCCGACCGGCCGCGGACAGTAATCTTTTTCAGAAGTACCATTACCCCGTAACCATTCTAAATCGATGATCGATCGGTCGTTCAGATCAATTTGCACTTCACACATCTTTCGGCTCGAACATCTATCATATTTTTACCGCGCCTCCTTTCACCTTGCTTTTCATATTTGCGTATGAAAATTCCCGTCTCCGTAAATTATTCCGAAGCTCTCAATTAGGATAGCAAACGACTGTATTTTTACCGTAATCTTCTAGCGGATGAAAGAAATTTTACTTTCGCGAATACGGTTTTCAGAAAATAATCTACGGGATTGTAAAATTCGCGTAATTATCTACGTCTTTATCGGTCACGATCGAAATAAAGGAGCTTTGTTTCGCGAAGCTTTTCACGATAGAAATGAATTTTCTCAAGGTTCGCGAGCGGCGAACACTTTCTTCTGGTTTGCATATTTGTGCGTGTCGCAAGCGCATAAAGATCCAATCTAGCGAAGAAATATTCCCGAGCGTTGCGCTAATGAAAGTCACGTAGAGCGGGGATCCCGTTTTAGCCCGCGCCGTGGTCTTTCTCTTTGATTCGACAAAAAACCGACGACGATCAGCGTAACAAAAAAGATGATCCGTGCAATCTCGAGTTAGCCTACATTCTGTCCATTATTTCCATACGCGCAAAAGTCATGGACGTGTTCCAGATTCGCCACGCAATACTCGCGCGGCAATAGCGCGAGCCGCGAGGCGCAAGAAGAGGAACGGGCCTCCATTAGCGGGCCCAGCGAGGCCCGATTTCTACGCGCGAGAACTAGAGGTGCGCTGGTATGAGAAACATCGGTCCCCGAAATTATAGACGGGTCGGGTCGAGTTGAGTCGAGTTTGAGAATCCCATTTTGCATCATAATACGTGGTTTAGTATCCAAAATGTGTCAGAATTTTTTCAGAATTTTTAACTGTCAATAAATGGGGAAAATGGGCGAAAAACTGGTTTTTCGATTTTCCTCAATAACTACCCTTACAGATGAGATATGGGGCTGTAACTTGGCAGATCGGGGTCTGTTTGGATAGGCTATCGAATTGCCAAAGCTCGATCAAAAACTCGTCGGGGGCGAATTTGACCACCAAACCCGGCTATAGCCTTTGTAATTAAATGAGTGTATGACAGTTTTTTAGGACTGTATTCGAGAATCCGAAAATTCTTGAGAGCCCGACTCGGCCCGACCCGGCCCGTTCACCGTGTACCCGAGATTGTCGGGGTCTCACAAATCTCGGTTTCGCCTGGTTCTCTCGCATCATCATCGTGCCGGTAATATTCGCGGCCGAGCTATTAATATTGTTTCAAAACACGACGGTGGTCCACGTAACTGCGAACTGGTTTCGTTGTCGCCCGGGGGGGCGACGGGCCCCTGACACTGACATTCTTCAAGGCTGTTTCGGAGATGGTCTCGCAGAGGCCCGGAGGCTCCATCGGACCATGACATTGACTTCGAGATGGAAGCCTCGTGAATATGGTAATACATACCGGGCCTCTACGCGAGCCATCTGTTTCTGCAGCGATGGCAGCGGCGATCCTACCTCGCCGTGTACCCGTCCTTCTCGTTTTCGCGGACGGTTATATTCGTTTTCTAGTCGGGTTCCTATGATTCTGCCGTGTCCTCGCCACCGGATGCGTACTCTTCTTTTCTATTCCGTGTGAACACGAATTTTTTTCCCTGCGCCAGCTACTCCATAAAATGACCACTAAATTGTCGCCGAGAATTGCCAATTTTTTAACTCTCGTAACCTCTTATGCAATTACTTTGTTTACGAAATCGCGACAGGTTTTTTCAAACGTAAAACAACTTCGCGATTTTAAGCCTACCGAACGAGGTCCGATCAAGATTACAAGAACGTAGATTGAAAACTCTCTCAAGACTACGGACCTTCTCAAAACGTTCATCCGAAAGCGCGTTGAGAATCGAGTAGAAAGCGACGGTAATAACGGGAACTGGTTTGTTAATTACTGTAATGTCAAATCCGAGGTAGCCACGATCACAAAAGAATAGATCTGATCAAGATGAATCGCGATTGTCTAAAGACGCGTCTAAAAATATCGTCTGTTCACACCGATTCCTATCTGACAAGTTCTTTTTTTTTTTTGGTGTGTTTCAGGTACATACTGCGAACCTCTTCGCTTTAGACGATAAGATCGGCCGATCTGAAAAAAGTATGCCGAGGAGATACGTAAGTCTTTAATGATCAATTTCACTTCTGCCTCTCGACTTTCCGTTTCGTGCGCTCGCGCGGCTCGGAAATCGCGGCAGAAATGAGAACTTCGCGGCGCGACTCGTTGGTTCGTTTTTTTCTTTTTTTATACAATTTACAATCCTTATAAATAATTTGCGGAATTTTACATATTCCTCGACAAGCTCGTACAGTTTCTCGGAGCATTTATCGCGGTATTAAAATCGTGAAAGTTTCTAACGATAGCCGGAATCGTTTCGATGAGAACCGACGCGCATTCGTGCCATTTATCTTTCTGACAAACTTATCGGTACAAGTTTCCAACTACTGCAGGCGGATTTTTAGCCTGCGGTTACCGTTGCCAGAATTCGATAATCGATATATTTACCTCGGCTTCCGTGAAAGTGTTCCGTACCGTTAACGGAAGGAAGAGGACACGCATCGATTTCTTTTCGTCGGTAGGTTTGTCAGGAAAAGCTGCCATTAAGAAAATCACGGTATCCACTCTCGGTGTCCCCGTCCACGCGTAATCGGAACATGAATTCACTTTCACGCGAACGTGTACACCGCCGCGATCGTTCGTTCGTTCGTTCGCAGCGCTCGAGGCCTCGTCCTCCATTTTTCCTTTTTTCCCTTTTTGCTGCTCCACCTTTGATCCGCGAAGGATGCTCGCGCGTCCTACATGAAAAGCATCGCTCTCCTTTTCCTGCATTAAACATGATGTATGCATTATGGATGACAACGATCAAACTCTTGTTTCATGTCGAGTATGCCTACGTTGCATGACGTTCATGATCTCGAATAATTTGTAACACTGTAACGATCGCGTTGCGTTATGCAAATCGGCGAGTTTGTTGCATAGCCGAAGCGGGGAGATGATGCATCGTTGCGTCGGATCGGTTTTATATTATACGACTGTCGAGTGGATAGTAATATTCATGGATAACGTCCACTGAAATTAACAGCTGTTGGCAAAAGAAGGAAACCGATCAATTTCATTTAATAAACCAAGAAACTTATCGATTCTACATTGCTTTCCAATAATATTGTTTATATTTTGAAATCATGAAATAATTCTTATGTCACATACAAATTGTTCGCATAAATCTCTTCCAACAACAACTGAATGTTACTAAATGAATTTACCGAATTGGTACATTCACATAGGTGGTTAAAAGAAATATTATATCGTTCAAATTTATCGCCTAATATCGATTGGTATAACCTAGATCGTGTCAAATACTCTCAGTGTAGTGACAGCATACTGCGTTATGTCCCGATGCTCTTATTCAAATATTAAATCACATTAAAAACAAGTAAGCTAGTATTATAAATAATAGTTATAAACTTTTTGGTCAATATCAATGATATATTTTGAAAATTGTTACAATATACATATTTTTACAGACGCAAGCAAATACATCTTGAAAATGATTCAAACTAGAATCGAAACGTCGATGATTATTTGATAATCTGCAAAATTGTTTTTGATTTAGTAATTGATCGAACCGTAGCGCCGAAAACATTGGAAGTCTATTATTAATATTAATACGACCGATATAAGAAACATATCTACAATTGAAAAAAATTATTTAAAAAATTATATTTCTGACTAATAGAATCACTTGTAGCGTTACTTTAGAATAGAGACCGCATCAATAAATAATTCACAGCAAACGATTCAGTGAAAGTATCAGGGAAAAATTAGTAATTTGTATGTTTGTCGATATCTCGTAACAAATCCCGTATTACGTATTAAACGAAATAGCAGTGTATTTAATCGAAGCCGTATTTCATAACGAGTCCTGGTATTACGTGCGCGCGTAATCTCTGATTCACTCGGGTGTTCTTGACCCGTGAGAGCGGCTCGAACGAATAACTGCCGTGTCACTGAACACGTCCAAGGTGTATCATCTCGCGACTTTTATCGTCGCTTTACATTCATCGATCAAATATCCCGGGTTCCCACACTTTCTCGGAGTTCGTCCGACTCCGGGCATTAAATCAACACAGATCGCCAGTTCCTGCGAGCAGTTTCGTTCGAACGCTATGAATCTACGGCGTCCGGCAGTGATTCCCGTCGGCGAAAGCAATTTAGATCCTCGCTCAATCGTGAAAGCAACTGAACGCGACTTTAAAAACTACTATCATTTCCTCGACCGTGTATCAAGTTCATCCCTAATCGAACGAACAGTCATTTCAGCAATTGATGACCGACTGTGACCCCCGAAAATGCTGCCATGGCAGCTACAAACGCGACAGAGGATCTACAAAAATCGACAACTGAACACTGATTGCTAGACTGCGGATCTTCGTGCAAAACAAATCTATTCTGCATTGGAGGAAGCAGTAGTTAAAAATAAACATTCGTTTCACCCCCGTTAACAATCTTTTCACGCTGAAAAAGAAACTATATTCTTGTACTTCTTATATTTTTCACTGTTTTATATTTTACCCAGTTAATTTCTTCATAAATGTATAAAAATCCGCAGTCTACCGATCGTCTACTGCCAGATAACGTGTGTCCCTGCAAACATTAAAAAAATATAATTTTTCCCGGGGGGATCTAGACGGCTCCAGGGAGGCCGGAGGGAGGCACAGGAGGTTTAATGACGATGAAGTCATAGAGCAAGCTCGAAATGCTAAGTGGCGGGGTTGGGTCCGTACTTTTGCGTTCCGGCGCACGTAACACGGGCCCGGAGCACGCGTGTCGCCGGGTTACAAGCCGTGGACCGTAATCTCTGTTATGCAGGCTGTCTGTCGGCCAGTCGGACGTCTCAATTCCGGCCCATGAATCCTCGCGAAAACGTAAACGTCAAGCGCGTGTATCGTCCGGTGCTCCGCGAGGATGGAGAACGAGGAGGAGGACGAGGAGGAGGTGGTGGAAGAAGAAGAAGAAGAAGAAGAAGGACGCCTCCGCTCGTCATTTCTAGCGGTGCACGCGACGCGCGTCCAACAGCGTGCATTACAACCCCCGATTCCCCGTGGTCCACCTTTGACCCTGGAACGATGTCGGTTCGTGTCGTACGCGCTAGGATAGCATTACGGCCGCCTATAATTCGAGGCAGAGCCCTTCTCGGAGGTACGTACAGCCACGGAAGGCGCGTTGGAAACGGATGACCGCTCCTAGAAAGTAACCGACGTGGTACATGGGAGCTCGTTACCGCGAGAAAGACACTCGCCGCGTTTCTCTCGTCCGGATCTCGGAGAGGAGCTAGCCGACTGCTAGACACACCGAGGGCTGCAAGGAACTGCCACGGGGCACTGCGCCTACCTGATCCCACGGGCCAGATTTATTGGCGCCCGGAAAACTAATGGTAACACTCGCGAGGATTCCTGAGGGATGCAACGCGCGCCCCCGGCGCTGTACACGCCGCCACAGCGATCCTTGTCGGAGGAAATCGTTTAGGATGCTGCGGACTGAAGATCACTTCCGCCGGTCGCGGAACCTACACCTGCGTCGACGCTAACGAAACACGACGGAAGAGAAGGAATTTTATCGATCGTAACTTTTGTTTAAATTTTCTTACCGCGCCTGGTAAGCCTCTCGAAGCACTCAGCTTCAACTAAAAATGCTGGGCACTAAATTCGATTCAAATGTTTTAGCTTATGATGAGGCTCTGTTTAGATTTTGTGCAATTTTTATCTCAATATATGTGCTTGGAAAAAAAAATTATCGAATTATGTAATAATAATTGTAAAATATAAAACCGGTCGTTGACCTGCAGTGGAAGGTTTAATGTCAAAAATACGAATTCATTTCACACGCGACAATTTCAATGTCAGCTTTCGTTGACGCTGTCAACTTCGAATGGAAACAATATGATAAAGATCGAACGGATCTAGAATCGAGAGTGAGATTCAGCGAGGCACCGGTTCGAGAAAACAGATTGCCAACTGCGTCGGGTCGACAAGAAAAACCTAACCGCAATAGTTGCAAAGTATGTATCATTAGAAGTGAATCGAATGAACTTGCAAGAAACCCGATCCATCGGTTCTATTCGCGGGCTACACACGCTGGACGTTTCCACCGGTAAAAACGAGACAAGTGTATCTTACGGGAAAGACCGGGTTGTGTTTTCCGATTCGATCCGACACCTAAGGTGATCATTAACGTTGATACGCGTCGGATACAGAAACTAGCCGCATGATTTCACCATCATCGGTCCGTGCAATATCGCGTTCGCCGCGCGATGCTTTTAATTGAAAATCATCGTTGCGATGTAAAGCGCCGTTCTGTTTCGACGCGTGTCCGAATTTTTCGTCTGTTATCGATCGATCTAATTGCTCTCTCCCTCTCTCCAGAGATCGTTGATACGCGGGAGATCGATTTGAATAGATCGGGGGAGCGCGTGCCCCGAAAAACCAGTTTCGTTTGATGTTGAACCGTGCGCGTAACTGGTCGCGGATAATTAAGAATAATGAACTCTCGTAACAGGGAATAAGCTGTTGGAAAATGTGTATACCGGAATAACGAAAC
The DNA here is from genome assembly GCA_028454225.1 of Lasioglossum leucozonium. Taxonomy (NCBI): domain Eukaryota; kingdom Metazoa; phylum Arthropoda; class Insecta; order Hymenoptera; family Halictidae; genus Lasioglossum; species Lasioglossum leucozonium. The sequence continues at coordinate 8,704,800 of CM052206.1, forward strand.
GTTGTAAATAATCGTTAAGAGTATCCGGCGATTATGGCTGCGGAATCGGTGCTCGTGCCACCCGAGCTAAAGCTTAGATAGCCATTGGCCTCGTTTATATTTAGACTTTAACACCTGAACGGCTCTAAACACCGCGCTCGCCGAGTATGCCGAGTGCAATTAACTTCTGTAAATATTTGCTGAAAGATAACGAAGACTATTAATGGAAACCCACCACGGATATTAAGACAGCGGTAGAAATTGCGGATAGCGCGCGATGGAAGTTTTATTTCACGGATTAAACCGTGGTTCTCTCGAGTCGTACTACAGCCACGAGGATGTGTTGCAATCCGTATAAAATACGTAGTCCCATTGCGAACTCGGTATAATTGAAACACGCGAAGACGCAAGTTTATCATGTGCAGAACTTTCGGGACATATTTTCGAAAATAGAATAATCCAAAAGCAGTGAGAAATTCCCGTGTCCATTCATCGTCCTCTATGAAACGAAATAATTCCTCGACTCGTGCGGTAACATCGAACATCCGCCGTGGCAGCGAGTTTCTCTGTCACTTTCCAACGAGCGCATCAGCTCGTTTGAAAGCGATCCTCGCGAATGCGTTATTAGGATCGTAAATAAATCTATAGAACGGGTATCTAATAACGCTAATTCCTCGAACTCACGCGGTGAAATTTATCGATGCTTAGAAACCAGGGCCGCAGCAGCGTGCTCGTAGTTACCAGGCACCAGTATGTACTTGCGTATTCGATTTATCATCCTATCACTTTCAGCCTTCTCGCGTATGCTTGAACTAGCTACTTTTTTAAACAATTTTTCTTTAGAAAATTTGTTGACGAGGCTTACAATTTCACGCACGTGATAAATTAATAATCCTCGACGGATTAAGCCTAACTGCGCAAGCTCTAGAAATTTTCCGAAATTTTACCCACCCTTTCCTTCACCCTTACATACTGCAGAATTATTACGGTTATCCTTTTGAGGTGACAAGCTAATCTTCACAGCCTCTAAAATATTTTTTCTGACTCGATTCTCCTCTGTCCACCCTTTCTCATAACACCACATAAGGCGAAACTGTGCGACCACCCTCATGGGGGTATAATCTTATCTCGGCAGGCTCTAAAACTTTTCCGAATGCTCCAACATCTTTGGACAGGCTCTAAGAGTCTTTGGACAGACTATTTCCTCTGGCCACCCTTTATCTTAACCCCGCATAAGGCGAAATTGTCATGGTTACCTTCTCGGGGGTTTAATCTCGTCTTCGTAGGCCGTAAAATTTTTCCGTGGCCTCCAATATCTTTTCGCGTGCTATAGAGCCGTGTGGCTACGATGCCTATTGGATAAGACGGCCCTGTTAGAAACGCGGTTTATCGGCGACGGGGGCACCGACATCCTCGATATTCCGCTTTGCGAGCGGCGCGCGAAGGGCCGGGAAAAGCAGCGTTGTTTGATGCGTTCCCAGCGAGTTTTGTTGCGCACGGTCGCTAGGCTACGGATAATTAAGGATAATGGAGGCGCTCGAGGGAAGGCGGGAATGAATGAGGTATTTCCAAGTGATGGAATATTATGAGTAGTACGTTGCCCGATACACCGCGGTGGTATTGGTCTTCGCGGAACTGGTTCTCCATTTTTATAATGCTCGGCGAGAGATGGAATTTCTTCTGTTTCGCGGTTGAACCGCCCTATCGTTATATTACGTGTAAAATAACGTGCCCCGCCGATTCCGCGTCGGGAAAACGTTCAAATCCACGCGCACCGATAATTCCTCTTTTCGCCGTGGTACGTCGTCGTTTAGGCGGGATTTTTAAATGTATCGCAGACCGGAGAACAATGCGTTGCAGACAGCGGTCGTTAGCGATCGCTTGGGTTTGTAATTTCCCGAAGGCGTAGGGTGTTATTGTTGCGCGCGTTGATCGACGCATTAGCCTTTATCGATGGTATTAACCGGAAACGAAATTAACCGGCGTACAATTCACCGCTCGTTCTCACGATTAACCGTTCGTTTTTCCCGAAAGATGTTTGTACGATCTCCATGCAAAATGACAGCGATCATTTTTTTCTACCTTTTTCTCTCTCTCTCTCTCTCTCTCTGTTTTTCTCGCAGTTCCCACGGTGTCCAGGGTAAATGATCGGCGACATTAATCACGGACCGCCTGGAGAATCGCGTTCGAAAGAATCCGCTGCGGGGAACGCTCGTAATATAACATCGTCGGAGATTAATCGGCCCGCCGAATAGATCCACTCAAGATCACTACGACACGCGAGAAATAGTTGCGAGCTACACAACCTGCCCTCGGTGTAGAGAACGTATATTGTCTCGTTCCTGATGCCGGGTCAGCCCGCGCGAAGGCTAATGCAATTAGTTTCCCGGGGCACGGTCTCGCGAGGTGCCATTTTATTTGAACGGCACAACGACGCTGCACATTACCAGCACAATAGCCAAAATCACGGTCGGTTTTTGCGCAACCCAGAGCCTCAGCCATTTGTAATGTTGTATAACATCCTTCGGAGATGCTCCGTGCTGTCTGGCCGTTTTGTTTGGGCATTATACATCGAAACACAATGGCGAAAAATGTGCTCATCCTCGGGCCTTCCATTAGGCCCACGTTGAATAGAGTCTCCGGGTAGAAGGTAGGGAAAAATAAAAATCTCGAAAATTATTCGGTGAAGAAAGAATGTCCATAAAACATTTCCATGAGTTTTGTGCATTAGCGTTTAACGGTTGGATTTATGTTGAACCAGGTTGGTGAATTTTTAGGTTTATTTTATTTTCATTGTTAGTCTTCAACCTAGTACGAGTATGTTCTTATAATGAAATGTTTTGTTACATTTTCATCCATACTTTGAAATATTTGCATTTCGAACCTGTTCGTCATTCTACCACAGAAAAGCTAAACACGAACAGGAGGCTGTTTTTTAGATGGACGCGCGTTAGAAGAGAAGGCGACTAGATGCTGAAAGTAGCGGAGAACAATAGTAAAATTCTGCCAGGAAACTAGACTGTAAAATTTCGCAAGCGAAGCCGGATCGAGCTCGTCTGCGAGGAAATCGACCTGGAAACGTATGCACAGCCGGCATTGGTCGATTCGTGACCGCGATTCCGGTAATTACGCGTACACGTTACCTCATTAAGAGCGCGGCTCGGAGAATTAGCACGCACTTCCTTGTAAACCAGTTCAGGTTGTTCTGTTTGATTTCGTGGCATTCATCTCGCGACGCGGCGGCGGCGGCAGCTGCTGTTCGAAAACGGGCAGAACTTCCGATGACCTCCTGCGCTGAAATAGTCCTGGATGGGAACGGGAAGTGGCGCCCATATCCGGCGGTGGGCTGCTTTCATCGTCGCCCACAATGCAGCCGAAAGCGTGGCTTGCCTGTAATCCATTGTGTTGCGTCCTCGTTTCGAGAAACCCGCGGCCCGGCGCGGCGCGGCCGCTCTTTCCTGGCGAACGCGAAGTCACGAGCCGCCTCCCTCGATCGCGATAAAACACGCGGGAAGCCGAACGAAAATTTCGCTCGCCGACGGGGGGAAACACTTTATTTCGCGAGAACCGCGAAACCAAGTGCCCGGTGTACCGTAACACCCGAGCTCGCCTAATCATAGAAAAATGATCTTTCGTACATGCGCCGACCGTCCAAGGTCAGCCGCGATGTACGCACCGCTCGCGCTCGTTCCTGCCTTTCTTCCGAAGTCTCGACCAGCGTACGGGCAAGGTGATATCGCCCCGGGCATCATTGTCAATGACTAATTGTGAATTATCGCGCGTCGAGCGATTCCCGGCTGCTTTCCCTTTCATTCAACCGGCCAGGAATTTCAAGATCGGAGCCACGCTCGCGAAACGAGTAAACTTCGTTGCTCTGGAAATGTATAGTTATGTCTACGTATGTGAGAAAGCTGACAATGATAATTCTAACGATTGTTTTTGTCAAACTTCCATCGACGTACTCGCGACACTCTTCCGATTGGAACGATACCAAACACGACGCGATGGTCGTATTATCATAAGAAAAGTGACGAATAAATAAAGATATGCAGAAAATTAATTTTCTTCGTTTGATAACGAATGAATTGATTGCATTACACACACAACAAAAAAATGTTTCGATCGAACCTGAACCATAAAGCGTTTCCAGAGGTTCTTGAGTGGAGAATCGCGTTCGGTTTTTGTTTCGCAAATAAGCCGCGGACGAGATCGAGACCGCGAGCATACTCGAGGGTTTGTTTCTCGCGATTCTAATTTTGAAACGCGATAGAATTTTATTACGTCGATGCAGCACAGTTTCGGAATTTCATATTTTATGGGCCAGGCCTACACGGATGGTACAGTCGTGGAACAACAGTTTACTCGAAATCGCCGGAGCTTCTCATCCCCGACGAAAGGCATTATCTCGCGCAGCGATCCGCTTCGAAAAAGCGAAAGCAGCATAACCGTGCACGTGAGGTCCACCCGGAGTGAGCAACCTATCGATCTCCTGATCTAAATTAGCTCTCGAGTGGCCGTGAATCACCTGCGTCTGGTAGCTTTGCACGTACGTCCGACGATTTTCTGCTCTTCTTCGGACCGTGTTCCCCCTTTTTACCAGGACGGAACCTGTAATTTTGAAGAAACGTTACAGCGTGTTTGGTGTTACGTACTGGTTTTCTTCTTCTTCGTCACTGCGCTGGAATTAAAACGATCGCGCTTCGACGAAAAATCCCCGGATGCCGCGGACCCTCGGCGATCAGGCGAATTATCGATGTCAGCGATGCTGCGGCGGTTAACTTTTTACCGTATGCAAAGCGAAATTAGTTTCTGATCGAAAGTGTTTTTTCGGAGTGTTCGTTTCGTAGTCAGGCTCTTCGAATCTTCATACGAACAGAATCTCGGTATTCAGATTTTTCTCAACTGATACCTGAATTCTTTATTGTCTAAATATCTCCTACGAGATTGCAGATTTTATGCATTCCTGACCAACATGGATATGTCGGACACAAAACTATGGGAGTAATTACTACTCGACCTATCAAAATAATAAAAATTTTTGTTTCGCTTCAGTTGTGTTTCTGACACCGGTATTAGAAGATTTTTATTTTGCACGAAGCCTAATTTCCACAAATAAATATTTCTATACTATGTAATAGTCAATGTTAACGTTTTGTCGATTGTAAATTGTTTAATAAACATGGTATAAAGTTTTCGGCGCTACGGTTCGATCAATTACAACAATATAGTAGCTATTTTTATGAAATCTTTTTTATTTAATTTTTTTATGCTATTTTTATGTAATAGTCAGTAAGGATTTGATTTATCATAGAAACCACTATCTTAATCTTCAAACATCTATATCCACCGAGTGTCCATTCTGTGAAATAGAAAATTTAAAAGGCCATTAGCTGCATCGAGTCTTATCTAAATGAAGAGATTACTTAATCGCTCCAAGAAATTGCTGTTTCAGTGAATTTGTGTACACGCTCGGTCGCTTTCAGTTATTAAATCTTGAAATTTGCTTTCGCACAGTAAAGAATTATTTAATATTTATGCGGTTCTAATGTTGGGTTGGGCACGCTTATCACGCGTGTCATACCAAGCAAGTTATGCGACGCCCGCGCGTTCGTTCGTTCGCAAACCAAGAAAAGTTTCAGTTACGAGATCTGGTGGGTATGAATGGTCGTTCACTCTCGAATTCTGTCGAGGAGTTGTTCTCACGGTTGGTAATGATTTATTTTCAAGAAGCACACGGGTTATCCGTGCAGCTCGTGCTATTACAGTCAGGTATGCGAGACCGTGTGTATGTACATGGATTAGTAGTAAACGGGAGCGGTTTAGGAATTTTGTGTAACGAACATTTTACGTTACTCTAGTGGAATTGATGTCTTGCTGTATTAAGCGCGATGCCGCGTTCAGAGAACACGGTAGCTTGAAAGTTTCATTCATTTGTGCGCGCGGAGAATACCGATGAATGGAGCGGCTCGGGAAAAAAATGTAAATATTTACAAGAGAAACTTGTAAGGAACGTTGTTCCATTAATAAATTATAGTTTTTATGGTACAGGGCGTTCCTGGTCGATTTGATACGAGATTGGTTATGTGTTCTGCTATTAATTGTTACATATTGCAGTAGCATGGGTTGCAGTTGCCGTAAGGGGTCCGAGAAGTCAACTTTCTCGCAACTACTTGATCTGTTACCGATTTCTATATAAAGCATCCTCGAAGACTACTTTCTTCAGAATCATTCAATAATAGTCGGCCCCCAACACTTCTGGTGGATCATATTTTACTTAATCAGTTGATTGGATACACATATAAGCGACTATTATCCTAACATTTGTTTACACTCAGAGAAAACCGAAACCCAGAAATATTCGCACGCGCTAGATGGCGCGGCAATTAGCGCCGCACACATACAACGCTCAATACATTGGGAAATGCGTTTTACATTCCAACACTTGCATTAGGCGCGTTACTTCCGCCTCTCCGACAATTTTCCCGCGATATCGCAGGAATATTCAAGCATCTTTGGTCGTATGTTCGTCTCACCGCAATAAAATTCCACCCGTCTAACGACTATTTATGTCCAGTTCCATTCCTGTTTCCTATTCCTCTTGTTTCCCCCAACAAACAAGCGACAATGCGCTACAAACCGACGTTCGTCCTGCTCGTGCTTCATTCCTGCGCTCCGAACAGGCCGCGGCCGGGCGATCGATAAATCATTTCGTGGTCGTTATACTTTGTCGCAACCGCCATCCCCCGGCCCGCTCGATCGGACGTACAAGAATGCAGCTACAGGATCGAGAATGTGCATCGCGGCGGCGGCGGCGTGACTATGCGGAAGACCAACGAGATGATACCACGGACGAGCTATAGGAGCAGACCAATCACCATACGGGTTTTCGTGTCTCACGATTTGAAAGACCGACATCGGTAACAACAACTCGATTTCTTACGCTCTCTACGCTGACGAACGATAAATGTTCGAACTAGAACCCCGAGAACATTAAACGATACAATATTAATGCGAATTCGAAGTGTGCGACCATTGGTCTACCTATGGTCATCCTCTGGTCAGTCCCAGGTCCTCCAGGTCTCAAAGTCGGACTGCTCCTGCCGGAATCCTCGGCCGGACGTGAAACTCTTCCCAATCTATTTAATTTCGGTTGATATCGGTCGCCGTGATAGTAATTGTCGATAAATGAGCCGATTATTTTGAAAGTGGTCTAACTCCATTCTTGATAAGAAAACGCATATTATTTACTTAATAATTGCCACTATTTTAATAGGAACTATAAATTTAACATCCTTAGATACACTTAAGCAGTATGACTCATTAGTATCCTATACGTTAAATTCATTGAAACGCAAACCCTTAAATATCTCGATTTGATGATAAATGGACTTAGGCCACTTTCAAAATAAACGGCTCAAATTTATTATTTCTCTTGTCATCTAATTTTTTAGTACAAATAGGTAATAGAATTCGAGAGGGAAAATAAATTTTGAACCACGAACACATTCGAAATAGCTCAAGTGTTCGATGGACAGGTCACACTATGACACAACACGATGACAGCGGCGGGCATCGTTTCGTAATCGTCGTGATCGATGATCGAACGTATGGATCCTGTCGGAAGGCACCCTGGGGATCCCGAGGTGGGGATAAAACATCCAGCTGCAAAAGAGTCACGTGGCCAGGAGCGAAGGGGTGGGGGAAGGCGCATCAGCATTGCAAATCGGCAGGCCTAACGTGCTCGCCGATTTCCCGGGAAAAACGTGACACGTTACGTGCCACGATTACCAATTAACCGTGATCTCATGCGGTTTCCATGGTAATGTTTCAAGCATTTAATGATCACCGAGCGGAGACGCGTTTCTTCGCGAGGGATTAATAGGAAACCCCGTGGTAAAAATCTATCGGTTGCGACAGATGAAACGGATCCCTGCGGTTCGACGCGACTCGATGCATCGCCGCCGCGATGCAACCGGCAGAACTATGCGAGGCGAACTGCGTGGAGATAACGCAATCCGGGGATACTATATTGTATTCGATCGATAGCATCGACGACACCGCGGATTTTCTGGGAAACTCCGCACTTGCTCGAGGGAAACGTGCATTCTCCTCGACAAACAGCTGGAGAACAACGCTCTATGCAACGACGCAGCATTCTGGCGAACTTACGTCATTCGGAGCTTTGAGAAATTTCCTATCGCTTTCGTTCGGGTCGCAACGGAAGTAGACGAAGCGAGTCGGAATTTGTGAAGTAAAATTTCGTTTACAATCTTATCATGCGGATTAATACTACTGAATGAGAAAAATCGATGGGACTTCTGAAAAAGAATGTCACAAGAATTCAGGAAATGCTGCCTCGATAAAAGAACAATAGCTTAGCCAACAGTAAAAGTGAAAACGGTACGATTCTCTGAAATGAACTGTTCCGAATTTTCGGACTCGTATTTCTCCATCATGCTCGCATTAATTGCAAGAGGCTTGCAGAGTTTGCCAGTACATAAATAAGTTTAATTAACGATGCAGTTTCGGCACTTTCGAATCGCAGAACGCGGAAATCTCGAAGATTACAAAGCTTTCATGAGTGAATTCAAATAAATTTCCATGACGCAATGTTCTAATGATCGCGAGTACACGGCAAAACGTTTCGGCGACACGAATAATTTTGAACGTGATCTTGCACAATGTTATTAAATATCAAGAGTCATAAATGATATTTCCGATACGCGAGACTCCGATCGTAGGCAATTATGGTCACAGGCGTGGAGTTCTAGTCGCTGGGAGAAGTTACCTTCGATTATATCATTAACTCCCAAGGATCTACTCGATTCCCACAAAGTTGTCTTCCGTTCACCGTATTCCGGCAACAAGATACTGTACCGATCCTACGCGCGAGATCCGATCGTGCGTCTTCCTCTCGAACGACGGCGCGGCATCGAAGGTTAGAATGTCGCAATGATTTGCCTAGGCGATCGGCGCTGTCCGAGAGGTGGCGATTAATGATTCCGAGGGACGATTCAATCAGAACTGGGTTAACCGTCTCGGGGGAATCATTCGAACGGAATGCGTGGGATGGATACGTTCGTAGCAGTGGCACTGTTGGAAGAAACGCAATAGGATTTCCTCTGCGTAACGGAATGTGCATGCAATATGCGTGATGCTGCTTATCCTACCAAACGTTATGAAACTTTTAATAATTTTAATGGTCTTCACAGTTTTGCATTTCACGTATTCATTTTCCGTCACAGATTCGTCAAATCTGGTTGCATTGTTGATCCATCATCGCGCAGTTTGGAACAAAAGTTTGTCTTTCAGACTTTCCAGTGATCGATACATTCAATTATAATTCGATAAATTTCTTTATCCAAGCACATAGTGAAGTATTGCACGAGATCTGAATAAATAGAGCCTCGTAATTTTTACAAGCTAAAGCATTTTAATGGCTTTCAGCGAATTCGAAGCTGTACTGTTGTTTCCGATTCAAAGTGAGAAAAGAAACGCGTTAAGTAACGTGACGCCAATTATCTAGCATTCGTCAGACACAGTGTCAGCTGTCCCGTCCAGCAGGAATGGTGAATGGCGTAGTGTTTACAAACATGTCGGCGCATAGCCGTTGTAATATATCTGCAGCTTGCGACACGTATTAACATTTCGAAGCCGAGATGAATATGTATTTCCTGCGCCTCTTCGCCGTCCACCGAGATCCTGGACAATCGCTGCAACCTGTAATTTGTATTCGTTGCAAGTTGCAGCTGCACGGCTTGGCCTAACGTTCGCGACGTTCGCGTCAACATTTTTCTTTTTGTCACCGTGGTGGTAACACCTAGAAAAAGAAATTCTATAAATATTCCGCGACAGCAGATCGCCTTGGGAATTTCGCGAAACGGGGATCTGCGTGCGATTTCAATTTTTTTTTCATTTTTTACGTTGAAAATTTCATTTACACGCTCGTGCAAATTGGAGAACCCATCTCAAGGCTGCGGAACGGCCGGGGCTCGGTTCGCCTTCGGTATAACAAGCGCGAGCAAAGTTTAATCGTGGTTCATTTATAACGATATCGATGATTTCTGATCGATAACTGTAATAAATCCTATTGAAACGTTGCGCGTCGTGAGCCGAGCTTTCGGTGGTCGGCGTTCTGAAATCAGTCAAGGTTTGTTCAGACTACCTGATGCTTTTCTACGTTGCGCTCTGTTCCTTTCTTTCGGACGAACGAGTTCATTTGTGCGATACCGAACAATAGATCCGAATGTTTTCTCAGGACATTGATTAATGATCGTCGATGCATTTCTGTCTGGTGAGCATTGTTCTTTGCGGCTGGTAAAAGGGTCACAATATCGAAAGTATTCGCCTCGGATTGACTGAAAGTTCTTTGTTACGTGCGCTGTTATAACAACAACTAATGCGCCGTTCGTGATACGCTCGGTAAACTTTCATTTAATTAAGACGTTCATAAATAAGACCAGTCCGTCAATTGAATACTGCTCGGCTTCTCGCAGCTTTCAACTCTTGTCTCCAACCTAAAAAAAAGGAAAGATAATACTACAATAATCAATCTTTCGCAAAATTGATAAAATCTGTCGACGAAACTGGTTCCGATCGAATCAAAGGTAAAAACAGATTTTCGAATTCTTCGTATAAGAAACATGGTAGAAGTCAAGCTCACGTCATTATTCGAGCGGTGTCTTTGGGCACGTGACACTGGACGTTCGTTCACTAAATTTCGATGGACCTCGTCAAGTCGAGGATGGTGGGGGGATTAATTACAAATTTTGCCGTCCAGTTTCTGAGAAACGAGTTATTACGCAGATGCGAATCGAGAAGGCATTTATATATTTTTAAAGATATTATCTTACATCTCTGTAAAATATGAGCAAGATTTTCGTTTCGTGATAGTCGTTTATTTGCGCGCTGTGTTTTAGCACTCTGTCGGTTGCTGAAATTAAGTCACATCTCACGAGAATGCACTGTTATGCAACTTCGAACGTCCTTTTACGATTTTTGGTAATGTAGAAAAAAAAATCATAGAATCTCCACAAATTCTAACTATTTTTCTTTCCAGCAAAATAGAGTTAATGTTCCTTGAATTCTAGCTCGGTTCTACACGAGAAGCAATAAAATTTGGAAACATCCACGAGAGAGAAACGTTTTTTCGAATGTTTACGACCAGAAAAATATAGCCGCGCGAACTTATAATCGCAAGAGGATCTGTCCAATTATAATGCGAAACATTTCCCCCGAGCGAGCATCGTTTCTCTAGGAAAAAAAAGTCCATCATCCGAAACCCATCTGGGTTCCCAGAACGATCCGCGTTGGCGTGATTTCAGGTAGTCGTGACTTTTCCCGGAAGGTTCCGCTCCTAAACGATCTGTTCTGCGGTGGTGGATTTCTCCTCAAAGTCCGCCTGTTGTCACCGGCGCGACGCGACGCGACACCGACAATAAACTTTCAGCCAGCCCGACTGGTTTCCTGCTGGAGGATGTTCGATTACGCCGATAATACCAACAGTAGCGTGGTTCGTCCGCGGCGGCTCGGTTTCGCGTTCGTTATCTGGCCGGTGTTCGGCTCGCGAGAGAGATCCTACTTCTGTCGGAGTTCTTTCGACTGCCTATTATCTGCTTTCCGTTTTGCTCGTTATCTCGTTTTATTTTCTCATGGCACCGTGCCTCGTGCGGCGAACTGACGACGACGACGAAGACGAAGACGAAGACGACGACGACGACGATCCCTGATACTAATGAACGCGGCTGCGGACGATGTAGAAATCGTGGGACCGTGGCGCAGATCCGCGGATAGATTACGCTTCCATCCAAAAGCGGGGTACAAAAGCCGGCGGGCTACTTTTGGACGCCGCGCCGCGCCGGTGAAACGAAACAGAATGTAATTAGGATGCCGGCGGTGGCGCTTCTCTAGATCTCCGCCGCGGATAAACAACGAAATAATCTGCCGAGTATGTATCGATCCTGAAAGATTCCCTCCGGATCCCAGTCGCGGTTTTTCCGACGTTTACGTTTGCTTCTCGTCAGTATCGAACTAATCAGCAGTCCCTCGTATTCGCGAACCGGTTGGATTCCTCCCACGAGACCCGATCTAATGAACGGTAATTAATTTTCGCTTGTATGGAGATTCGAGTCCCGTCCCGCGACGCGCGCGTCGGGCCTCGACAAATATCGCTTTTATGATGGTACGCGTGATAACCGCTGCGCTATGAGAAGAACACGTTTTCCTCATTTGCACGCACTTATTCACCGTTAGGCAATCGACCGCTCGCGCGCCTATTCGTTCATCGCGTGTAACGTCATAAAGCGCGATTTACATATTTATTAGCCGGCGCGCTGCGTCGTTCGCGAGAAAAACGGGAATGCACAAGCGGATGCGTCGCTGAAAGCATTTTCTCAAAAGAATTATTCAGAGTTCCGAAAAGAAGCGCACGATTTTACATTCAGTTTCGCAAAAATGGTTTCTCCGGTTCAATTTTTCTCCTCGCAGTAGCCTCGAGGTTACGACCGCATTCGTCCGAGGATTGCTTATCTGCGTCGTCAAACCGTTTGAAAGGGTCACGGAGCGAGGGTTCGTGTCTCCCGTAAAGACACGAGTCGTTGAACGAAGAGATTATCCAGCAAGGTCCGCTAATTACGCTGACTCGGAACAATAGGTCCGAGCGGACGCTGGAAAAGAAGCGACAGGGACAAAGGCTTTATCGAAGGTTAGAGCCAACAATGAACTCGATCGTCCTAGGTTAGGTATGCATGCCAGATCTCCTCCGGCTGATGCATCCACTCTTGTAATAGCTGGCTGTCCGCTGGCCCTCGGACGCTGCTCCTAATCGCCGAGAACGATCTTCGATGTTGTTCTAGGAATCAGCTCGATTATCTTCCTGTCCCGGGGTACGTGAAATCCTCAATTGAAACGCGATTTCGTTTCGCTGGCCGGCCTCTTTCCTATCGAGGACTGTTTTCAATGTAAAAGAAATCAAAAATGCTCTCGGCGCAAGGTTCGATCAATATTTAGTGTTTAAAGCAAATTTGCGAGTTTGCTATTTACATTTTCGACGTTTCGATCCTAATTTGGATCATTTTCACGAAAGATGAAGAAACCGCGTATGCTTTATAAAAGTTAAAAGATGGAAAAGAATATCGCGACAACGTGTTGTTGGTTTGTTGTCACACACGATACTAAATATTGATCGAACCTTGCGCCGAGAGCATTTCAATTTTGTATTAACCATCATACGATCGAGACTACAAGTAAACATTTAAAAGAAATAAACTTAAAAAAAAAATTAATTTCTAAGAAAGTTTCATGCAAATACTCGCGCGATTCTGGAAACTATAGGATCGGAAGAAGGTTGCACCTTCGCGTCTATCTTTCGTGCCTAAAAATTTATGCTCGTGTTCACATAAAAAATGTTTCAATGGCCGCTAATACGATCAAATTAAATCTCCGTAGCTCGAGTCTTGGACCCGGCTCAACGTCAGCCAGAATGGTAAAGACCAGGGAGCTGAACGAGACCCGCGAAACATTAAACGGTAGACTGGTAGTGACATGTTCCTTCAGGGTTTTAACGTCAAGCGAGATGAACATAAAATCTTATCGCGTCGCACGAGGATGTCACCTTTTTACATATCGCACGCTGAAATCCCTGGCCGGACACGGCTACTTGTTTCTATTAGATCCTCGGAGCCGAAAAGGCGCACGGTTAGGCGTGCACACGATAGGATTTCACGCTCGGCTCGCGTATAAACGTCTCGCCGAAAGCTCTATCTCGTCGGTGTATCGGAGACTTTATTCTTCAATTTCGTGTCCGGACGTATCTGGTCTTGGGTCTCGCGTCCTCCTCGTCGGGGATTAAACGCTCTCGAAATATATGTGGCTATGTTTAGTCGCGCATCGTCGAGTCCGAGATCAGATAACGTGGGACTTCGCTGCGAGAGTGGGTCTGACGTGCTGGACAGATTTGCGAATTCGGAAGAAAGCGGAATGAGTTACTAATAAACAACGTGGGATCAGCATAATTTATCTGAACGCCGGTCATTCGTTTCCGTAGCGTCTCGTTTATATTCACGGGTTTCTAAGTGTTCTAAATTGCATTTTTATTTTGCACGGAGGATCCACATTCGTTAACAATCGCGCACTTATCTATTAGAGCCCTTCGAGGGTGAGGAGAATGACTAGTATTCGCATTCCGAGGGTTTTCAAGAATGCAAGGTTCCTGCTTTCGATTCAAGGGTCGTTCGAGAATGGGAAGCAGCGTCGCTCCAAAGCATCTCGAGAATGAGAAACATTCCGGGAACCTCTGGAAATTGTAGGGTATATCTATATTCTAAGGACATTCGGAATGCCAAGTACCAACATTCCAAGGGCCCCGGAGTGCAATGTAACAACCACATAAAAGACTCTTATCGTGGCTGGTACTTGAAAGACAATTTAGGTACATCTCGTGCTAGGATTATTCGTGCAACTATTTCCGATGGCCAAGGTAATCGATCAAAAACGAACGAACACCATCGAAGGACCTCGAGGTGGTTCGAAACGGGGACCGTACGCGAGGAGATCGCGTCGCAAAGAGCGGCTCGCCGATGAATCGATGGGAAAAAGGAGGCGCGCGTCTGTCATACGCGATGTATGAGGATAATAAGGATTCCGTGGTGAATAATCGAGCGCGGCCAGGCCGGTAGACTCTCGCGACGCGGTTTTAAACGTTAACGAGTAACGAAACTCCTCTCTTATCCTCTTATACGGGAGGCAAGAACCCCGGGAGCAGTTCTTATTCTCGAACGAGCGAGCAAGGGGAGCCTCGCCGTGCACGAACTCTAAGCTACTCCAGAGGGAGCACATACGCGCGCGCGCGGGAGGGAACGAAACGCTAAAGTCGGCGAAAGGATTAATGTCCCCATCCTACGGGTTGCATTGTGACGTTTAAGAAGACCGTGAATCGTGCCGTGCCATGCATCACTCCTCGCCGGTACAAAATGCGTATGTACACAAACCGCAGTTGCATCTAAGCTACGGCAAAGTTATATTAATGGCACCGCCATTAGTTCCACTGTAGGACACTTGCATGGTTTGCTTAGTAAGAACACCTCCGCCGTTCTACCGTGTCCTCCCTTTCCGAGGGCCTCTCTTCCTACCCGACTTCCTCCGCCTCTTTGTACGCTCATCGATTTTTCTCTACCCGACCCGAGTGATATAAACAACCACTGCCTCCACTCGGAGTCGCTTCTAATGTTTTTCGCTCGCTCGCGATGCTGATAACTCGACACTGGAATTCGTCGGTACCTTGAAAACCTATCGCGCTGAGGCCCAGACAGGGGCGAAACTACGACATCGCAAGGCCCCGCAACGCGGCTGACTCCTAATCGGATGGTGCCCAAAATCTTTGCATTTATTATCTTGTAGTTTTACTAAAATGATCTCTAATTGTCTTTTTTTACGTAAGATAAGTTTTCTTTTTATAATATAAATAGTTGTTTTTTCCGTGGAAGCCCGAAATTATGTTTTCCACCACTGGACTCAGGACTGAAAATGAGATAATTAATTATTATCAGTTAGTTGATTATGAAGTTTGCATCTTGCAGTTTTGGGATAAAGTGCAGTAGGTGTGTCGCAGTTTCGGGATGGCTGCGGTGCTCCTCCGTTTCTGTTCTAAACGACGTAACAACGGGGACGTATCGGGACGAGAAAGGCAAGGGAAAGGTACCTTTTACCAGTCACCTTTTACCTAGGTGAAGTGGAGCGCCGACTCCTGGCTGGCAGATAACACTCGCGGAGATAATTAGAAAGGAAGACGTGACTGGTGCAATGTTGACCACCAGAATCCTCTCGGTTTTGAAGGCATCGACGCGTCGGGGTACACTTTCATCTGACGGTGAAAGGGGCACAGCGGTTCGAATAGGCTGCCTCCGTCGCGTCTACGGAATCGGCTCGTTAATTCCGAGCGATTAATGATTAGTTCATCTCCGTGCCTCGGGGTGGGTTCAGTGAACGCGCCGGAAAAGAAAGGAATTGTTTCACCTCGGTCGGAATCGGTTCATTAGCTTCCAGCCATTAATTTGGCCTTTTTTCCGAATGAGAATGGAAACGCTGAGAGGAATCGCGTGTCTTGCTACCGGCGTGTCTTCATTTTTCATTGCTGTCCGCGGTAACGTTTGTTTTCCTCCGCAGTCTCTCTCTCTCTCTCTGCGGCTGGAAGTCTACTTCCTGCTGCGGCCTGGAACAATCTGGCCATTAGGTTAATTTTCTCAACTTTGTCGTAGCCTTGTGCAACCGCTCATTAAACGACTAAGGTTGTGGGACTCTTTGTTTACTATGGACAGAAAAATGCGGTAGCGGCCTAAATTGTCTTGTCATGATTACCAAAAATTTAATAAACGATCCTTCAATTTTGATTCGAACAGTTCCATCTTCGATGAAAGTACAACGAACGGAACATTTGCTGTAATGACTGTTGTAAAAATTTCAACTTTCTAATCCCATCATCGAAACACGAATAACGATCTCTTTATTTATAGGCTTCTTATCATTTTAAAAGGCTATTAAAATATTTAAAACAAGTTTAATTACTATAATATATCACCTAATAATTTATTTAAAAATCATTAATTCACCGGTAACCGGTAATGTGTTAAACAACCAGTTCAGAAATCTGTCGAAATGTTCCCGTTCTGATCGGCGGGCACGCATCAGGGGCTAATAAGCAGAATGACAATGGATGTCGTGCTTTAACCTCGAACCGTGCCTACATCGAGGACGGGGACGCTTTCCGCGTAATTACTGTCGTTCTAGAAGTAATGAAAGAGACATGTCTGCCGGCGGATGAGAAAAGGAGAGGATCACTGTCTCCGGGGGGATTCCGGTTAGACGATCTTGCGTTCGGCCCGCGTTATTACGCTATTATACAGATTCTGTCTTTCACGGTAATTAAATCGTAAGACGGCTGTAACGCTATCGGACGGGAAGACCAGATTTAATGGGTTTTAATTACAGGTTCTTACTCTCGGCTACGGTGTCTTTAGAGGAAGTCGGAGGAGTTCGTTTGCTTCGGTGCTTATTAGAGATCGCGAGGCTCTATTCGCCGTGTTGATTCAGCGAGCCAAATCCCTTTGAACCTCCCACGTTTTCGGATTTAATTAAATCCTGTTTCAGTGACTCTCCAAGGTAATTTGTCTGATTGATCTTCCGTGATTACTGGACTGGTTCGTTTCCTCGTTTCTCGACTCGAACCATCAGTTTTAACGTCGTCACCGCGTTTCGGTGAAAATTCAGTTCGAACACCGTCGCTCGCAAGTATGTACCATTATTAGACTGCGGATCTTTGAGGAAAATAAAAATTTTCTATATAAATTGCAAGAGTCAGGAGCCAAATAGAAGGGTCTCTCTTTTTATTTTATTATTACAAACAGTTGAAGATAATGTGTTGGCATACCTAAATTTTTTAAAATTGTTCCTCCGTTTTAAATTGCACATACCCAATTTTCTCATGAATGCACAAAATCCGCGGAACGTCGAAGTGACCCAATCGGATTCCACTATGGATGAAAGTATCGTGTAAAATTGGGTGATACCGCGGATCTATCGTGACAGTTAATTATCAGATTGTCATTTTAATAATTACGGATAGAATTGTAATGGCACTCGGAGTATCTCGTAATTCGTGTTTCTAGTACGGGGTACGATTACACGGTTCTCTTCGGCACTGGCAGAGTGTGCAACGCGTACGCTTAAGATTCCTGCACGTGTCACGCGCCAGGGTCCCCAGATAAAAAGAAAAAAGAAAATCATATTTTCCATGCGCGAGCGTTCTGAAAGGCTAGTTGCGGGGAACTTTTATGGGACTTTATGGAGTGCACCTTTGCGTAGTAACATTACACCGCGGTTAAGCGAGAGGAGCCGACCGAGGGAGAGGTAACATTTCACTCCGGTTCAACGAGTCCGACAGAAAAATCGTTGCGGTCTATGCACTGGTCGCAACGCCGCCGCTGGACCATAGTAATATTCTTATGATTTGTCTAGATGCAATCGTTTCTCGCGTCGGAAATTGGATCTGCCATTAATACGAATTCGGCCACGGGTTTTCCGGCTTGATTTCAGCAACGACGATGAAATTTCGCCAAGCGAATAACATACACCGCGTGACACGAACGTGCGCCGCTCGAAAATGTTCTCCTCGAATTTCGGTGAACAAAAAGAAAACATCGTAGCATCTCGTAACATAATCGTATTTTATACCCAAATTCATTTTTTATTTATTTATTTTAAAGAAAAATATGTATATCGAGTGCAGAACAGTGAAAACATTCAAACAATTTCAGCATTATTTTCTGTCGATTAGTCTGTATCTGGCAATTAGTGCAAATCATTTTTGTTCTGCATAAATCTGCCGATACAAATGAATGAAATGAAAGCACCACTGATGAACAAGAATGAACATATCGAGTTTAAACTTTAATGTTCCGTGGCCACTTTGCGACTCAATCCGGCGATCGCTGGGGACACGATCGTGTGACACTTGGCGCCGTGTACTTTGTTAAGGACGCGGTAATTTCTTCGTCGGAGTCATTACGTATGCGCGGAAGTATCATCAACGATTGCCTAGCCTTCGTTCCCATTGAAATCCAAGACAGCGGGAGTCGTCGGATAGATTTGCGGTAACGTTGCCTCGGCAAACGGCGAACGTAATCGCACGCGATACGCGCTCATCCGGTAAACAAGCACGGGAGACAGTGATCGGAGACATTGTAGTACGTTTGAGGCTGCGAGGTCCATTTGGTTGCGTGTCGGCTGAGAGTCTTACCCTTACAAGCGGGTGGGAGGGGGAGAGGAGCGTTAATTGAAAGCCCGACACGGTTCCGTTAATTGTGGAAAACAGGTTAATCGTCAGTCGCTGCAGAAACGAAAGGGAAACGCGGCGTAATCGTTCGGGCAATAACTCCGAGGAAAAACAAAGACGTCGAACGTCCCGGGGAATTTTTCACTTCTCCGGTGTTTTGCAACGTCGCCGGCTGGTTTTCTTCAGCAAAAACGTAAGAGTTCCTCGAATCGCTCTAATCGAGTAAAAGGGATTCGCGGAAATCGCTCGAGTTGGGGCATATCGCTTGACCGAATCGAATTCGGCGATTTCCTAAGAGCGAGAGATTAAACATTCCTGCGTGATGATCGATTCTGCGCTCGATGTGTTCTAACGACTGAAATGTTTAGATTACTGAGAAAATGGGCAAGAAAAGACTGTGTGCACTTAGTAAGACTGCTGTTTCCTGTTGGAGCGTACATCGAAATGCACGGCACATGCGGAGGAGGAAAGGTCTTTTTGTGATCCGCGGTTTATTGCACTCCGAGCGTCGCCATTTTTTCCGCACTAAAGATCCTAAGAAGCAATAAGACGAACCGTCACTGCGAGCCAGCCTACCGAGCTACTTGCAGCTCTCATATGTTTTTCCCTTTAAATTTCACAATACGGTAAAGTATAATAGTGTGTTATATGCTAATAGCATAAATTCAAAACTGACCAACGTTTGTTTCATCGCGCGATGAAGCTTAAATATGTATGTAATGATATTTGGTCCCCTCAGGGTTTCAAATCCATTCCACCACTTCTCCCTTTACCAATCCTCAACTATCGCCTAATTTCCAATTTCAGCGGGACCTACTTTTTATTAAGGTGGGTTCCGAACCACCTATTTTGCCAACAACACGTGAAACGCATCCAGAGGGCCACTTCCCGGCTTTTTACCGAGCGTTCACCCATCCTAGTGGGTCCCCCGCCCTACGCCGCTTTACTTCGGTGATCGAACGAGAACCGGTGTTTTCAGCGAGGCAATGGTCGTTGACGCGATGGAGCTTAAATAAACATTTAATATATAAAGGTGTATTTAAAGAAAGCGCTAAAGCCTCACTGCCGGCTACTATGGCGGCTGTTTGCAGCCCGGGGAACGATGGGGTTAAATAGATTCATCATCGAGGCTGTCGTTCGCGAAAACTGGCCACCCTCACTTTCGCGAACGGACGTCTGTCACAGCCGGCGAAGAGCACAGTATTCGCAGCAGGTATAACAGAAACGCTCTGGGCAATCTAATCCAGCGCATTCCAGCTGTCAGTGCGCATGAGAGCGGCTAGCAGCCACCTAGGCACACCCCGCTCGTAATATGCAGATGAGAGTATAAATATGAAACATGAGATCACTAAGCCACCTACGGGCCCGCTGTTACACTGCCGCCGAGCGCGTTGCAGCTCCTCCGACACGCATGTATGCACCGATGCACCGCGAGTATGCGCACCGACGTGGATGCACGCGTGCACCGCCGCCCCAGAACAGGCTCATCTCACGAGCCCCGTAAAAATCCGCGCCGGAAAATATACCGGGAACAGAGCACTCGTGGGAAATTATCGGAAACGTCCGTGTCGAACCACTTAGGCGAACGTCTTCTTCCTCGCAGCGTCGCCAGTGGTTTACTTAATGCACTGGTGCGCATAACAAATTTTTTTCATCATGGAAACATCATCTGGCGATGACATCAACGATAACATTGTTATACAATTGTGCTGAGAACATCTTTCATTCTTCGAACGAGGGAAAGATCATGGAGTGAGCACAACAAAATAAATAAAGCGGTACTAATAGATGCAGAAATGAAGAAGTTATACAATTTTCGTCCAAGCTGGTTAAACTTTGATGGATTATAATTTGCAATCATCTAACTCGATTTACGATCCCAAAGCAGCCGCACACTACGTTCTAATTGTATAATGCCAAGTTGCTTCTTCGAGTAAATTACACAGTATCTTTTGCCAGGTAGCATAATCTATGCGCAATTAGGACCCAGTAGTTCTTTTCTCCATACATACAATAATCCGCCTGTTCGGAATTGAAATCAGCCACCGTGAAGATGACGCTAACCTAACGAAAGTACTTTCGCCGTGGCTTACAATTTCAGGATCGTAAAGCCGTCCGCGCATTACGAGGCCAGTTTCTCTTAGTTGTCCACGATAATTACACTATTATCCGACGGGCCAACTAAGTAGCGAACGGTCTATCATCGCCGAAGAATAGAGAAAACCATGGTTTTCCTGTATTCAATTTTCAACGGGCTTGTTTCCATTGCTTTCGCTAAAACTCACGATCCGCGAAGCCGTGAAACAGCCATTAACGCCGAATAAATCGATAAGAATTGCGCTCTCTCGAACTTTTACTTAAACAATTTTTCATGTACTGCGGCTCGCAAGAAGTTCTACATTTGAATTATCCATTGTTTTCTCCGGATCTTGATTTTTCACACACACACAATGATAATAGAGAGAGAGAGAGAGAGAGACGATTCACTTATTATACTTGCAGATTGTTAATTGTTACACTTCCCTGGCCCGTTGTTCGCAGTCGATGACGAATGACCGGGACACGTCAAGATGATTTGTCATCGGCTCTTCGGCATTATCGGCCTGTAATTGTGCATTTCAGGGCTGCCATTCGATGCCAATCGGAGATTCGAGCAAAGGTTTCGTTCGTGGATTATTGCAACAGCCAGAGGTGCAATCATACCGATCATATTTCAATAGGCACGTCATCGATGAATAATTCTTCGACGTTATAGCGCGCGATGCGATAACAACGGAGCATGACTTACATTTATACTCGGACGCGACGATAAAATAATTAAGCTTCGTTCCCTAATCTGCTAATCATTTAGACATTTGTTTTACGCATGCAGGGCGCGTGGCATTTCATAAAGCTGAGTTCATCGAACTCGGGATCTTTCATACCTTCGTGGTTCTAATACAATTGCTCTGGGACAAAACCATTTGCTTCTTCGCTTCAACTAACTATTATTCTGCAGAAAATTTTTCAACAGTCACATCAAAATCAGGAGAAACGCTGGATTGAATTTATTCTGACCAAACGAGTCAAGAATAGATATTTATTTATGGCTTCGAAACAGTCGAGAGATAAACATTGAAGAACTGCGAGAAAATGTTATACATAACTTTTACTCACCCAAGACGATGTGGCCTTTTAAACCCAAGCACGCTGTCTAGATATTTTCTAGAAAAATCTCGAAGTGACGACTTGCTCATAGCAAGATAACAGATAAGTGCCGCACTTGTCAGCGCGAACGGTGCCCTTAGAAGTTCAATATTGTCGTCGTAACACGCGGTGTGTCGCAAGATCGCGCTTATGCGCGCGTTGAAGTCACCTAGCGGCGTTAGAGTTGCGATAAAAGCTGGCGTAAAATCTCTTTCTTGCGTTTACGTAGCACTGCGACAATAGTACAATTTCAGTCTGCAAGATTTCGCAAAACTGATTCTTTCTCAAGAATTCTCAAGTTCAGCAATACAGTATATCATGAGTATATCAATGAAGTAATCAGACTGTACTTCGAAGGTTCGCTGTTATCATTGCTGTGCCGCAGCGCAAGCCCTAACAAGTAGCCTAAGCGGGCGCAACGGGGTTACGAAATCCTCGGCAGAACGCGGCGTTAAACGATGACCAGAGTTCTCGGTTGTCCGCGGTGGTCGCGCGTGCTCGCAACGAGAAATCCATCTACCTGTTCGCAGAAAACGGCCGATTGACTTTGAACGGTGTCCTATTGCCATGCGACCGTGCCCGGTTAATACGCCCACCCGGTCCCGATCGATATTTCATTGGCGGCGGGATGTTGCTAAAGCTAAGTGGCACGCGCGTCGCTTTGATTGATTTAAACCCGAGCACGGTGTGCGTGGAAACGGGCGTTATGCACGCACAGTCAGCCGTGCAACGCCGCGCTGCTGCTGGCGTGAATAACAGTTGCCGGTCTACCCCCACCGATAATTATATCCGCCGCGTTGAATTTAAGTGGCTGTGACATCGGTAATGTTACGATCGCGACGGTAGCGCGGTACTTATCGCCGATTAGAACCGATTTGCCGGCACACGACATCCCCGGACTCGCTGGGAAAGCGAGTTTAGGATCGCATAACGGAGACAGGCCGCGCAACGTGGAGCTATGTTATGTAAATTTTTAGATAACTCCGCGTGTCCAGCTGCCTTAGCTGGCGCGTCGTCCTTAAACGACGTCGTTCGGTTTTTGGCAGCTTGCGATAAAGTCGCCTTGACTTTATTACGGAACGGTCCTGCTGCAGCTAACGCTGGCCAGCTAGCACAGCTGCGAACGAATCAGGCTGTGTAAATTTTTTAATAATTTTAAACGACAAACCAGCTCGGGTTTCGCCCGCGTCATCGCCGAAGATTTTCTCTCGTCGACAACGAACAGATCGGTGTTCCTCCGAGCATTAAGCTGGCGCTTTTTCCGAACTTTGATGACGACGTTGCCGCGTCGCGTCGGAGAGGCTGGGCTCTGTTATTTGTCTACAGGCAGGATCACGGACCATAAAATTATCGGCACGAAGGGCAAAGGGTCTGTGCGTGGCGTGCAGGCACGTGATCGTGAACAACGTGGCTGGCTAAAAAGTAAAACAAACGCGTTCGAATGGTTCGCGTGTTAACTTCTAACATCGGGGCCGATGGCGATTAAACCTTGATTGCGTTCAACGTGGGTTTGTAGATGGCGCGCGCGTAAAAATTCGTGATACATATTGACCGTGAATATTTAAGGAGCTGCGGTGGTCGAACTCTCGGGAATTCGTGAAATCCGATATCGACGATATAAATGGTATGTGTAAAACGGATGAACTAGTGCGATTCGATTGTTGATGGTTTCCGATATGTGGAATTCGATACGGCTGACCCAGTACATACCCACAGAATCCGATACAGCCGAACTCGGACTCGCTGAACCTGATACAGTTCAGTCTGGACCCATTGAACTTGACACAATAACATCGAACTTAACATCGATCGATCGACCGACTTTCATCGACGGAGACTCCCGACTGGGTACATCGAATCTTGATCGTGTAAAACTTCACATTGTTGGTCCGGGGTTCTGAGGTCGAGAAGTTATGTATAATTTGAAGACTTTCGAGCTTACCCGGTGTATTTCTAGAAGCCCCCCAAATCACGATAGAAAGCCTCTTAGAACGGATTTAGAGTTCTGTGTGCAGAGAGTCGTTCGACAAAGCGAGCCGTGCGTCATCCGAAAGCCGGCAATGAATCAATCCGGTATAAATTTTATTAATATGAATTTTAAATGACGCGACGCGATCTGAATAAATCGATATTTCCCGAGGGGTATCGATGCATCATCGGGGCTCGACCGTCGTGTATATTGTCGTTCCGGGCACGTTTCTCGCGCGTTCATGTAGCGGCGCGATTCGACAAAACTTTCACGAACGCTTTTGTACGAAGGAATGCAACGGGGGATCACTCTCTCCGTTGTCCATCTTCTCGATTCGCGAACTCTGCTGATGCTGTTTCTAACAACGATCGCGCGTCCTCTCGCGAAAGATCGGAATCAACGTTTCCTTCATTGCATTTAGTTGTTCTCCGCGGCCGCACAATAGTATAATAATAATAGCGTTCGCGCGGGACACTGTTCTCCCCCGGTGGTAATTACTCAAGTAATTATTGCACAAATTTTCACCGATTACCGCAACCGCTGCATATCACCGGCGAAAATATGTTTTCACTTCGGCGGATGTGGCACGAGGACGTTCTTTGTGACAGTCCGTTGTCACCGAGCCGTGCGCGCGCGCGAGCAATTCGCATTACGGTCAGTGCCGTGTAAACTGCTAAGTATACTAAGCGTGTGTTCCGCGAAACACGCGAATTCGCGTGACACATTTCACCGAGAGAGACCGTAGTCCGTCGAGAATGATCCTCTCGGTCTCGCAGGCAATTTTCCCTCTCGGGCGTCCGCGCGATTGCGAAGACTTTTTATGGACGGGGTGTTAAAATAAACTCGTCTTCGTATTTTTTCATCGGGATAATTATGCGCTGACGCAAGTCGAAGCTGCACGGAATTGCGACAAACTTCCGTAAGAAACGTGCAACGAGGAAGTGGTGACTCCTCGGTTTCTGGGTTTCGACTCTGTCTGGCTATGGATGGACTTATTCACTGGAATTTTCGTTTCTCACAAAAATCCACGGGCCCCTGATTAATTTTCATCGCATTCGACGCATAAAACTGCCGCCTCTCTTAATCATTCTTTTACGAAAGGTTTAATGCTCGGCACGACCAGGAAGCGTTCGCTGAGGAACGCAACAATCGCAATAATGGCTTCATTACAGAGCTAATTATTATTAATACAATCGCTAATAGAATAGCTTCTCGAACAAAGCAGAATTTTTTTCTATACCGGTGTCGAGGAGTCTTGAGAATATCTGTTTTAGACATTCTCATGCACAATGCGCCGCGCGTCCTAATTAACTTTTATCCATCTTCGTTGGAATTGTTTAACAAGTAAATTTACGATCTATTGTATTGATTAGTATGTCCTACATATTAAATTAGAAAATAGTTTTCATTTATAAGTCTGTGCTGTCGCAATTCGATTCATTGCACGTTCTTAAATTCTTTAAATTATATTATTTCTTTATATTACTCCAGCGATCAATGACCAGCGCGAGTCCACCAGTGTCATTAACAATTTAACGAGACAGTGCCTTTGACGATCGCCGATCGGAAATCGTAAAGAAAACAAAAGTGCACCATCAGAAAAGCTGCGTCTTGGCGCATTCCGTCGAAAGCTGCGCCGCTGAGGCCGGGGGTAACGACCACGGCTGCTTTCATAAACGGAAAGTGCATCGGTACGTGGATCTCCTATTGGTCCTTTTTGCGCTTTCGGATCACGAAGTCTGTACGCTAATTGATCGAGTCCAAGCACGGTTCCACTGTTGTATACACGGATGCCCTTAGGCCCTGAACGTGGATAATGAAGATGCGCGAGCACGACGGTTCCTAGAACCTACGCCCGTCCTTTTCTCCCTTTACCGTCTGCTCCTTGGCTTTCTCTCTTCGTTCGTTCCCCAACGTTTCTGCGCTCCCAGTATCGTGCTTTCTCCACGATACGCCGCTCCGTGGTCTGCGTTCCGCGCCGCGGGAGAAGCCTCGAAATTGCACGCTCGATTCCACGAACCCCTCGATAAATTCGGCTAATAGACCCCCGAGTCATCGTCTCGGCCCCTCCCCCCCGCAGCCGAATTAGAATCACGCTCGAAAATTGGCTGCTGCAACTCCGCGCCCCGAATATCTTCTTCGATTCGAGTCCGCATCGATCTTGCCCTCCGCTTCCTACTGCTTCTGGTAGAATTGATTAAGCTATCTTCGTTTAGAACAAACTAGAGTACCTTCCGACCGACGTCTGTTCATCGTGCAATTAAAATATTTGTAAAAATGAAATAAACGGGATCATACTGTTGCAAATACGAAAATTAATCATAAAAATAATGCTGCACTACTGTAATGCTTCTAGCACTTTTGAAATTATTTTTTCTTTCAAATTTGAAATCATTGTCAAATCACTGTCAATAGAAAGAAAATCTTTTCTAACAAATGTTATTTTTTTAACGAAAGAAGGAGAACCTTTCGAGGATATGTGATCGTCGCCCACAATTGCTGTTCTCTATTTCAAGCCGGTCCCGTCGGCGAGTATTTTAAATTTTGAAAGGAGACTTCAATTTCGAGCGCAATCGTCGCCGATCACGATTTACGATCCGGATTTCAATATCGTAATGCCGTCATCAGGATTTCGCCGGGAGTGAAAAAAGAAGGGCCTCGGTCGACGAGGGTTGAAAGGAGCAGTCGTAAAACGAATTATTAGCAGCGCGAGGAAGACAGCTCGCAGCGGACAGAGGAGCAGAGCGAAGAGAGGGACTGGAAGCAGAAATTATATGACAGGAGAGGAGAGGGTTCCCCCGCGACCTAATCTAAATAAAATAAATGGTGGCGAGAAATGCGCGCGGAGAGGGTGTTTCTCTAAGCTGCTCGCCGGCACGTCTTCATCAGTTTCTCGCTCGCCGCGAATTTTTATTCTTCTTTCGGGCCCCGCCTCTTGCCTATTAAACCGCGGCGTAAGCTCCGTCGAGTCGGGGCTTTCGCAAGCTGTACTGTCGTCGACGCGCGAACACGTGCGATACTAAAATTTATGGAAAATCTCAGACGAGCCCGTAAACGGCGAAGGATTCTGCGAAGGGGAATAATCGAGTCACGTGTACGGAAACCGTGTGTTGGGACGCAACGTAATGAGACCCAGAAAATAGGTCTCTGCGACGAATCCCACACCAAAAACACAAGACTTCGACCACCCGACGCGAATACATAAACTAGATGAAGAGTCGAAGGCTCTTGAGTCCGAAACGACGGGACTCGTCCGATTTCTTGGGCGATTTTCCGGCGCCTTAACTGTAACAATTGCAGACAGCGTCTGGACCATTTTTTACATCTCACCCCCAATTTTCTCCCACTTTGTTTTACCATCTCCACAGTTTCCACAGCTTATAAAAAGGGTCTTCGGTGAGTCTTCAGTCAGCTCTCTCAAAGTTCACATTTTTGTACAGTCGCTCTAATACACGTTGTTGTTATTTACATATTCAAACATTTATTTCAAAACACCTCAACCCTTCAAATGACCTAGCGCGATTTTAAGAGAAAGATTATGTGAGAAAGGTCAATACACCGACTTTAGAGGATAAAATCAGTTGTTGCGCGTACATCGAAATTCGAATTGCGAACTCCCTCTCTCTCCCTTTCCTTTGGTTCTTAAAAAACGTCCTAATCAAGATAGGAAGGCACAAATCAATCTGGAAACGTTATATTTCATCCGCGTGCAGATTTGTAAAAGGAAATTTTCTCTTAATACCCATGCAAATCGGAATAATGGAAATTTAATTTCCAGGTACAAATCTCGTATTATTCGAACGAGATCGAAATCAGTTGAGATATTACATCCTTCACCGGCGATATCTATTAAATCGTTCATTTTATCAGCTGTCGAAAACTTTTATGCACCGCGAGAGCATGAAACTCCGCAGTCCAATTATTACGTATCGACTGACAGTTCTCGATCGAGCATAATTTCAGATTCCGTTGCAGGCACGTTCTCCAGTCATGATGAATATAATTTTGTCCGGCAGATAAGCCCAGCGATGATTTTCCCAGCGCGTTTCGTTGACCTTCCGCCGCTCCGACCTGAATTTTAAATCTCCGTTATGTGCTCGATGAACGAGCGTTATCCCCGCCGTGTGGTTACGTTTATTACGCATGAAATTTAACATCCCCGAGCCCCTCGGTATCTCCGCGATCGATCTACAGAGATATACATATTTTAGATCCTCTCGCGGACTCGCGCGGAAAACGCCGCGCCGGTGCCGGTCACGATATTTTACATAAGCGAACGACTCATAAGCGAGCCAATAATTACGACGCGTATGAAATATTTAATAAGAAAATGTAACTTTCTCCGCGGCTAGAATTCCTGGTCGACGCGGTACTCGTTCGATTCTTGTTTGAACGCAGTTCCATCCGGTCGTCGTGGAGGAACTCGTGAGTCGCACGAAGGAAACCGGCTGCACTGCCACCTACGTTTCCCGAATATTAAATGTCCGTAATTTCAACGTTTCGACCGTGTAATTTAAGCGTAAGCGAACATCGGCGAATCTCAAAAGCGCAACAGCCGGTGGTAATTCAATTTCCTGTCCGTAATCCGAAAGGATCGTGAAGGTTCGCTCGTTCGTCGCCGAGTTAAAGGAGAACACCAGGATCTCGGCGGATCTATAAGTTACAAGAAGTCAATTAAAGAGGAAACGAAAAGGCTCTGTGGTTCGGCGCATGTGTGTATGTATATCGCCGCCGCCGCGCAAAGGCGAGTCGAATGCACGACATTCGAGCTAACGATCCCGAAAGGTGACGCAAAAGTAACCTACGCATTCGAAAGTTCACGTTCCCCGATCGTTGTTGGGATCCAGTCTTCTCCGCGGTTTCCAATCGAGCGGGAGAAAGTCTGGCGATGGTTCACGCGACACGACCAACGGGGATCGAAAGGTTCATCCTTATCGGTCTCTCCTTCGCGGTGAGAATTAGTTGACACGTTCGGCACAGGCCTCGCAGGCTTTCGCTAAATTTTTCTTA
The DNA here is from genome assembly GCA_028454225.1 of Lasioglossum leucozonium. Lineage (NCBI taxonomy): Eukaryota > Metazoa > Arthropoda > Insecta > Hymenoptera > Halictidae > Lasioglossum > Lasioglossum leucozonium. The sequence goes on from CM052206.1 coordinate 8,733,770, forward strand.
TCTTTTTCAGCCCTGACCAAATCCCTTATTTTATTTAACCCGGCTACGCTTATTGGGTCCATTTGGACCCGAAGCATTCTTTGCACGCTTGTAACTTCCGAACGGATTGGCCGACGAGTCTGAAATTTCTTGGCGGAGAATAATTTATTAAAATCTTTCTTCCACTTAAAAAAAAATATTTAAAATCCTTTTTGAAATACCTGTAATAGAAATTGTTACACATATGGCGTTAGGGGTCCATTTGGATATTTGGATACATAATTTTTATATTGATATGATATTGATATGATTATTTGGATAAATAATCTTTCTATAATTTCTTTCTATAAAGTTGGTTCCACTGTCGAAAGATGTTAAACTTACTTTGTTAATTCATCTGTACGTTTTAATAAATTGCGCTAAGCGTTCGGAACCCCTTGCCCGGAAGCGTACAACGTCCAGGATTTCGTTCGATGGATCTAGATCTCGATCGGTACCGTAGCCAATTATTTCAGCAACATCGGACAGTTGCAGTTCTAAACGGATACACCGTCAAGTTTGGAGTCTAACAACTGCTAATTGAATTAGTTTCTGTGGTCGCGCGGCGCATTATTCTGACCGGCAGGCAGTGCTGCTAGTTTTGGGTGCAGGCCATAAAATCGATTGGTGTATATCTACGTTGGTTAACGGCCCCATTCAGCGACGATACTATAGGAACGAGTTAATTAAAGGGACTCCGTTTGTCCGAATATTACGATCATATTACGGTCTAACGGGTATTGACATCGGTATCTCTTAGCCGATCTAATTTAATGGGACCGCCGTTATAGCTAACAAGTGCGTTATGTCTTTCTTTGTGTATACCAAGCTCTTAATTCGCAGAAACTTTCGAACAGTTTTAAGATCGTCTGCGAGATGCGGTACGTTTCGATTGGAAAATATTTAATTAGCACCGTACTTGCGCCAGAAACATGTGCTTTCGGTGAACTACACTATGGATACGAGCTCTGTTATTATTGTGTAATTTCTGTTTTACGCTGTTAAGGTTCGCTTGCGAAATCCGAGCCTCGGGTGTATTAACAGGCGAATAACATGTTTTGAAACGTTAATGGTTGCTCCGAGATTTTCTTAATGTTAACGGGCGCAAATTGTTACTCGAGCTTGCTGTTTTCTATTAATTCTCTTGTTCCTTCACTCGTTACTCGATATTATCTTGCCCAGTATTCGACTTTTATTTAATTGTTTGATCAGTCGGTCAGTCCAGCAATGATTTAGTTATTCTATCATACGATCATTCGGTTGTTGGTTGATTCAACGAGATTGTTCAGTGAATCTTGCGGTTTCCGTGTTTAAATTACTGTCGGTGATATAATAGGCCAGTTTTAAACATATCTCGTCTCTAATTTGCTGTATTATGCACGCTTAAATAGCGCTAATTCGCATTCAGGTCTTTCCCGTTTAGCCCGATTCACACCTCACGGCCATAAAACGCGGTTTTATTATCAACGGGCGAATCTGCTTTGCGAAAAAATGCCGTCCTGCGACATTATCCTGCTACTTCCTGGAGGTTTCGGCGAAACCCGGCTTCTTCGACGATCCTTGAAAGGGCGAAACGAGTTTCGGAACCGGGTTACCCACATAAGACACGATATACATTACTTTTTGCTCGCGCGCTCCTCCGTCGAATTTCTCGCATCGTTCTGTCCTGCCATCCGCGAATGTAAACTCGTGTAACGAATTCCGGGCGATTTCGTTTGATCGTTTCATCCGAAACTGCTGGGAACTAACTGCTACCCCATCCGATCTATGTATTTATCCTCTGTCTACTATTCTTTTATATCTGGAAAATTCAGTGGTCGCAATATCTACTCTATACTCTACAAATGACGATAAAAACAATTCCGAAAATACCTTTACTAACTACTGTTTACTTACCAAGGTCACTTTGAACTATTGTTTATAGGTTTATTAATAGCCATTGGAGAATACACAAGCGAACAATAGATATTACATTTTCTCTTTAACACTATTTTATATTATTTCATAGAAATAACAAGAATGAGTTCATCCAAATGTTTAGCCATATTTTTTTATAATGTATATCTGAAGAAATAAACTGATTGAATAATTCCTCACGAATGCATCTTCACAATCTCAATACTCGTAAATTAAAAATATTAATCTAGCGTTAAAGAAATAATGAACGGCGAAGGAGTTCAAACTAAACAACGTGTTAACTCTATATATGAGGTTAACGATAGAGATAGAAAATTGATAAAAATTCAGGCGTTACCGTAAATCCTTCGATTGTCCCGCGCCTAGAGGCGAACTTCGTTTAAGATGGAAGGCTGGTGGAGTCGTTCCCGTGTAAGCGTATCGATTACAATTCCTGTTCACCCACAAGGAAGAAACGGCCGAAAGAATTTCGACGTCCGCTTCCTGGCCGGTTCGAAGGCGACCGGCGCGGCGAGGCGTGGTACGGTTCCAGGAGGATCCGCGGAAGGGCGGAACGAGTTTCTGGGACCGGGTTACCCAGATAGGATTCGAGTCTGCGAGAGCCGTTGCAGCAGCAGCAGCAGCTGCCCACTTATTCCGCGTGCATACGGGCTCTCTCGGCACCACGGCCGCCTACAAACACGCAAATGAAGATATTCACCGTGTTTACAGAGCCGGTCGCCGAGGTCAACGTCTCGTAAGTGTGTCGCCGGCTGTACGACGCTGTGCCGGCTGAAAAACGGACAGCTTATCCTATCCCGACCTTGGCTCGATCCAACGCCGAAGGTTCGTCAACCGTGTCCGTGTTTAGCTATCGGTGACTCTCGCTGTTACGTTACGTTATCGTGAAAGCCATTTCTTCCTACTCGCACGCGCTCGTCTTCCATGCCGCTTTTCCCGTAAAACCGAAAGTAACGCGAGACCGCTTGCCTTTGCCGCATCGCCATTCACTGGAACTTCGATCGACGATTTTACCATGTCGATGGAAACGTAGTTAATGACGACGAAAGTTAGTGTCGATGAGAACAGTGTCGGTGAAATGAATTGTCGACGATCCCAGGATAATTTATTCATTCTTTCTCGATTTATTAGTTCTTTGTGTCAATTGTAGATAGGCATTTTTTTGAATATGTAGGCAAATTTAAGGGACCAAGGTTAATGGAGGGTGCAGCTGTTAACTAGGGGTCTAAGGCCTGTTACATAGCGTAACAATAATAACGTTTTATTAGTTGCTCGACCCTTCAGGTCAACAATCAGCCCCTTACATTTAATATGACTCGAGGAGGTACAGTGCCCTTTTTTACCTGGCGTCTGCCGACCCCCGGTAAAACGGTCGCCCGCACATAAAACATATATTTCCCAGATGCGCAAAATTCCGACCAATCACAACACTTTTTCTTTTACAATTCCATCAACAGCCGTGAGAGAGGGGCTAGAGGTTTTCCGAAAAAAGAGGAGAAAGTCGGTCGGTCTCGAACTCTCAAACGGGCAACATCCTTTTTAATACGAGGTACTACATAGCATTGTACCATTTTAAAATAAATAGTATTCATTTTTTAAAGTTTAAAATACAGTCCACTTGAATCGTTTATTAAAATCACCCCTCACCGTATAACTCGTAAAGGGGAACGTTCGCGTAAGAACAAGGCCCATAAAACACAGCTGCACCCCGCATGGGCCCAGGTACGCCCGAAACGAAGACGGGGCAAGCGACACCCCCACACCGTCGACGGCTCTTGTTCTACGACTCCTGAGGGGGAATTCTCGCTTTTCGGGGAAAAGGCCCTGATTGGGTAAGGGAAGGACAACCCCCTCAGGAATAATAGGAGCCGCAGCGTTTTTCTGACGAGAGCGCGGAGTACAGATTGTGTGGACGAGTTGAGCGAGATTGTTCTTTTTTGCATCGCGAAGTATTGAGAGTGTCAGCGTCCGTTCGGTTCTCTTAAAACGCCCTTGTCATTTCAAATATACTCATTCTTTTAGCGATTACGTTGACCCAGAATTATTTTCTCGCCCGACATTCCCTACAAATATAATTTTACTTCTTTTATATTAGAAATACGTCTATCTTTTGTATGATTATAACTGGTTGCAATTTATTCAATTTGACCAAACATCAAGTGAGCCGTTTTTTACCAATGAGATAAGGGACTCGTTAGATGAACGCAAGATTGAAACATTGTGGACTCGTACATGGCGAAATTTTTGTGTTTTCCCGTTTGATCACCCCTCGACCCCCTCCCCCATCAAGAAGTATCACATTTTTCGTTATAGATCGCCGATATTCCCGTTCCTGGATAAGATCGCAAGAAATTTATTCCCCTTTGTATCGGAGGCGTGGTTAGAACAATGAACAAAGAGTACCGGGATGTTGCGGAGATCGTCATAAAAGTCGCAGCCTCCTGACAAGCTAACTCGCTCGTAAAACACTTGCTTTCTTGTGCTCGTTTATGGTCGTAGGAAATACTCTATTGAATCGTTCGCAATCCACGGTTTACGCACCGTTTCTATGCAGATACGGTCGCTTCGCTGGTTTCTGCTCTTATTTCCAATGCTCCTTCTCGTTCGAGCACGCGCGTTCCACCTTTCGGCTCGGTTGCGCAAGTGAATTCTGAATTACTGAAACTAACGTAGAATCCTCTTCGACTAATTACCCTATTCTTCTCAGAGTTTTACAATTTAATGTTACAAACACAATTGCCGTAGAATTTCCAGAAATGAAAAATTTTATCGTAGAAACGCGTAAAAAATTTGTTTAAATCCTACATACAAACGAGAAAGCCGTTAAATAAAAATAGTAGAGATACAATTTGATATTTTTATGATTTATCGAGGTTGCCTTGGCGAGCCATTCTCTGCGACACAGAATGCGACGTCATTAGCGGTAGCCGGAGCGTCAGCGGTCAAAAGAAAGGGTGGATTTCATGCTGAGCTTCGATCGGTGATTCCAGAATAGTTTTTTCCTAGGGGGCCCGAATGAGTCTCGGCAGAGAGGTTGGTAGCAGTTTGTTTCACAAATCACCCGGGCAGCGAGGGTCACGTTCACGTGCACGCGTGAGCGTACGTCCACGTTCCTCCTTCCATCCACGACGTTTTATCTCTCCTAGGCGATTTATGCTCGCCAGGGCCTCTCTAACATCGTCTCCTAGACGGGTTGCACGGTCGCTACGCCTCTCAGCGGCTCCTCAAAGGCCACCGGATCGCGCTCCGCTGTTTACTTTACGAGTTAGAATACGGGAGGACGATATTTTCGAGAGGTGTGCCCGATTCACACTGTCTCGGGCCCCAGGAGTCCACCAGGATCGATGTTCCCACCGCTTTTCGACTTTTTGCCCCAGCGTCGTGAAAAAGCATGCTGCGCTCATTAGTCACCCGCGATAAATAGATACGGAGTTTGTAATATTAACACCTCGAGCTGTGGCCTGTCTGCTAGGCGTGTCTACCAGCTTCGCCTGCAACGCGAGACTTTTCCCGAGTTATTTGTCAACGAGTACATGGAACGTTTAATTTCATGAAAATCAAGAGAAAATTTCTTCTTCTGAAAGATTCCTCGTAATGTTCCATTGTGCGAATAAAATGCAAACGAACTCTCTCGCCTGGTTCGAATCCAATTTATCACACAATAGAATAATAACCCTTAATAAATTATCCCGTAAACAGTTCGATTTGCATAATTGCCAGTGGGCTATAAATTGCGCTAATTGACCATCGAGAGAATAGTCGATTATACGCCCAATAGGTGTACATAGAATCCTCGTTGCATCGAGCAGAATTTTTCCCACGGTTCAGCACGCATCTCTTCCGCAATGCGAACCTTGAATTTCTAGATCGCAAACGACTTTCTTTCTTCTTCGTTTAGCATATTGCACCGGCCTTCGGTTTTTTACGGATGACTGCACAGACGCGGAGCGCAAGATGCTTCGTTGCACGTCGCGTCGCGTCGGTGTAACAGGCGACGGAAAGTCCGACGAGTCTCATTGGAGCACGCGTAAGGTCAATAATTATCATGATTTAATATTCCGTCCCACGATACCCAGCGCGCGGCTATCCTTGCTGTAAATTGTCGCCGCTCGGGTATAATGTGTCACGTGTAATTTGCTTAATCGCGAATGAACCGTATCCTGACTTTATTCAAGCGTCGCCTCGGTTCAGTTTGTATAATGAAAATTGTCTGCATCGATTGCATCGTCGATTACGAGGCCATTAATTAAGCCAAATATATTCTGTGCCACGCCTGTTATTTAGTCTATGTCACGCAGCTTTATTTGACAATCGCTTCGTCGCATTGTCCAATTCAGACGCCCTCTCGCTTTCGACGAATCGTTCTCGATTAATCGCTACGCGGTCGCTACGACTCGCGATCGGCTAGTTAGCGGGCAATAAAAAACGAGAAAAATTTCTCGTTCTGTGGCATATTCATTAGGCATCCCGTCGCAATAATTCCGCGAACGATTTCATTTCTGACGCTGAAAATTGAACCGTAAACCACCGACGCATCTTGCGCAACCGTAGCGCGTCGAGTGCGTTATGGCGCCGGATTATGCACATTTTTTGCCGTTTCTCTTTTTTTTAACGAGGGATCAAGCGCACTTTCGATCCGGCCACGTCGTCGATAATTCTTTCACCGTGGAAAGCTGTCGTCAGCGTAAGTAGCGAAGCCTGTAGCTGCCATTCATGTTGTCCGGCGAGCGAGCGTGCCCGATGGGGAGCACTCAATCGTGAGAAAGAAATAATCAGATCTATCCATAAGGTCGGGCCCGGTGTGCGCGAGCGACCGCGCGCATGATTGAATTGTTCCAGGATAATGAGAAGAGGCGAACGTGCACGCGTTCCGAACAGGATGCGAGAAATTAACGCGGAAGTTCTCTTAATTATCCATCGCAATTAACACGAGAAATGGATCGTTATCGGTGGAACAGGACGATTCTTCGCTTCGTCCCCTTTCGTAAACAACCTCGAATTCATTAGTTTAAATTGCTGCTTACAGTTTGCTTATTGTTCAAGCGAGAGAGGCTGGTCGACAATTGCTGTACTTCCATTTCGTTCGAACGAGTTGCGAATATTTCTATTAACTTAAAAAAATCTCTTTGTTAATCTCTTGTGTATTCGTCGGGAACACTTCAGAAATTATTCAAGCCGAATTCTTTTTAATTTTCTTCTCTTCACGAAATTCCTTTGTAATGTAATAAATTCTTTGAAATTACGATTTGTATTCGCAACGAAGCGTAACGCTCACAAATTCATGCTACCGTTTTAGCTTGCGTCGTAGAGGGTGCCGAACCACCCACGCAACGGTGAAAATTGCGAGGCTCGCAGCGTTTCCCATAAACGCAATTACCATTCGCAAAAATACGGGGACAGTGTTATATTCCGCGAAATAACTTGCGGCAGATTGTCGGCTCGCGACGTTGGATTACGAGACCAATGGGACAGTTACTCACGCGGGGGATGCTGTTTTGAAAAAGCGCGGCATTCAAATTATATTTACAGCCCGTTATGCTCGTCTCCGCGGCGCGTTTAAGTATGATTTTTGCGGGGCGTCTCCCGGCCTCCCCTTCTGGGATGATGTAAAGTTCTTTGTTCCACGTCTCAATGGTACATAAATACATTATTCGAGCGCATAAGCGTGCTCTTGAATGCCCCATCAACAACACCTCGGCACTAGCGCGTCGAGACGTTCGTTCTCCCCTCCCCTCCGCGCGCCACCGTCAATAATAAGTATAAATACTTTTATAACGGCAATAATTCAAGGGCGTACATAAGATTTCGTGGCCGGTAAGCTATTGCGATTGCTCGGCAGCGCACGATCCATGCCGCTGCTGTGCGCCCGCGCGTGCTTCGAGCGAAGAGTTGCAAACTGCGAGTTTGCGAACCATAGAAACGGCGGGGGCGTTTTACGAGACGCACCCCGAGGGGCAGGTTTGACGTCCCGACGAAATATACACCCGGATGACCGGGGAGTGTCGTTATCAAATTAACATACGAAGTCCCGAGTGTTCGAAGTACCGTAAACGCGGACCGTCCACGTTTTAGATACCATCTGCTTCGGATCGCCATTTCTCATGACACCAATTATACCGTACGACTGTTCTTCCTGTTTCGTGCTTGCTCCTTAACCTCCTGCATCACGATTTGTTTTACGATCGCGCTTCGAACTGCCCGAAGGATATAATCGAGATTTTTCATTTGTTTCTTGTTACCGATCGGTAGAAAGGGATCATGCTCTATCCAAATTTTTTGAAGCTCTATAAAAAGGAATGTATAACTCATGAAATTTTCATTATTTTCACTCGACAAAAATCACACGTGTACGATGCGAAAGGTTCGACAGTTTTCCCGAGGAAAATTCGGAAAAACCAACCATCCAGAGATCGTCGAACCGGAACGAAGCAGTGTATCGTTCGAAAAAAAGAAAAGCGAACGTGTAATTTCCCAGTAGCGCGCGGTGCGCTTCCCAAGATCGTATCCCCGCGGATCTCCGTTTTCATCGTCTCACGCGTTTTCCAGTTACGTAATCGCGAAACGGGCGAGAGATCGCGAAACGCAGCCGATCGCCGTGAGACTCGCGAGGTGTAAGACGCGGTCTCTCGCACCTTTTTCTCAGGGGTTTGTTTTCTCGATCTGCTCGGCGCGGTGTTCGGGATTGTTAATCCCCCGTTCGTGTATATTTTTTCACGCGCCGTCTCTCGCTCTCCTCCACCACCCCCGGTTCCGTATTCGATCGATCGGCGCAACGGTGTCGAACCGTGTCGAGTATCGGGTTTCGACGTGCGCAAACAACGGCACAGAGAGCCGAGACACAACTGGGCGTGTGATGTACCGGGGCCGTTTCTGCTCTCTCGAGTAATACGACTGCCGGCCATTAAACGAGATATACGCGGCTACGGCCGACTGGATTTCGTATGTTAATTTGATGGCGACGACACTTTGAGCAACGACGATCGGGCCCGACCGAGCCGCCCGGCCCGTATTTCCCCGATGCGTCGAAAGATGGCCCGAGGAAACGTCCGTGAATTATTGGTATTCGGCGATCGCATGGAAATTATTTCTGGAAGCGCGTGTATCCGATCTCCTCGCGCACCGCGCCGCGCCGTGCAAGTATCATTGTTCGAGGATACCGATCTGGGTTAGGTACTGCGCTTCGGCCGATGTTAACGATCTCCGCCTCCAGGCTGCAAACCAGGCTTGATCCTTACAGTTACTAAATCACTGCGCGCAAAAATCCGGCGCGGATGCCCGAGGTTTCTTATTAAATTTATAAGAGGCTTAATGCATTTCGATGAAATTCACTTATTTCAATTGTTGTCTGAATGAACGTGAATATTAAGGGTGTGTTCTGATAATAGAGGCACACTCACATAGTCTCAACGAGAAATGATTTGAGATCATTTGTCTTATGGACCCTTGCAACTTCGTGTAGGTGTACTGGGCTGTGTGAGTGTGAAAACACACCGTTAACACTTTACTCTGAGAGTAAGCATCAGCAAACTAGGACGACCTTGCGCAGCGAACGAATATCCAAATTGTATGCAAAATTTCAGTCAAATCGAAATTCGTGATCGAAGGCCTGTCTTCAACAACGCAAGACCTTCTATCGCGACACGTGCACCGGTCCCACGTGTCGAAAGTCGTAGAACGGGTCGTTCGCAGAGTACAGTATAACCTCGTTTATCCGAATACGTTGGGGTACAAGGCCGTTCGCGTAATAGAGGCTCGGCGAAGAGTTCGTGCGTATACGAGGTTCAGCATTGATTGGTTCGTACAAACGAGGCCCTACTGTATCGGAACATTTGAGCAAGGTCGCGCACGAGCGTGTCGCAACCCGACCGAACTGCATTCTTGCACCCGCGAGAGGGTCGTCGAGGCACGCGCGGGCTAACGTAATTAACTGTAAAGGCAATTACGAGCCGAACGCGTCCACCTTCGGAGTTATCGAAACTGGAGCGTGACGAAAGAACCCAGACGATGGGCTGCTTGAGATCACGTGAATTCGCCGTGTTCGGAACGCGTCGAACGCGTCGCGTTGCGCCGTTAATGCGTTTACGGATGAGCGCAATTAACGTCTGCGGTGAATAACTTACGCCCACGCGCGCCATCTTGAAAATAAACTGCCCCGCCACGCTCGACTCGAGGATGCTCGTAATCATTGCGAACGGCAGCACGAAGGACTCTCGTGCGATCCGCTGTAAACATTCGTGGTTTCATTAGCGTTAGAAAAATAGTTTCATTAGTCCGTTCAATTCAATTAACTTTATTTTCACTAGATTGTAACACGACAAACACAACTATCCATTTATAACGGTTAACGGTGTCAATTATATCGGAAGTTTACGACACTCTTGCATTTTGTTATCAAATAAAAATCTAATTCTTCCTCGATTTTCGTAAGATTTATAATAGAACCGTTTGTCCCGCGCTCGACGGTACTCGTCGTTGCTTGATTTTAATTCCTCACTCTGTGGAGGATTTTTAAATAGATAGCATAGATTTTAAAAACTAAATTCTCGGATTAGTCCTCTTTTCTATCAACCAATTTATTCTGACTACATTCGTTCTAATGGCCATATTCCTGCGTTACGTCGCAATTCTCGAAAGACGAAAGCTGTCGTAGAATTGTCTTGCGAAGAGTGTCCAAAGGGGACGGCGTGTTATCCGGAGCACCGCGTAACAGTCGGGAACAATGGAAAGTGAAGGCGATACCGGGCCGCGCCGATTGAATCGGGAAAAGATGAAATCGGTTGTTACGGTTAGCGGCCGGCGTGCGAGTCGCTTCGGAAATAACGTAATCGGCCGTTCTGCCGGCGATAATTGTGCCGTTTCCAAACTCGTCGCGTGCCTACGCGTTTCGAATACCCGGCGAACGAGGCCAGGATTTACTCTCGATCGCGGAGCTCTCTTTCTCTATCGCGACACCGTATAAAGTCGCCATCGTCGCGGCGAGGTCGCGGGATGGCAACCAGTGACGACACCGATCCTCATTTTTGTTCTCGCCGCCTCTCCGAAAATGGTTTTTACGCACACCTAATCGCCGTTCCGATGCGATCGGTGTCGTTGCGATTCACCGCGGCTACGATCTACGATATGCCGCTCGGTGAGTCGTCCTTGGACGTTCGAACGGCTGTTCGCCTCTTGTCGCAATGGACGCGGATGATTTTTGTTCTGCGTAAAAATCCACAGTCTGGTAAACTGGGTGCGAAAAAGTATGGAACGAATCGCGAGTTCGTTGAACCAGTGGGCGAGGAACAGATTAGATTGCGTATCGACGGTTCGCATTGTTCGGCTAGACCACGCACCTGTTGCTAATCCAGAATGCTACATTCGTGCCAAGGTGTTCGGTCCCGGGCATTTGTGTGCGCGCACGCGATATGTACTCTTCCAGGGAATACGAATGCGGGGCGGCGCGGCGCGGCGGCGACTATTGTCGCGAATAGTTCCTTTCGCAGCTCGTATTGTAGAAAGGTGGAGCGGCGGCGCGAACAATTTTTCAGGAGACACGCGCGCGATACGGTACGGGGAGACAATATACCGCGGGCAGGTCAAAGTTATATGCCATGCGTTATGCATTAGCCAAGCGTGGACAGAGATTAATGTATTAAAACATTTTACTCGGATTTACTGCCGCTCGGTTATTAACTGTCAGCTCGCTAAATATTTCGCCATTTCTCAATTCCTGAAGAATTCTAATCACCGCCGTTCGAGCTTCAAAGTGTAGAACCACGATATGTTTAGTGACAATAATAAATTACCTGATCGTAGACTGTGCAATATCATTTTAGTCTCGTAATGACTTTCAAGTTCAGATTCGCCACGCTGCGCTGCATCGATTCATAATTTGTTTACGACGTGTTAAAATTGTTTTAAATTATTACATCGGGGCAAAAATTAATTGCAGTCACTGTATTAATTTGTGGAAGCGACTTTTGACTTCATTGTTTCGCGATGTCACGAATTCGCGCGGGCATACCTAATTGAAATTAACACCGCCATATGATAATGGTATCCAAGGACGTCCGCGGCAACCCCCACAATGTTATCGGCATTGTTTTCGCAGCGGGATCGTCCGTGTCGCGTCGCGACGCGTCAATAGCAAGTTATTCACGCGCTAATACGTTCTGCAACCCTGTACGGGCATCAATGACGAACAAAGAAAGCCTGGTCGACCTTGCAGATGGCTCTATAAGGTTCGAAAAAAGCCGAACGCGGTCCCCGAAGCTAACAATTTATGACCTGCTCATTAAAATGTATAAAGGTTCCCTGCTTATCACACGCTGCCTCGTAACGCAGCGTATTACAGCTTCGCGGATCATTTTTCGCGCGACAAGAAACATGATCTTTTGTTTCTTCTTCGGTCTGTGAATCAATTAAAAGAATCGATTATTAGAAAAAGTGTTCACTGTGTCCACTGCCTCTTGCAACGGCACGCTGCGTTCGTCAACAGCTCCTGATGGAATAAACGGAGAGTTAATGAAACCTGAGATTCACATTGCATTCTGGCATTTTATTATCGAACAATGCTATCGAGGCTGTATAAATGGAAAGCTTTTTGATAAAATCAGAAATTATGAAATTAATTTATGAAAATAAGCAAGGGATAAATTAAGATAAATCAGCATAAATTAAATTAAGTAGAATGAGGATTAAACTTATTAGAACTGCTACAAAATATTTCCACAAATAAAAATGCTCCGGAAATTCTAACTTCTCAGTAGTAATTGATCGAACCGTAGCGCCGAAAACATTGAACATTTGTTATTAACAATAATACGATCGATATAAGAGACATATTTATGAATTAGGCTGAAAAATTGTGAGAGAGATTACGGAAATATTGATTTCCTCCTCTGAATGATTACACACCAGGATATAAAAGATTTGATTCGACTTTGTGGAAAATTTCCATGTGTGCAATGATCATGTTTCATGTTTGAGGTTCGTTTTATACTGAGGAATTATGGCGAGTTACAACAGATTCGCGTTGTAAATTCGCCGGCATAAAATTTTAATCGTTCATCAACATCCAGTGTCTTTCGTGGAAGGTGAACGTTCATCGGTCACGGGTCTCTCCGCGTTTTGTAACCGCGGCGCGGCGATCGTACATAAAACGGTTCGTAAACGTTGGACTCCGTAAATCACCGAGTCGCGCAAGAGATTCTAGGCCATCCGTGTAAACTTCGCGTGTTACGTTACATCACTAGCATTTACATTCTTATCGAAGGGAAATACGCGTCCGTGGTCCCGTGACGGGACGTATGCTCGCGTGGGTGTGCTCGAAGACAATGTTTACAATGCACGCAAAAAAAAAAGAAAATGTCGTCGACAGAAAAAGTTCACGTTAAACACGCCCGGGGGAAGTTTGTATATGAAGCGTGTCTTTTTTATTCAACGAAAAGGAATAATTGCGAGCGGCACGGAAACGGCCGGATGCAAATGTGCATTGTACGGGGTGTGTCCTGAATTAATTATCGATTATGCTCTTTCGAAGAGACGTGACTCAGAGTCGAAAGTAAAAGTTCTTTATCCTCGTTCGATTATCGCGCGGATGCGAACAAACGTCCGAGGTAACAATTAAAAGTCTACTAGGAAATTATAATACAGTGCTTCATTCATCGATACATATTTATGGAGAATTGTTATTAATAAATTCTATTTGTTGCAGGTACGTGCCGAAGGATCATGATTGGGAACGAGATGAAGTAAGACATGATTAGTTCTTCATTAGTTTTTATTATTTTGTATACTAATAACTACACAGATGGTTCGGAACCTACCTTAATAAAAAGTAGGTCCCGCTTGAAATTAGGCGATAGTTGAGGATTGGTAAAGGGAGAGGTGGTGGAATGGATTTGAAACCCTGAGGGGGCCAAATATTGCGTTTACAGCAAAATTCATTACATGGAATTCAAAATTGTTGGATAATTAAAAAAATTCAAGTTGTCAACTGTGTCTCTATTGAAATCATTAATTAAAATAACATTTAACTCGATTTCTATTGCTTGCAATCGATGCAGACAATTTTCATTTTGCACAAGGATCCGCAGTCTGCCAATAACTAACTAAAAATTGTATTGTATAAAGGGTGTTTCTGTAGTATTCGGGGGACCTGGTAGAAAAGCTAGAAAGAGAGAAGCCGGTCAGTTTCCACGCCAAGAAAGTCGCGAGCGTAGCATCGATAGCAGCGACGCTCCGGTGATTTGAATGCGCGGCAAGGTAGGCGGTATCGCCGCACCGCGCCGGGCAGGGCACGAAGCGTTAAATACATTGTACGCTCGGCGGCTTTGCCATTCACGAAACGGTATTCGCGCAGGCAGACAAATATACCGCGAAGTCACTGAATCACTCGGCAATGGATTCGCGACACACCCGCGACGTACACATTTATCTCCGATCGCGTTATGTAAGGAAATCCATAGGCGCTCACCTGCCGGGTCGACGGTTTTACGAGAAACGTTACTCACTGTTATTCTTATTAACCATCCCCGCCCTCCCCCGTTGACGCGACGTGGCAACGAGATCCAACTACGAGCGGCGGATCTTGACGCAACCATAATATCGTATTGTGATCATCGATTACGCTACGCTCCCGGGAAACACTAATGTATTTCGCGTTCACGGCTGCACGCGATCGATCGTGGCGCTCTGGCACCGTAACGTTTGCTAACGATCGGTCCTGGGGATTCTAATCGACTGGTAACGGCATGGAAATCACGATCTTTTTTCTTCTACCGAGTCGTTAGGTATAGATAGAGTAAGGATCTTTTATGCAAAACAGAAATTTCTACATCAAGTGCAAGTAATGGGAACCGAGTAGAAAATTCTTCTTCTCTTTAATCACTTTTGCGGATCATTTTGCAATGGATGCTGGGCGACGGATTTTACTACAGGACTTGGGGTTTAGTAGATTGGACTCCGACCTACACATAAAATTCATTTTTAATGTAGCTGATTGAAGAGTTTGGTAGGTGGAGGCCATAACTCAGAATCCTGTGGACCCTTAGGTCATCAACCTCTCGTTACTTAGTGAGATTATCCCACCCAGTTCTGATTTTACGAGCATCGTTAGTATTCAAGAATATTTCTCGGTGATTTTTCTACAATTACTTTTTATGCGGCTAAAAAGATTTGACACGTTGAATGATTGCTATAATTAACTACGCCTTAAACGTATGCATTCGGTCGTTAACAGTGCTAATATCATTAATTTTACTACAGATTGATTGCTTCGAGTGAAAGCGTACATATTTTAACACATTTTCAATGAATTATTAACGAGGAATAATTTTTAATCTTTGTGAGGGCACTACGTATTTTATTACTGTTTACAGTTCTGTAGTTTCTCTTTGAGTCACCGACACGTCGATCCCGTTTTTCATTCGAAGACAATATACATATTAGAACCGTACGACACGCGAATATCGTGATAGATAACGACATCAAAGTCAGTTTAAGCTGGAACGGAGGACGTTCACAGTCGGAATCGCGTCGCGCTGGAAAACATGTTAATCCCTGGGGCCAGTGCTCGCGTGCGGCCATTCGCAAGGTGGTCAATCAGTCCGAGTGCCAAGAAATTGCTCCGCGAATGGTTTACTGCTACGGAGGAGCGTAAATCTCGGTTAACAATGCCAGAGAGAAATATAACGAGGCGAAGGCCGTAGGTTACGATGCTGATGATCTCGTTTTCTCGTTTCAAATGGAAATTTCAACTCCCATCCTCGCCGAGTCTATCCTAACGACCGGTTTAAAAATCACCGGACGATGAAACACCGAGATTTATTCAACATAAATTTCACGAAGTTACGTATACCTCTTGTCTGATAAATTGGCTAATAGCACGCTTTATCGCTCAATCCTGTCCTTCTATTTTTATAATGTACCGATCCAATGCGGTTGCTCGGCAAGATTAAGAGCGATGTCCTAATAACGATTGCCATTATTTTTTCATTATTTGTTCCGCGATGATTTTTCGATTATTTCACCATTACACAATCCCCAATGATCCGGTTTCATTTTACTTCAATTCGACATATCTCGTTCGTAATCTCACGAAAATCATGGAGAGATAAAATATCGTATAATTATCTAGACCTGAAAATTAGCGAATTTTTTAAACCAGAGTGGTGTAAGGGGGTTAACGATAAGCGAAGGAAAATTGATGGAACGTTCGCGAGAGTGAAATATCGAGGAATCGGTCGCGGGCGACGGGTTCAGAAGAGAAAGGCCGATGTTAATGGCCGAACGCGCGCATCGCGAAAACGAAAATAAATCGCGTCGAGTTCACGGCACGCCGCCACTTTGCGCGCCGTGACAGGAAAGCTGATTCGCGCCTTTGTACGTGTGGCTTTACGCGATTAAACTTTTTACGATGCGATTGTGACGGATATAGTCGAGAGCCGCTGGCCGCTCGTAACTTTCGTAACTCGTCATCGTCGGTATACACGACGCGAAACATAACACTTACCGCCTATAATTCGATCAGATTCTTGATTTATTGGCGTCGCGCGCTCCAAGCGACAACTTAATTGACTCGGTAGCGAGAATCGAGAAAATTACTCCCCTCTTCGGCGCATAACGCGTCGGTGTAATTCACTATACCTTCGATACACTCTTTTGTAAATCTGCGATAAGTCACTCTGTAAAATGCACATATGTTCTAAAATAAAATTATGTTAATCGACACACGTTCTTCCAATGAGAATTTCCTATCTTTAGATATTCTCTGCGTTCGGCAAACGTTTTAGGGTGGCAAACTCCAAGATATTTACATAGTTAATTCTATTAAGCAACAAAAAAAAAAGTTTCAAAATTTTTTCATGCAAGGAACAATATTTTTTTTTAAATTTGTAAGCACTTAAAACCCTTCTGGGCATATTTCGCTTTATAAAGATAACTACAAGTGAATAAGACAATGTCTATTACCGCGAAATATGCAGATCACGAAGACCGATATTAACCTCGCGGGCCGGATTTGGCCCGCGGGCCGTAATTGGCCTACCTCTGCTCCGAACCGTTTGAAACCGCTTCGATTGCGCCGCCGTTTGATCTATTCGTCGGAGATTTGAAACCGCGCATAAAGCACAATTCGTTCGATCACGATGCAACGGCAAGATAGCGGCACAAATTGACATATTCGTATCAAACACGGAGCCACGGGTAAAGCGCATTTCGCTGGATCACGATGTAAAGATAACAGATGCCGTAATGAGCGGCTGGAGGCTCGCTGGTCGAACAGTTTCGCAGGAGCGTGCTGAACGACATCAATCTCCGGGGCAAACAAGACACGCGACTTTCGCTGAAGGAAAACACGCGAAATTCGCGTGCGGCAGTGGCCGCGGACGCAAAGAACAGAAACAATTAATCGTAGCGCCGCTTTTGTTTACCGGCGGCTGCCCGTGGACGGAGCGTGTGCACGCGGTCAACAGGACCGCCATTGGAACGGCGCGGTGGCCACTCGTAAATTGTTGCAACTCCCGTCCTTGTCGCGATCCGCAATAAAACCAGCTATATACGAAACTGGCATTGCGTTCGCACTTATCGGCGACCGTGCACAACTTAGTTAAGTAAATGGTGCGTTTCACGGCGGCGCGGTGTGCGGTTCGCGTGCAAACGTGAACACCGTGTAACGCGTATTACGAGCCGCGTCGCTTCAAACATTCCGCTCGTGAGAAACTCGTTCATGGTTAGCTCGCCGGACCGCACAGCCGCCGCGACGATTCGATTAGGCTAATGATAGTAGGTGGGCAAAAAGGCTGACTCTCTCTCTTTCTCCCGCGAGGCATTATCGATGCAAAATGAATTGAGCACACCAGAGACCATCGAACGCCTACTCTCGCCGCCCGAGCGCTGAGACTTCGAAGCGACTCAAACCAGCGAGATCTCTCCGTGGGACCGTTCCGGATTCCTCCTCAGCCTTTCCCGCCGACGGCTACTCAATTTCAATGTAAACTGCTTTTTGCCAGGGAACAATCGATCGATCTTTCAATTTGTCCTCGTGATTAAAGTCCCTGGCCGGCCTTAATCGACGACGAATGACGCGTCGCATTGCACGGCAGCCTGCTCTCTTGCAATTAGCGAACCCGCGATGACACGACCATTACGGACGATTCGGTGATTATCCGTTGATTTTTCTCGCTTTTGCCTAACCTTTTGTCTCACAAGAAGGGCCCTCTCCCCGGGAGGGCTTGTGATTCTTTGAGATTGGGTCCGGTGACGGTATTGTAACGAGTTTTGTGCTTTTCAATGTTGTTAGCTCTAGTATCTGTACCTTCGGTAGCATTACTCGAGAATAAGAATCTTTTCACAGCTCAGAAATTCGTCCGCGGAGTTGTATGCATAATTTATTCGAGAATTTATATGTACGAGTTGTTCGTTTTGCAGTTTCTGCTAAACCCACTGGCAAATTTGCGAAACATAGCGGTCCATTTCTCGGCAGGGTAAGCTGCAAAAATGATCGGTATCGCGAGATTACGGTGATCGAAGGCGTCGAGCCGCGGGTCACGATCATCATCTCATTTTCGCCGGGTTTTTCGTGCTTCCGCCGGTATAATAATGCGAGGGTTGATTGCTGACCAAGCAAAGGAGAACATTTTTCTCCGTGTACAAAGCTTAATTACGTAGGGCCATAATGAAGGGTCTTGTCCGTCGATCGTGCACCGTCCTCATGAGCGTTGTTAACGAAGAAGAAGAAGAAGAAGAAGACGATGGAAAACAGAGAAAAAAAAAGGCAAATCTTGTTATCTTGATGGGAGGCCGATAAATGGACGGCTGAGTTAGTTCGCCCCGCGCCACAATAAGCTGACAAGCGGCTCTCGCATCCTCAAAGACGACCCGGTCATTTCGCCCGTGCTTTAATAAGGGACCTCTTCGCGACCTATCGATATATCGGTCCTCGACATCGCGAGGGCATACCTCGCCGAGATCGATCGGCGCCTAGACTCTAAAGCCGTGGACCCACCGATCGACAATTAGAGGGCTCTATGATCTATCGTGATCGATCGACCAAAGCGCTCTTAGACACTCGTGTGTACGTGACGTGTACACGTTCGACGTTGGATGAATCTAAGGCCTGAATCTAAGGAGCGGAGGTCTACGATCCGGAATACAGCGTTGTCCAGAATTCAACAGTTTGCGAGCGAGATGAACGGGACCTTTTTTTGGCGCGTACGCTACCCGTGTAGATCGCGTCTACCTGTTGCGCTTACTCGACGCAGGTGAATGACGGCTTATTAACAGCACGACCGACGGGACCCTGGCGGAAAGTCTGTTCGGTGCAATTAGTCTACGTACGCGCGAGTAACGAATAGAAAGCGGACGTCGCGTTTTGTCGGCTGTCATTTCGCTCGGCGTGCGCGCTCGCGCGCTCATTTTCGCGCGCAGAAAAAGAGAAGTCGGTCAGCAGAGGGAGAGAGGGGGTAGGGATCGAGAAGAATGCTGGCGTGTGGTAAAAAAGTGAAAAGGATCAAACGAGTAGATTGCGTTATTATCAACGAACGGATCCGCAACGAAGCAATTCCATTGGCAAATGATCCGAACTTCATTTGAGGGGGATTTAAACCGGTTTGTGCGTATACATATATGTACGTACACACGCGCGCGCGAGCATATATGTAGAATACCACGCGTGTATAGATACGCGGGACCGCACGAAATGAAAAGAGCAAAATATCTATGTTGTTTCGAGCAGCCGAACGAAGAGTTATACGCGCGATATCTTTCCGGAGAATCCAGAGCGGGATGGGATCCGCGAAGTGAGCCGTGGATACTTGTCGCGTAAATCCTGGCCAGCCCGGTGCCGTGGCTGTGCACTGCACGGTGCAACACCGCGTTTCGCTGCACCGCGCGCGGTGGCATGCAGAAACAGCTAAAGTGCAGCATCGTAAACCTTGATTTCTTTCTGTCCCCCCGGTTGCACGCTGTTCTTTCTCTGTCCACGCCACAGCCCGCTTACCTCCTTCCTCTCTCTCTCTTTCGGTGAATGGAGGAGGCTGGCCTCTCCCGGCCGCGGCTGGCTGGCCGGCCGGCAAGTGGAGCACGCCTATAAAATAAATAGCGGCGAACCTTGCCTGCGCCGGTTGCTATTGAACTTTAGAAGTCGCCGTAAACCTCTCACTGCCCCCTTTCTCCGATCGTCGCGCGTTATCGATCACCGATTAAATCGATCCGTCCTTCTCCCGGCCCGGCACGGCCCGACCCGCGGACCAGTCAGACGTTAACGAACCCGATGAACCAAACCGGGTTAACGACCGCCAGCTAGATCCAAACGTGCCGATGATGCGCGCTGGTGCACACTTTCGGGAGGAACTTCGTGTAGACGACATGGGAAATAATGTGGGATCAGGACCCCCCGGACCAACAAAATACCGTACGGAGATTGGGAATAATGGGAGGGTTCCGTGGATGAGCGCGTTAGCCGATCGGCTACCAGTAGAAAGAGGTTCCCTTATTTTTCCTAAAATCCTACAATAATTTCAGCAATTGCGAAACGGTAGGACCAATATTCAACACGATAATAGCTCTGCGCTACAAAAGGTCCCTCTTCTCGTCACGATAAACTCATTGTCTCGCGTTCGATGCTACTCTCGCGAAAACGTGCGCCACGCCGCGCCAATAGAAGCAGCGGGAAGTATTAACAAACTCGGATCGCGGTGCTGCGCGGCGTTTAGCCGGTGAACGAGCAAAACAAAGCTAGAGAACGCTATTTTGTAATTAACACGATGCCGCGGCCATTACACGGCCAGCAATCCCGTCCGTTCGCTAGGGGGATTAAAACGAAAATCCGTTCGTTATTATATTCGGGCGGCATGGCATAGCATGGCACGGCATTGCATCGGCTCGGGCGTAGAGCGAGAAGGCAAAGAAATAGCGTAGGGGTGAATGAATAATGGAAACAGCGGAGTGAACGAAAATAAATAACGCGGCGCGCCGACGCTCAATACTTAATTAAAACGCTTTTATCGTGCCGTAGAACCGGCTCTCCTCTCGCCTCGAAAAACCATACAACGTTTTAATCCTGGCCGGAGATCAGCCGGCAGATTATCGCGTGTAACCGGATGATTCAATAATAATTATTCGTGCGCGGCGGCGGCGGTGCGGTGTCCGTGTACCGAGAGCAGCGCCGTGCGTTTTTCCCGTTGACGAAGGCGACGTCCCCTTTTAAATCGCGTTATAAAGTTTCGCGAAACGACCCGCAGCCGCTCCCGCTCGTTAAGCCGGGGGGAACCGTCGATGCTGTTCACACAACGGGAACTATTTCATCGAATTGTTCAATTAAATCGCTAACCGATATCGCGTCGCAAATCTGCCGAGCCCGCTCGTTAAGACCGGCCGACTGCCTGCCCCTCTCAATTAGCAATCGGCTCTGCAGGTGGCTCTCGCTGGATTTTCGGATTAGATTTTGCAACCGCGATCTCCCTTCGACCCAGTCCATTGCGCGTTTCGCTCCTGCGTTCGCCTTTCCAACGACGTGTCCGGTAGTCAGTTTTAGAGACCATGTGATGCAACTCGACGCTACAGCGAGAGTGCACCGGGTAATTCAGCACGTGTTCCACGCCACCTTTTCACCGTTCCGTCCATCATATGTGCTAATTGCTATTTTCTTCGTTAGTCCGTGTCGACGATTAGTCGAGTCGTTATGGGGACACGAATAAAAATGGCACTCGTGCAGATTCGTGAACACATTCCCGAAGAACTTCTAAACGAACCGAACGAATTTATCGCGCAACTCGCGTGGCAGTGATTCAATTCGCCGAACGTCCGAATTCACGCGAAAGCGATTCGCTAATCAGCGATTAGTCGAGCGGACACAGTAGTTCGAAATAAAAACGGCACTTGCTCGAGGAGGGATTTCTTCCTGCGGAGCGCGTACCAGAACTTTTTATGCAATACGATTGATTCGAACGTAATAAATCTGACGTTATATTTGCAGCACGCTGGATATTACCGGCGATATACGCGGCGTAACAGATTACCTTGTTCTGCGGTCGGTATGTTTTTTTTTCTGTTTTCGCGGATAAATGGAACCGACCAGCACCGCAACGGCACGCTCAAGGCTGGCCTTTTAATTAGATCACGGTGCCAAGCTGGCCGCAGATGCATCTGCACTCATAATTAGTGGGAAGATTTTTAGATCATACCGGCAGCGAATGGGCGAACGAGAATCCCTGGTATTTCGCCTTTGAAGTTTCACCGAGTGAAGGAGTCGTGCTCGTTGCGCGTTCGCCCCAAAGTTATTCCATTTATCTCGTTAAAGCAACAGCCGTATCGTCGGGGATTTATGAAAAGAGAAAACAGGAGATTCGAAGCAGTATTTCTCGTGAAGCACTCGTTCGTTTATTTATAACCGGACCGCAGATTTTATGTTGCCCCTTGCGTCCTGCAATAAACGCAAGTTTTACTTTTTCCATGAAAATCCCCGATACGTTTATAATTATATTTTAAGCGCAGACAGGTGTATCGATTGTTTACTTGAAGAAAAAAATAATAATTCTATTGTTTTTCGTGATACATAATTGTAGCCGCGAGATGTCTTTAAAGATTCCATCCGGCGATAGCATGAAATTAGAGAACAAAAGAGAGTTCCTTCAAGACTGCAAGATATACTAAATCCAGCCACAATGTGGTTGCTCGTTGCATTCGATCATGATAATAGGGTATATTATAAATATTCCTGTTATTTGCCGCGGTTTTCTCGATCGCTACAGGCTCGGTATCGATTACACGATCGTCCCGTCGATCGATCCGATCGCGCGAAATCGCTTACCCATTATCATACCGATCCGGTCACTCGGCAACGCGTAGAATGAGCAGAATTATCGGCCGTTCGGTAATAGGCGGTTCGGTCTTTTGGTATTTTAATTATTGGCGAACTGAAAGCGGCCGGTAGAATGCATGAACTATGGCGGCAGAATTGAAATCTAGGTAACACTAGCGAAAGTGATGCGTTGGTTGCGAATTACGCGTTCGCTTTAAATCGGCACGTTAATGAATGGCCGAATACTTTCGAAGTATTATCTTTTACCCGGCTACGCTTTAAAAAAAAGGCACTTAATAAGTTGTTTTCATAAAAATTCTAATATTCTTTTAGAATCTAGGTTCTGGATGACAGATTGGCTGATAGCTGGAGAATTGAATTTCCTTAGAAATCCTCGAATTCCTCGTCACTATCGTAGATCGTTCTGTCCGATATTCCTGGAAGCTGCGCAGCCGTTCCGATGGATTTATGGTTCCTCGAAAATATTTGAAGCAGAAGCGATCTGTTCGAACGAAGGGGCACGTGCAAAGAATTCTACGATCGCGGTGCTCCTCCCAGAAAGCTATAAATAGGTATTTGAACGGGCCCAGGTCATATTAAAATATGAATCATCGTTCCTCCCGCGAATTCGCCTCGAAGCGAGAAACAGTCTGGAAAAATGCCCATCGACACTCTTCACCGTGTTTCTCGTTATTTACGACGGCCGGGTACGAAGAACAAGGATACGCTTCTGTAGTTTTGCGCTGAAAAATCAGATTATAATTGGCTGGCGTAGCAGACAGAGACGCAGGGGGCGGCTACCTTCTGGGCACGCGTTGATAAGCCTGAAATATGAACGAAGTATCGCACGAAAACAGTGCATGAAATATGGCGGTCGAGACGATGCACCCGCGACTCCGAGTTGCCGGCCAAGGCTCGTTTCTGTTTCTGCCGTTGTCGATTCCTCGGTAGCTCGCGGGCCTCTGTTTTAATACCGTTCCGCAAAGGACAATGCTTCCTCGAGGCGCAGGCCAGCTTTCAGAAGTATACTATAAATGGCAACTTGTAATTAGAACCCGGGACCCGCTCCGAGATAACGTTGATAGGCCCCCGTGAAATATCGAACCGGTGCGAGGAAACATTCCGTGACATTTTTCAAACCGATCGAGCGTGCCGAGAATTCGCGTTTGATAAAGGATCGCACACCTAATTTAGAATGCTGCAATCCCGCGAATCGATGGGTCGGCGCAGAAGACTATTTTAGGAAGCACCGCTTTTAGTCTTCTGTCGTCCTAGGAATATTCGGTCCGAGTTCATTTTTTAGAAAGGCATTAAATAAAACGATTTCTTATTAATATTATATTTTTATTAAGCAAAACAAAAGTGTAACAAGAAATTACACTATCTTCTAGAGATTTTTATCGGTTATTTCATTGATTTATCTAAAAAATAACCGAAGCAACAACAGAATATTTACGCTAGTGCATTTATTATCTCACTGTATCACATAATGCAGTAAACGAATCCCGGTAATTAAAGCAACTAATCCTGTTTCTAGCAGCAAGTTCAGTCCGCATTCTTAAAATGTTTATGCTCCCGATTTTAATCAGACCTGTTACCTCGAGAGTCCGGTGCACCGAGCTATGCCAGTATGCGCCGGTGTGTTCGAACGAAAGTGAAAATGCACTCGAGTGAATCCAGAAAGGTGCATCGCGTCAGAGGCCAGCCTGTGCCCTTGAACCATCCACCTGTTCTCGTGGAACGTTACGCTCGGATTATCTGATCGTAATAACAGGACGGGCACGCCAATTGCCGGTGAGGTTTAATTGCAACGAACTGCAGCATCACGTGCAGCTCCGACGCATCCTGGCCTCGCCATTGCTCGAATTTAACGCCGGTTATGGCTTGTATTTCGCGACCCCCCCTTCCCGTAATTCGTATCAATTTCTCGCAACAAATTACCGAAACGATCCACGCTGCTTTGCTGTGAGTAATCGTGTTGATATTCCTGTCACGAAAATTTCATCTTTATCCTATCGCGAAACGAGAGATCTGTTTCTTCTCGTGGCAAGGTTTGTTCAACATTGTGCTTTTCAAAATTAGTGGAAATTTAGCTCAATATTTTATAGTGAAATTTGGTGCTAGAATTAAATTACTAAATACAATAACAAATTCATTGGATTTCGAAATATTACGATTATAAAACTAAAAATTAAAAAATATATTTATCGATGATTAGAGAGTTGGAAAAATTCTCTCGAGCACTTAAATTTTGATTTTTCAAAAATTTAGAAATTCTAATACTAAAATCAAAATTTGTTTACCTCCTTTACTACACAATGAAGGAATTATTTAGCAATTCGATACTAATGCAGTGAAATACTGGATGAAGTATTTCAAGTTTAACAATAATATCCTCCCAAATTCCAGTAAATTTTTTTCTTCGTTCGTAACAAGCACGATTCTCACCGCAAAGAAAATTGTAATACTCTCTTCACACCCTTTTTCCCGTGAGTACAGCTTTAAGATGGTATCCAGCGTCGATTACGACCGAACATTTCTACATGTCTGCGTCTCGCCGAATGCTCCGACCGCAAATTTCTGCGTAACAGAGCCGGAATTGGTCGATTTGGCTCCCATCGAAGGAATATTAGCTGCGAACGATTCACCCTCGTTTTCTCAATTACACACGTGCCGTGAATATTTTACAGCTACCGCGACCGGTTGCAGGCTAAAATATCCCATTCACGAAAAATTGCCTGGGAATCTCGGATTCTCGTTATTCTTCCCGTCCTTCAAAAGCTATTATGATACCGGCGAATCGACTTTCTCCGAACCGTTTCCGCCACGAAACACTCCGCACGCGGAAACGCTCTTTCTAATTGTGACTTTCGAAAAGCGTTGCATAGTTATTTCATTTTAATGGAGAGCTGATTCGAGACTCAATTAGAACCCGACTGCGCGAAATGCTAGATAACGATACGGCTAAATGAATACTTTCACAAAATAAAATATGAACGGCAGTTCATAGGTCTCGAGTGCAAAGTAATGCGCCCCGAGAAGCAAACTTTTGTACTTCTACGGACAGTGAAAAAGAAGAAGAAAACCGAACGAAATCGTTAGTCCGCTTTCAACATCCGCAGAACGTCCAGTTCGCAGAGGGCGCCGGATGACTATTGCCTCGAATCATCGCGATTACTTTTCGCCCGAACCGAGCGAACAGTTCACGCTGTTCGCGCGGCGAGGGCAAAAACGAAATGGGAAAAAGCGTTAATAGAGCGGCCGAGTGTATCGAGCGGAGCATCTTGCGGCAACGAGCGAGTATGATCAATAAAGCATCGTCAGCATCCGAGTCCGGTTCTATCGGGTCGACGCGTTCTTCGTGAAGTGTGGCAGCGCAGCGGCGGAATTTAGAGCGTGCGGTTATTCCAACAGTAATTGCCAACCAGCAACGGATAATTAACACGGCATTAAGAGTTATCTCGGCGAATCTATCGGCGGTGCTCGGCGCGGAACGCCTCTTCGGCCGAGCCAGATATGTATACACCTAGTCTGAGCTACGAGCCACTCTCACGGCGGTTCGACTCTATGGGAAACGGTCTGCCGTTTCGCGGGTTTATCTGCTACTAACACTTTTTTAATTGACCGGACAAAATTATGGTGGCTCGTTACCGACGATAATGGCCGAGCCACGCTCGGACCGTTTTGTACGATCATTCGTTCGACGACGATACTTTATCAACCGCAGAAACGTCACCGGAGGTATTAGAGACGTGTATTGATTTTTAATGAATTTTTCAAGACGGAAGCTGGATGAAAATGGTTATTAGTGAAAGTATTCTCCACGAGTAGACCGCGGAATAAAAGTTTTCTTAAGTATTTTTTAATTCTTCCGATGTTTTTATCGTATTAAATTACATCTGCCCATTTTTGTCATAAACGTATCCAATTCGCTGTCTATACATGAGTCAAGAAAATACGTCCTTTAAAAACGCAAGTTTTATACGAATAACGATGGAATGCTGATTTCGAGAATGCTTGCAGAGAATGATCGGATGATTTTTATCGCAATGACCGAGTCCCATTGTGGCCAGCGTCCTTTCACCAATGATGATTAGATTGCAAATGCTAGCGAATTTCTAATATGTTCGACGAACCGACAAAAATTAGCAAACTCCGCCCTCGTCGTGTCTCGATTTCGAAATTATCCATTCTGTCGAGAATTGTCCGGCGATAGGGAAAGCTGGTATTTAGATACCGAGATGCCTGCGAGATAGGAAGAACGAGGCAGAATTTCCCAATCGTTGCATCGATGTAAAACTAGCGATACGGTAAGTTAATAGTTCTCCTGTTGATAGATCCCTTCTTATTTCTCATTTTCGTTGACCGAAGAACGGCGAGATGCTTGGCATAGAATTTTTGCCGTCTGTAAAAAAGTCTGTTACAAGTTCACCCTTGCAGGACCGAACATGGAAATATATGTTTTAATGAGTCACGGTGTGTAATGTAAATTTTGGTCGATATTAAGGATCACTTGAATCGCATCGGCCTTCGGTGAGTCATTATCGATTCGACGCGATCTTCCTTCCGAAAATGCGTCATCGTGTGACTCACCTTGATTGGTGCGAATTTTTCGCCATTTACGCGTTAATCTCTTCCCTTTTTTGTCGCGATTAAATGAATTTATCTAGGTGGTTCGAACAAACGATAACGATAAATAATTCTGTCGCTTGGTAAAGCGACTTCAGTTTACCAAGAAAGATGCCGAAAAATTGGAAAACACGAACGATCTCGAGACCATCGGTCCAGCCAGAGGCCTGAAGCATCTATCATCAACCTAAATTGAAAATGACCGAGGAAATTAATAAAAGATCCGAGGTGCCCGCTCGTCTAGGTAATTGAAACTCGCAGGAACATCCTTCGGAACGTCTGATTTTGATGAATGCAAGCTCGATCAAAACGAAATCAGCGAGCGCGCACATATGTGCACGCGCATACGTCGTAACGAATCCCGCCTGTAAATTGCACCTTTCCACGTGACGCCGACAGTATGATAAATTGCGAGTCCCTGATCCTGGAGACGTTCACCGGACTGTTGATTATTTACCAGGGATTTTTCACCTGCCACCTGACGATTCATTGTGATGCGCGCGGCGTGTACTCGATGAATCAGTGACTCCTTTCGCGGTGAACCTCCGAGTGAACGATGAACTTTCTAATTGTCATAACTTCACAAATTTCATCGGTAGAATCGTGCCCGTGTCCTACGCGGGCAACGACGTCGCGCGGCCATTTTCGCAATACGTAGACTCCATTAAATATTCGCGACGATCGCCGCCGATAAAGCTCGAGCTCGCGCGTCCTGATAGTGAATAATGGCTGACAAGCGAGTTTACGTGTTATCGTATAATCCAACACGCGACTTAAACTTGATTAATCAACTGTCTGCCGACTGGCTCGTTACCCGGGGCATCTATAGCTGTGTAACGAGAATTAATTTCGATGTTCGTGCTGGAATGTGAAGGGACCGTGTCTTCTGTTCGGAACGTTGAGCAAGATTTTACTATGTCGGCCGGGACGATGATCGGACTTGAAACAGCTTTGACGTTGCCAGTTGTTATTTTAACGCAACGAGAGTCAAACGCGCCAACGACCTGTTACTACACTCGCGGATATTCTCGCCGAGATTTCCAGATTGAATTCCAGAACGGGTCTCTCTCTCTCTCTTTCTCTCGCTGATCGATTTCTTCGCGTCGCCGAAGGGTCTTAAATTCGTCGACGAGTTTCGCCATCGATGTACAACGAGAACCAGTCCAGTTTATTTGCTACGCGAAATACTTATTGGAATTCCTAGATTAAGATCTCGAAAGCGACCCGGTGATCCTTCAGGTGTCGACACTGTCGAGTGGCTCTGATACGCGTTAAACTAGTCGGATTTAGGGGTGCTTAAACGGTATTCTTGCGGAACAGTGGTCGAAACACTGGTACAATAATCGCAGGCAATCGACAGTTCTGAAAATTTATTGCACACGAACAATTTCTATTTTAAACGGAAAGTTACGCAGCCCTGTTCACGACTGTCCTCACATTGGAGCGCGTACGGCGAGTTTCGGGATGACGAGGGACAGTATTATACCGCAACCAACATTTTACTAGCTACTCCGGCGACTGCACTCCGCCACATCCTATCCGGACGATATTTATAGTCTCTAAAGAATATTTACGTGGAAGCTTCGACAATTCGTACATTAAATTACCCATAGAAGCGCGATGTAACACGAACCGTTTGCGGCCTACGGGGTTACTTCCGGCATGCACGTATTACCGCCGGGTAAAATCCTTCTTAAGGGTTTCCGATTAAAATTCCCGGTTAGAAACGAGGTGATCGTTTAAGGGTCTCCTCGGGGGCTAACCGATCGCAGGAGATTTTGCATGGCGAACGAGCTTCAGGCTCGGATCGCCGAGCGACTTCCGCGTCGCGTCGGTACCGCACCATCGATCGTTTTGAAAATCAATATCGTAAATCGCGGCGGGCAGCTCGCCGCTAGCCAAGATCACCATTTTTGGTGAACGCGTTTGCACAGCAGCCTGGGCTCCTCTGAGTTTTGACCTTTATGGGCATCGTTACGAATCACCCCGTGAAATCCGTTCCGCGCGACGCCGCGTCCTGACGTGAATTACACGGAGGCTGCCGGCTAGATGCGGCCAGCAACTCGCTGCAACGACGCACAGTGGTTCGAAATCGCCAAAACGTGGCCAAAAATCACTTTTTCAACTTCGTCCAAAATTAATGATAGCACAAATATAAATTGCTAAAAATCACCCGTTGTTGTTTCAGAACAGTTTGAAAACAAGCAAAAATGCAATTCTAAGATAGACTGCATTTCTTCCCGAAATTGACGATGTTTGTCTCATCATACTTTTTTATAAGTAATATTTATACAAAAACTAACTACATAGTGTTAGAGAGCGTTCTTTCAGCTATGTATATGTGTAACTTTTAACATTATATATATATTTTCCAACTTTGAAAATTGTCTCTTTCTAAACACCTACTTTCGAGTCTTTTTTTTTCTTTAGTGACAATTACAAAGCGAAGGTCACGCAGGGTCACGATGAATTTTGCATGTAAATATTTGTTAAAGGTTCCTTAAGAGCGCTACATAAAAATATCTTGCGTATACTTGCGCACTTCAAAGTTACAACAATAAAAATAGGTAACACAAGCAGTACTCCAAGTTAGTTAAAAATTAATACGCGCGACCTCCGCTTTGTAATCGTCATTAAAGAAAAAAAAGACTGGGAAGTAGATGTATACTGTTAGATATATACAATATATACATATATATATATACACTGTTAAATGTTACAAATACACATAGCTGGAAGACCACTTAAAAAATATGGGAATACTAGATTTCAAGCTAATCGGACAATTTTTTAAGCCACACATCTGCCATATTGGATCCGCCATTTTGTGTTTTGAAATTTTGAAATCAGATTCATAATCAGCAATCCGAACATTCATGGAATACCAATTTTCAACTAAATCAGAGAATGTCTCCGATTTTTGGCCACGTTTTAGCGATTTCGAACCACTGTGCGACGGCAGTAACAGCGGCTTCAGCGCGCCTCCTTTTGAACTTTCTCTGTACGAGCCACGGCGACGAGTGCCGGATGCCTTCGAACGGCGCCGCCGCGAAAACGTCCGCTCGTTCGCAGGTTACGCGTGGAAAAGTGCACCGGACGTAACAGGTGCAGTAACGATGCTGCGGCCCCGCGGTTTCCGCAACGTCGCCGGAATCCCCTAATGGCTCTCGTTATTCGCGACCTCGCAGCTTCGCGCGTTCCCCGCTGCTCCCTGAAAAAGGAAAATAAATTTACGTTACTTCGGAAACATGGTGAGAACGTGTCTATCGAAGTTTTTAGTCTTTCTGTGTGCACCCAGGCTGACAGAAACGGAAACGAAAAGTTGACGAATTTCCGAAGATTTCCCAGGATTGCTGTTTGCGATATGTTTGAAATTTTTGTCGGGACCCACGGAACCCGGATTACGTGGTGAATAAACAGTTTATTTCATAACAAACACAATTTTTTATACAATATATACATTTTTATATTTATATCTCTTTTGATTTTGTTAATTTTGCATTAATAAGTGCAACTTTTTATTATCAATACTGCTTCTTTCGGCGTATCGTCACGTTAACGTACAATAAAATTTCACAAATGCTTTCACGGACAAATTTTTTCTTTCGTCTTGCTCCAAAAATTTACGGAGTCCGATTAACCCCCTCAACATTGGAATAGTACGAGAAGGTTACATAATTTTCCAAGGATACCGAACTCGCACGAAAAATTCACCGGGATCGATCTCCACAACGGAAGTCCAATAACGATCCACTCGATCGGTGAGATACGTTCTTCCGTAGCTGCATCGGTTCTCGAGCCATACAATTAGCTGTTAGATTGAGTGCTCGAGCGTTAGACAGTCCCCGAGAAAAACACGGCGGGGCTCGAAGGCCCGTAAGAAAATCGAGATGACTCAATGCGCACGCAGGTGTTCGCCGACATTGTCT
Source organism: Lasioglossum leucozonium (assembly GCA_028454225.1). Taxonomy (NCBI): domain Eukaryota; kingdom Metazoa; phylum Arthropoda; class Insecta; order Hymenoptera; family Halictidae; genus Lasioglossum; species Lasioglossum leucozonium. The sequence continues at coordinate 8,765,045 of CM052206.1, forward strand.
AAGGCGTAAACGCGGAACAAGAAGACCGATCGAACACGAGGGTAGACGACGCCCTAGGCGTGAACGGAAACCGCTCGAGCGAACGGTACGAGGGGAACGGGACGGATCGTTTAAGTTAAAGGTATGTAGGCACGTTCGACAAGAGAGACGAATCACCGGGGTCGTGGGTCACTGATAGATGTTCCCAGATAAGCGGTTTGCTATCGCGATTTCACCGCGCGGCGCGCCGGGGCCCGTCGGTACCCGCGGTCCGCGGATTTCAATCTGGTATTGCGTTTCACCAGGAAGCACCGCGGCGGACTCCCTTCGATCGGGTCCGTGGAATGTGGATAATGCGTGGCAATCGGGCCGTAACTCTTGTAACTCTATTGTGAATCATTGCGTTCGATGCACCGAGCGCGAGCGGGATGAATCGGAATCGCGAGAGAACGATTAGGCTCTTTCCGTTTGCAAAAGGGTTGCGCGCGAAATTCTTTTCTCTTGTCGCACGACGGCACTTTCGCTGAATAAACTCGTAGACGTAATTTGCTGAACGTTCTCTCGAATTGTTCTGCATTGCGGAATGATTCCAGGAAAATCACGAGAATTGATCTACATTTTTGATAGGGGGATATTCCGACTAGGACGCGATGATTGATTTTCATACGCGCGCGGCTAAAAAGAAATTCGTGAAAACGTGGGAAAAAGTGGGACTCGGGGATCGAGCTGTATGGATGAATTGCGTTACGCTGTCATTCATTACCAGCGAAGCAATACGCATGCGACTACGCATAGTTTACTTTACTTTGATAGCAGGCTGGCTATCGCGTTACTGTCGTATTAAGCTCCTGGAACATTAATAACGCAGCCGATGAAGTTACACCGCTGCGCGGCGGCCGGCGTGCTTGGATCGGCGGCGGAGGTGCAAGTGTCGGAAGCCGGGTCCGTAATAATATTACCCCGTTACACAATATCGTAACATAAAGGTAGTACTATCGATGTTGCATACGGCACGACCGCGAAACCAGTTGAGAAACATTGTGCGCGTTATTATGAACATAAGCGTAATGTATACAGAAGAGAGGGCTTCTGCATCGGCCGGCGAGCGAGCACACAACAGCTTCGACGTTTCCTTGAGAAAATCGCATCGTATCGCATCGCCTCGCCTCGTGTCTAGGCGCACCAGAGAAATTCCAGCCGCAACATTTGCAAGCGTAATAGCGCGTTCGCCTATCTACACTTCCTGAAGATGCTTTCGTATCGTTCCCGATACCGTGGAACGACCGGCCAGAGCTGCACTTACCCAGACTTTCGTTTTCTCCGATCACCGTAGATCTCGCCTAGCTAGACGTTCTATCCGACAAAGCGATTTCGCTGTTCGTCCGAAAAGTATCGGCGAATATTGCGTGGCTCGGTTATCCACGAATATAAATTCAGAGGAAAGTTCAAGTCTGCCGGGACAGGCATGAATTTCCACCGATAAAAGTGTGCGCACCAAGCGACATAAATTTGCAAGCAGACTGGTGGTGTTCAAAGGTTTACTCGCACGACACAGCCCGGTAGATTCCCATTGATTTTTAAGAGAGATATTAAACAAATACATTTTCTACAATTATTTCTTCGAGGGTCGCTTTTATACCCGCGACGTGAACGACCGCAGATAAAAAGGAACGCGTCGAATATCTCTCCGGGGAACGACGCGAATCGCAGTCAGACCGGTGTTTAGAGGATTATACGACACCCCCGGATGATTCCCGTTCATTTTCGAGATATTAAAATAATATATTTTCTTGGAGTTGTTGTTTAAGCGTCGCTATTATCCGACAGACAGGAACGATCGCTGATAAAAAGCGAACGCGTCGAATAACTCCCCGCGAAACGACATAAACTGCAGCGAGAGACTGGTGTTTACTATACGGCACCCCGGAAGGTTCCCGGATTAATTACCTTCCACGTCGTTCAGAAATCGTAACAAACTTTCAACTATGCGAACGGCCGTATAATATCGAACAGCTAAAGGCCGTCTATCCCGTTTAGTGTCCGACGTTACGCGCATAAATAACCAACCGAGCGAGCAGCTTTGAAAACACACACACAGACTGCTGCAGCGTGCTCGAGCATCGCACGGAGTCCTCGGTCCGTTTCCCATGAGTTTCACCGGCCATAATAACGTTCTACCGTGGAAAAGATCTATAGGTCAGCGTGACGGATTAGCGCTTCGATTTAGGCTAGCCCGTTGCGCGCACGCCCTCCGCTTCCGCGGCTCGCAATTAATGCTTCTTCGTAGATCGCCGGATCCGGGAAAGCCGCGAGCTTTCGCACAGGAAGAGCGCGTTTCTTCGCGTAAAGACGGAATAATTGCGGATGGAACTGGCTCTGCAAAAACGGAACATACATACGTTCTCTCTCTCCCTCTATCTCTCTCTCTCTGTCCGTTGATTACGTTAATTGCACAAGGGCTCCCCTGCATCCCACGATTAGCTTCCTTCGCTCGATTCCGGAGGAGGCTGTTTACGTCAGGTTCCTCTCCGAGGATTACTTAACGCTCGCAAAGATGCTCGCTGACTTAATTGCACCGATTGCGCAAGATATTTCGCTTCTTCGGACGACCAGTTTCCGCCTGACAGGCGTTAGCCGGATTGTTCCGAACAGAATGTTGAGCAACATTGCCGGTAAGGTGACTTGTTTCTTGCCGTGTTGTCCCGCGGCTCCAGGGGGACTGACCGTAAAGCCAGACAATGGGCCTTTGATTCGGAAGCCGATGGGATTATGTTAATGTCCACTGTCTAGCGGTGATTCTCGTTAGAGGGAAATGTTGAACATTTAATCCTGCCTAGCTGGGAATCTAACTGGTACTCTCTCTCTCTGTCCAATCGCGTTTTACTATTCGCATTAGCATCTTCTGTGTCACCGCTTTCGCCGTGTTCATTAGAAGAGAAAATACCAAACGGTACGATAAACCATTCCTGCCGGGAAATTCATTTAATCACCGCTGTCGATGCAAAGTCTCGTTTCTTCATCGAGCATCCACTTTGTCCCGCAGTCGAATTGCTCGAACCTTGTTCGGCCGATGCGTATTTCACGATACCGCGGCTGATGGAATTATCCGAGCACGGAAATATTAATATTAACAGTTTACCGACCGGTAGCGGTTCGAGAATCCTATGCCCTTCTCACCGGCCACTCAGCCGCAGATCGTCCGAGACTCCGGCTCGATTTCTTCACTCACCAACACTATCCTTTTCATTCATCGTGATGGCTAAATTTTTAAAAACTGTATAAAAATATAGGTGTTTTCAGAGCAAAGCAAAGAGTATCTGAATACAAAATAAGAAATGCTACTTGCCAGTCTAACCTAATCGAATCTAACGGAAAATAAAAAAGTCGATTAATCGGCTACCGGTCGGTAAGCGCTGTGGAATAAAAGTCGATTAATTGGCTTCTTAATCAACTATTCTGACTCACACCGATATTTCGCTAATACATATTTCGAGTAATATGGACGGTCGCTCGAGCTCGAGATCTTCATTGAAACGCGTCACTGCGCGCGTTAACGCTCTCGAACCGAGCAGTGTTTGCGCCAAGGCCGTGACAAAAGTTGGTCAGTGACAAAACCAGAAAAAAAAATTATTATTTCAGACAAACGTTTAAAAAAATTCCAAATCTCCTCGGCCGTGAATTAAAGATTTGCTAATACCAAGTGAGCAGACTAGCAGAGACAGTCTCAGCTTTCTAGCGCTACATCTTCCATCATTTGTACCGCGCTCTTCGATTGTCTTCGAAGCAAAGGGGTTTCGCAACGAAATGGACAAGAGATTACGATGTTCCTCATTGTCAATTACGAACGTGCCACCGCGCAGGCACGTCTGCTAGGGCTCCTGGATAGTCCGTCGGTAGGCGAATCGAACGAACCGAAGCACTCTCGGCCGTTTACCGTTACATGAGAAGAAGATTGCATCAGGAGGCAAACTTTCCTGGCTCCTCTGTAATTGGGCTAGTTACGATGTACTTTGATTCTTTCGCTGATGTAATTTCGAACCAGCTGTACGGTCTGAGAATTGAAACATTGTTCCCGGTCTATCGCGTACAAAACGGCGAAATTATCAGAGACACGTATCTGCAATCCGACGCAGCATCCGCTTTCCGCGCAGGTTGCCAGCGCGAGAACGAAATTGCGCTCCGGCGAAATCGGTTTAAACGATTTGACGAAAAGGTGGATCTCGGAGATGAGGTAATGCGAGAAGCTTGTCGAACATGCAGAACAGGAGATTCTTATTTGCCCCCCGGCAGTTTTGAGAGATCGCAGCTGTCATTCTCGGACGCTGGTCTTATCATTTCATAAGACTCTCGCTTTTTGTCATCCGATCGGCAAAGTGCTGTTCACTGTCGAACGGCTTATGTAATTAGCGGCTGAGTGCGCGATAACGAAAGCCCGGCGTCGTCTCCTGCACTTATTCGTGACCTCGTTACCGGCAGCCTCCTTCGCCAATGTCGGCTAATCGCTCGTTAGCGATGACTAAAGCCGATCCCGCTGTAACGAGGCGAGACCGATTCCCTTTTGCCATCCTCCTAGCCGTGCCTTCGCGGAATATACCCGGATCGTGGCTCCTGCTCGTTATTCGACTCCTGGTCGAACGTTCTTAATCTCCTATTACTTGCGAAACGCTCCTCAAATCGTTCTCTCACAGAGATACTTCGTCTCCTCCCTGTTTTCGGAAATGTCTTACTACTCCGGTCCACGATCGAACTTTTACCAATTTTCCTTGTGCAACGGAAACTGTGAAAACAAAAATGTTCTTCGTTGTAATATTTTAGGTTTTCTAATATTCTTCAGTTACGAACATTGAGATTGTGAAGATGCATTCACGAGGAATTATTAAACCAATTTATTTCTTTAGGTATATATTACAACTAATTCTTCTTATTTCTATAAAATAATATAAAATACTCAATTTTAGTGCTCCGTAAGTAAACGCACTTTGGAAAAAAATCGTGTGGCATAAGAGAATAGTGAATCTCATAGTGTTCTTATTAGTCTTTACGAATTCCGGTGAAGCATCGTCATAAATCTTAATTAAATCTGATTCGACCTGACTCAAAAGATCACAGATTTTCAGAAGATATACGTATGAATACAAATATGGCGCAGCTGCCAATTAAACGGCGCAAAGCATACGGAGACCGGATTTCCGGAGATCGAGGTTAGAATGGATCAGAAGAAATAAAAACGTCAACGAGAATCGTTAACTGGTAAACATCTCGGTTAACGAGAGAAGATGGTCGCGGGGGTTCGATAACCTTCACCGTGAGGCAGGGAATAGACCGTGGAAACAGGGAGTCGTTAATTTCGTGAGACCGGGCCACGCTTTAAGCATTATCGTCATAATGATCGCGCGAGAGAGAAGATGATCCCGTTATTTCCTCCCGTGTCCGATCGTGGGAATAACGAGCGGCGGCGTTCGGCCTGTTATGTTCGGTTCCGATCGCTACCGATATTTCGTTGTAACGGCAGTTTATTTTCAATCGGTGCCCGATAGACATCGGGATCGTAAATCTCGCGGAGTAACAGAAATTGCGGTAAACAATCCAGTTCGTTTTCCGTCCGGCGCGACGCAGCGTTTGCCTCTTATGCAATCACGTGACGCAAAGGCGCCGATTAGGTTCAACGATCACAATGCGCCCGGATGAATCATAAAGTATCGAGCGCGGCCGGATCGATCGGACAATATCGAAAAATCAATAGCATTCCTTCCTGGAGGATACCGGGCAGGTTAATCGTCCCGGTTATGTTGATCCAACACGCCGCGCCGCGTCGGCGAAAAGAGGAAAAAACTTTCGTAACAGACCGCGAAGCATTCCTAACGGGAACCTCCATCGAGTAGCACGAGCATCAGCGATCGACGATTTACGTGTAATTGATTTGAGTAATCGATTCGTTCGGCGATGCGCATGCAGAAACGCCGGGTTTCTCTCCGATTAGGATCCCTTTCTCGTTATACGGCTTTATGATATCTTGATACGATTCCATGATTACCCTCGCTGTTGCAATCGATGCCCGTCCCGTGAATAATTCTGTACACGAATCGGAGAAATTACGAGCGAGTTTCGTCAACTTTCTTCCGTAATTAAATGTCTCGAACGATTTTTAGAAACTCCGAACGCTTCGATGAATTTTACGAACGGACTTACAGTATTGATCTAGATGTGTACTTGGAAAATTTATAGATTGACAGACCTCCGATGCTTCACGCGGCTGAGAAAATGAATTATGACTGACGTTTAATTTTCAGCCTGGAAGTGAATCAATAAAATGAATTACACTGCCTACTTATATAATAAATATTATATGAGAAGTCGAAGCAATACGATTTCTAAATGGTTTCAGAAGCGCTTCCGTATACCGATTGAATTTTCACTCGAACGATCATTTTTCACGGAACAATCGGTCGTTTCCTGCTAGGACTCGCCTCGGCGTAGATAAAGAAAAAGGAGTCCATCTACGTTGGCCCAATTTCCCGTGAACATATCTCTCGAATATGAATCGAAAATTGCGCGGAGATCTATCTCGCTTCTCATGATTGTAAACGTCGCGTAACATGCATATAAGCCGAAGAACAAGTCCAGGAACTTTCCCAGGCATTAAACGGCATCGTGAACGCCGCGCCGGGGCAAAAAGTGACAGATCTTTCGTTAAAAAGTACTGTTCCGTAGAATTCAAAGCGCGATCTCTTGGGAAACAATTCTTTCCGCTCTCGTGGCGCAGTTCACCCGTCGGAATAGGTATCCCGGGAATTTCAGCATCCTCCGGATAACGCCATACGCCGCGTGCACAATTTTTCTTTCGAACACGTCGGCCTAACGGTTACGAAACGAAAGAATTCTGGTGACCCCGGGAAGCGACTTCTAATATGAACGGTTCAACGTCTTCGCGCAGGCGTGCTTGCGGCTGCATCGGCAGCAGGTTTCGGGTCTCCTCAAACTTCCAGCGATATTCCTATCGCGGGTTTTATTATTAATTAGCGGAAAAAGTGATTCGCAATCATCTGTATCGTTAGCGCAAAACACGTGGAAATAGTAATAACAGGGTATATAAATAAATGTTAAGTAATATAATATCAGTAAGCTGTGTTGTGCTCGACGTAATGAGAAAGTGAAGATCCAATTAACAAAAAACCTGCACGAGGATTAAGCAATAGTCGAAGAAACGTCTTAGCCTGTACAGAGAAGCTGAACGTTTATAAGCGAACTGGCTACCGTTTGGAATACGGTGTAATTTTTTATTCCATTTTATACGGATCTTAGAAAATGTGTTTTAGAACAGTATCGACATTTGTAGCATAATAAAATAGGGCAATTAAAGTGATTTCAAAAACGTTTGAATCTTACGTAAAGGGATACTTTGCGCATCGTTTAGGTACCAATAAAAATTGCAACTGAAAATACTTTGCGAGTTTGTTTCGAGTGTAGTACAATCAAATGCTCAGTGTAATTAAGGTGATTTTAGGAATGTTTGAATCTAATCTAAAGGGGATACTTTGCGCATCGTTGAGGCGCCAATAAAAATTGCGGCAGAAAATACTTTGCGTTCCCATACGGTACGCCGTATAAAAGTATAAAATAATTTGTATGGTTAGGATGGCGATAAAAATTGTAGCAGAGAATGCTGTGTGGGTTTGTTCCCACCGTACCAAAGAATTGGACAAAACTACTGCGGATCTGTATGTGGCAAGCGTGCATAGGGAAGGTGGTAGATGTATAGACGATAAGGTTGAAGCGAGTTGCGGAACAGCATTGGGAAAATATCAATCAAAATATACAAGGACGCAAGGGAACGGAATGGAAAGGGGCGGGGGGAGATGTGGGGGAGGATCGGGGCAACCGCGCAGGGGAGTGGATATATACGCGAAAACAAGCGGTTACTCCATCGAAGAATTCCTATCTCGGCGAAAATCTGTGGTAACTGACCATCCGCGTTTGACGATTCGAATCCTCGTTTCACGTGTTTGATAATCATCTTAACGCGGAACATACTACTCGCGCGAGAGCACGCCGCGCGCCGCACCGCGCCGAGCCGCCTCTGGCTCACTCGACCGTGTACGCAATTCTACGCAAGCCTAGGTTGTCGAACCTGCTCTCTCACGTGATACCGCAATTTCACGGCGGAAGTGCGAATACGGTGTTTCTGCGATTGCCGGGTAATTTTGATTATTCGGCGGCGGTATCGCCGGCTCGCTCGCTCGCAGGAAATTGACAATGATTCGTTAAGTATCGTTATTGTGTAATGCGATCGAGCGAGCCGGATAGCGATCTGTAAAAAGAGTAGGCCTATCATTGGCCTACTCCGTTTACCGGCAACCTAATTGCAAATTAAATTTAGATTGCATCGAGATTATTTCTCGATTACCTGCAGATCAATCGTAGATTAGTTTCGAATTAATTTCAGATTAACTGTAGAACGCACGTTCATTGGAATTGCAAATCTTGAAACGTTTCAACAGTTTTCGTACATTTATCCGTCACGAACGATTTTCAGCCTTTAGAATATTTTTAAAAATTTTGTTTATTAAATGTATGGCAATGTTTGGGAAATATAAAAATAATGAAATTAGAATATTTTCACAGAATCACTAGATCCTGAATAATTTTCCTGCAAGTCGTCCGATTCTTCGGCAGCTGATTGTCTGATCACTGCTCGCCCTTTCTACTTAACTGCTGCAAGCCAAGCGAACAATTCAAATAAATCTTCCCACTGTTCCGCTTCGTTTCGAAGCAACGATTTCCGAGTTGAATGAATCGCATTTTCGGTTTAATTAAAGTCTCAGTCGGCGAGTAACGCGTCACAAAAAAAAGGCGAACAACCTGACCAAAAAATAATCGGCGCGCTCGCGCGAACGATCGCGCATCTCTGGCGTGAACAATGCGCTGCAGCCGTTGCATCCGCGAGGCAATCTAGACGCGACGCCGCGCCGGTCTCGCGTAAAAATCGCTCGCGCGCTAACGACTAGGGTAAATTATCGGGTAAACCGTAAATGGATAAACATTCCCCGGACATCCGATCCGGCTGGGCCGCGAATAAGCCGGGGATTTTTCGCGAGCTGGCTCGCCCGGAGATTTATGATTATACAAAAGCCAGTGTTATAGATGCAACGCCGTGCACCAGCTATGCATTCACGGTAACACCGGCCACGTATTCGCGGGGAGATCGCCACGAAAATATACACGCGGTACCGTGACACCGGCTATGCCGATAATTTAACGGCGGCCTCCTCTTTTTACCTTTCTTAGGCGAGATTCTCGCCACGTTCGGAGAGCCGGCTACGAGAACGAGAGAGAGAAACAGTGGGAGAGCGAGAGAGAGAGAGAGGTGCAACGGGTGTCTATGCGCCCTCTCTACCGGTTCTAGAAGATACGGCCACGTTAATAAAGCAGGTGTACGACCGGTGGGTATGCACGAGACGCGTCACTCGGCGTTAATGCGCCTTATGAGCGATTGCAAGGAGTCCTGCACGCGTCCCTGCGTGCAACGCGTTAATACGTGGTAATTCATTTTGCAAACGCGAATTCCGCTGCCTCGGAAACGGGTTTCGCGGCTGGACTTCGCGGATTTTTCACGGGAACCCCGCGATTTCGCTTACGAGCGTCCCACCGAGAGACGGCCGGCGCGGCGCGGCGGCCAAGATCGTCCGCGTCCGTCCAATGACGTATGCGCTACCGCTCGCAGCCTCATGATCATTTGTTTTTGTAGTTTGCATGTCGAAGTTCATCTCTTCGACGACTGTTTTCTTTTTCTTTTGTCCGAAGTTGTTCGCGTCGAATCGAATCCGCTGCCGGAGAATTGATGAGCCTTTCCATATTCTGTACCCTAATGGACGCGAGCAGAACTTTCGTATTTTTACACTGAAATCTAGAAATGATACGATTACAATGATTCATTCGAGTCAGTCGCCGACGCGATCTCCTTGGTGTCTGGTAATTAGCACGTTACTTTTCTAACAATTTCTCCGATAACGGTATTATTTATGACATTTTTACATTTATTCTACGCAGTGTAACATATATTTATTAGTGTTTTTCTGATAGTTGAATACATCACGGTAGTTAATTTACAAGCTTATATTTTCTATATCATTAAAATAACCCGTCGTATAGGAAAGTTTTAATAAAAATGTCCCGTCGTTAATGTGTTAAGAGATTAACGGCGGTAGACGGGGCCGGGTACAACTTTCGGTCACTCTTTCATCGAAACCACGCCGGTGCTGCTGAATTAAATCATAACAATATGACCGCGATCGCTTCTGCCTCCTGATTTGTGTTTCGATCGCCGCGAGCATCTTTATAGCTACGTACATGTGGTCGTAGCGCGGTGCGTTCTGGCCTTATCCCAGTGCCAATGGGTATTCATTATTCCATAAATTCCAGCATTACCAGGTAAAGTCGCGTTGCATCGAATATACGGCATCGAAAGGCTTTGAGGCATTCTTGCCTCGGCTGCCATTTGTTGCCGACTTCTTCCACTCGTCCAACCTTGAAATTGGTGTTTACCGAGCATCGAGTGAACGTCATTTGCGTTTTTCTTCTTGGTACTCCCGGCTCTGTCTACTCGAATGTTTGCATTGGTCCGTCGACGAACTTTTATTTTCTCTCGCAGCGCCGCGCCGATGCGAAAATATAATCACACGGTTCGTAACGACTAACGGAGCTGCGTCTTATTTTGGACTTGCTCGAGGTGCCCGGTGCCGTTATAAATATGATCTCGATTTATACAGGGTGTCCCAAAATTCCAACAGTTCCCGGAAATGGAAGGTTTCGGGGGTGATTTTAAGCAATATTTTCCTTTGCAAAAATTTCCGCCGGAGCTTCGTATGCAATCACAAAGTCCCTTACCGTTCGACACTGTCGTATACCTGAGGCCAGCTGTGTAGATTTGTGGATTTACGGCTAAATAAGTGAGTTTTTACAATACATAATTCAAAATTTCTACTTTTTCACTCCAGCGTGAATCCGCTGGCTCGCCGAACCATCTCTGTCAACACGCGACTAGGTCGCGCTCTGATTGGTCAGTGTTTTTCGTTAATAAACGAAGCTCCGGCGGACATTTTTGCAAAGGAAAATATTGGTTCAAATAACTCCAGGAACCTCCCATTTCCGGGAACTGTAGGAATTTTGGGACACTCCGTACAGGCAGCCTCACCAGCGCGAAGTAATCCTTGATCACAGAAGAATAAGAAATAAAATTTCATCGGTGAAAATTCGTTTTATGTCAAAGAAACGGCCGAAAAATTGCAAAACGAACAAGTTCTAATTACCTCGCGTCCAAGACCGCCTCGTATAGTCCATTAGCTCCGCGTTTTCCCCGTTTCCATCACGCGAGGCACCTTTATACGTTGCTGGAATAAGAAAGAAGCGGGTCCACGGACCGTATCGTTTATTAAATAACGCAATTTCAATTAATTATTGTCTCGAATGCATTGCACCGAGTCCGCTTAAATTGCGCTCCGGCTAAATGCACTTCTCTCTCACGCTGGGTGACCAATGATATTGCTCTTGGTTCAGGGAAGTTGTTCTCGAAAACGGCGAAACGGTTTCACCGTTTTTTCGTCTTGCGTTACGATACGACTTCGCCGCAAGCATATTGAACATTGTTGCAAAAATTGTGCACAGCATTTTCGTGATATGCAACTTGTCTTGCTTTTTGCAGAAACTTCATGGTGTACCATGACACTCAATGCGTATGATTACATGATCATAAAGATCATCGAAATATGATACTTAATTGGTAATTGTGCTCCATTGAATTTCGAATGATTTTCTAGAGTGAAAAAATCATAAAACGTTCACAAGAACACGATAGCCACACTGTCTGCCATGTTGCCCAACAGTGTCAGGGGCGAACGTTGTAAAAAGAACTTTTGGGACAACGCGCACACGTTGTGGCTCTTTTATTTCGCGGTTAAATCGACGCGAGAGGTGCGGCAGGTTTACGCATCGGCGGGGGACGATAAAAAGAAGGTTCCTCCGAGCGATTCCGGGACATTCGAGAGGTATGATCGTCATAAATTACAGCCGTTGGTCTCTATCGAAGGTGTGTACCCACCTACCGGTGAATTGCGAGACAATCCCTTGCCGGCTGCGAACCCGCGAAAGAGTTTCTTCGATTCACCGCGCGCCGCTTTACGATTCCCTTTCACCTAACGGTTCCCATGTACGCCGGTTAATGGCGGGAAGAAAGGTCTCACCGGAGGAAAGCAAAATCGCCGATGGGCCCCCCTTCTGTTTGTTCTCCGCCGGCGGAGTTCCCGCTTGGCAGAGAGTCTTTCGCGATGAAAGCGCGAAACGCGGCTCGGTGAAAGCTGATCATCCCATCTATCGGATAATCCTCTTCGGACCATCGTAAATCCTGCCCTCTAATGCTCGAACCGTTCTAGCACTGTAACACTTCGTTCTAATAGGGGCCAGCCAATTTCACTTTCCTGTCCGTCTCCGATGCACAAATTCTACTGTATGCACTCATCGTTATCATCTTGAACGCCTGCGTTCACACGGCAGCTCAGTTCGCGGTCCTCGCGTCATTCGCTCTTCGCGTTCTGGGACATTTCTCGAATCGTTTGTCCGTTGAAATACACCGACGTGCAAAATTAGTGGACCATTAAATTTTTCCGTATTTATAACAGAAATTGGTAAGTACAATTTGTAGCAGTGGACATATTTAAAAAATTCAAGAGCATCTAACGTATTAGTTTGATAAAATAATTAAAAGAAGTTTTTATTCAGCTTCCGTGTCTTGGAATAGACGCAGACATTTTTTATTTTAAAAATCCGCGGCCTAGTTACAGTAATTCATCCATAATTGTCTAAAATATCTAAACGATAATTGTCTAGTCGCCTACCCATTCCATAATCGGAATTATATCATATTTGGTATCATTTTCATTAGAAAAATGCCACGAATATATTGGTGAAAGTTCCATAAAAAATAAAGAAGTTTTGTCATTGGATTAGTAGTGATTCACACCGATACCGGTGTTCTGTTCTACGTTCGGCAAAAGTCAAAGAATAGTAACCCTTCACGATAATTGTCTTTGGCTAGACCCGTGGTACAGACAATTATGGATGAATTACCGTATAACTTAAGACGCCGTGATAATGACTCATTGTTCGTGTACTTCTTATCAGGGTCATCTGAACGGCAAGTAATCGATGTGGAAAAATTTATCGTCGACTTACGATGCGGGCAATCCCTATCGCGTACACAGTTTTCCATCATCTATGCAGCCTTCGCATCATCCTCGAGTCGGACGTGTCGTGTTCGTCGAAGATCTTCTATCGGGATATTATCGGTAGTATCGCGGGTATCGGATTGTACGGATGCATTCGTAGCTGGTCACGGCGATTATCGTGATCAAAATTTATCTTTGGATGACGGTGTTCCCGCATCTACCATATTCGCAGGATCCGGCGATTACTCGGGGTATGGAGCTACCGTCGTACGTGGTCGCTTCCTTTGATACGCTCCTACAATCCTAATCCCTTCTGCTCACATTTTGCCGGTGTTGTCCGTGAAATTGTGTAATGTAATCCACCCACGACGGTGAAAACTCATCGTAGGAGTAAGCGTCTACCACCCAGGTAAATGACGGGTAGTAGCATGTATGTATGTCGAAGCTGGAACCGCGGAATCTTGATTCAATCATTTTTAAGTGATCTGAGAAAGTTGTTACTGCGACCGGCAGGTTTTTAACGTAGGACAAACGGTGGGGTTCTATTCGTTGCGGAATTAGGAGCTACGTAGACATTTATTTTTATTTGTTTTCACCATTTTTGTGACTTTATAGTTGATTTTATTCGCTGGTTTATTTATCGATTTTTTTCAAGTAATAGCGGATAACTAATCGCAGGCAGTAATTATGGTTTTACGATTTTCAAAGGGAATTAAATTCAGTGCTGGAAACAGTAGAAAACGGATTTTATGCATTTATGAGAAAAATGAGTAGGCGTGATTTAAAACAGTAAAAATATTGGAAGGATTTACAAATATTGTTATATTACTTTCAACTTATTAAACATATCAAGAATGAAAATAAATTTCTACGACACTCGAGTTTGTTTCAATTCGGGTAGAAAATTTGTATTTTGCTGACAGTTTATCACTAACGTTAGGCACCGTCGTCCTCTCCGAGGAAAGGAATGTATATATATACATTTGTAAATAATTAAAATTTTTCTCCTTCCTTGAATTTTATTAATCTTCCCGTGAATATATCACGGGGATATTTTTTAATCGAGCGTCGTCGTCGTTAACTCACCTGAACGCGTCGCCTAGCATAACATGTATTTAAATTACGACCGGTGCGCGTATACGGTAGACCACCAACGAACACGAGTCATTTAGAGTATTCTTTTACAACGGCTGCGGATAACGTGTGACACGTACGTGAATCATTAAGCCACCTGCACAGGTGTCGAAGGCCTTTAAGAAAATGTTTAATCGATCTCCGAACGACGACACCATGTACACGGTGGCTCAATAATGATCGGTTTACGGTCCCGTGATCCGCGAGCAGGACCTCGCGGGGCCTTTTTAACGACGGTTACGCGGCGCGGCGCCGCGCCGTTCCGTGCCACAGCGAGGTAATCATAAACATTATAATCGCGTGTGCTGTATCAATTAACAGCACACGCGCCCGGCGACGGCTCTCCTCGGGTATTTTCGATGATGTGTAATCCCTCTGGTGTTTAAATGCCTTTTAATATCCGATTAGCGCGGCATGCGGCAGAAGTCGCCGGCCGTTTCACTTTTTACTCCGACTTATCCGCGACTCTGCGAAAATGCATCGCCGCATTTATGGTACCGGTCAAGCGTATTATTTTGAGACTGTGATTTTTTCAAATATTTTTACCGATCGAACAATTTTATAATTGCTCGGTGAGAGAAGGCCTACGCCGAAGAATAACACGGTTAGCGAGGTTCGCTCGCGACGTTAATTATCTACGCTTCGAAGCCGCCGTAAAGCAAGGTGTTAAGAATGAAATGATCCGACGAAGAGGGTGCCATATAGCCCAAGGACAGCGGCGTTTCAATTTTCTTGAAACGCGGACACGCAGTCAGGTTCCAGTCGCCGGCGCATCGGTGCTCCTTTCCAGCGTGCGTCTACGTTCAGCCACGCAACGCGAAAAAACGGGACGCGACGTCGAGCCGGCCACTCTTCTATTTCTTCTTATCGAGGAGAGTGCATAGATTCGAACGATGTGTATAAGAAGCTTGCCGCAACGCGCGCGTGGGTATATGCACCGCGCGCCTCTCTTTGGAAGCAGCCCGCGGTCGTCGCGCGATCCAGTGCGTCTGAATGCGCTCCGGCGCGGCGCGGCGGCGCAGTGCAGCGTCCCATATTGTGCTGTCGTCTAAAACCGCCTGCAGTACCAGAAGCCGATCGCGACAATAAGCGTATACCGCGATATTTATGTGACATAGTTTAGGATCACATTTGTAATATACATTTTCCGCCGACGGGGCCAGGCTTAGGTCAGATTTTCATAACAATGGGACGCGCAACTTTTTTCTGCCGCTGCGACGCGTACTCCGACGCAAGATTTTTACGTTTCCGCGACCGTTGCACCGCGTGTTCCACATACAGTTCTCTGTCAGTTGTACTCTGGGGGTACAACTAACGCAAAAAAGATTTTCAAAAATATTACAGTAAATGTTAACGTTTTTATCGATCGTAAATTGTTTAATAAACATGGCATAAAGTTTTCGGCGCTACGGTTCGATCAATTACAACAATATAATAGTTATTTTTATGAAATCTTCAAACGTTAACGATTCGGGTTTGAATCTGCTAACGTCATTAGTCACATTTTGCTAAAAATTGTTTTTCTATTGGAGGAACAGAAGGTGGTGTTTCGTCCTAGACCCGAATCGTTAACGTTTGAAGATTTCATAAAAATAACTATTATATTGTTGTAATTGATCGAACCGTAGCGCCGAAAACTTTATACCATGTTTATTACAGTAATCCTTAAAATTAGTCTACATCAGTTCTTCAAAGTATCTTATAATTATTATACTATACAGTTATTATAAAGTACGTCATCCGTTAATGACAAATTGATTTCCAGTATCTCGTTACGAGGCCTGCTCTAAATAAACTGCGCGTCCGCGTGAACTTACAGGGAATTAAAATTTTACGCGGTTATAAAACACGAGTTTGAATAGCGTACAAGTGGATTGTGGATTTTACGCGCGTCTATTTCACTTTTGCGTCTCGTAAACCTCGGCGCGGCGGGGTTATTAGAAAAGTTAATTAAAATCTTCTCCGAAACGCAATAAAACTCGACGATAGAAGAATCTCTCTCTCTCTCGTTTCCAATTTCTAAGGCCGTTGAAACTGATATTCGCACAGAGTCGTACGACCCCGCGTACCGTGTGTCTACAAAAATCGCAAACTCGCAATTTCCCCATTTCGCACAACCATGAGGTTCTGCTGTTATACTCGAAGAACGACGGTTAACCGCCGAAAAAGAGGCACTCGCTACGCCACTCCATAAAGTCCCGAAAACATTGCCCCTAAAATGAAGAATCTGATATTCCCCGAGGTCTGACCGTGAATCTGTTTAACAAGGCCCCTGTCGATCACGCGGTAGCTCCTACGATTACGCGTCAAATAATTCTCCGTCGATCGTGATGCTCTCCCGAAAAACGAACAGCCGTAAACGTCCCATCAACGTAGAACACGGAGCCCACGGTGGAAACCGTGTCGATCGCCGATGGTCCGAGACGCTCTTGCTTGCCGGGGGCGCCGCGCCGCGTCGTTCGTGCTGGGGGGTTCCCGCAAAAAGACGCCGGAAACAGGAAAGAGAGAGAGAGAGCGAGAGAGAGAGAGAGAGGAAGGGAGAGCGCGAGGAAGATATTGGAGGAAAAAAGAGAGGAGCGCGCGGGCAAGAGCTTTTCCATAAAACTTATAGTCCTTATAAACCACGGAGTCGGGACGGTGTGCACCGGCATGCGGCGTGCACGCGAGGGTTGGAACATGCACTTTATAATAATAGTAAAAATGACGGCAGCGCCGGCGCAGCATGCGAGCTTGCATGCAAATGGATTGCAGGTAGGCTCGTAGGTACCTCAGTATCCCGTGTGCAACACGAATATATACGTTGCTCCGTACCGACGCGTATTTCACGGGGGCTACCAGCCGCGGACCCTCCCGGTGGCTTTCCGCCCTCTTCCCCTTCCCCCTCCGCCCCGGTTCGGTTGGCCAGGTGAGACCAGTCGTTTCGATGCGTCCGGGCCAGCTTCTTTATGCACCGATTATTGAAATAATTGTAACGCCTACAGCTGTCGTTCGCGAACGCCGCAAACGAGGCTTTATGGCGTAATCATTGTCGGGGCCGAAGCCGCACCGCGATCTTTACGACCCGGTTATTTATTCGATCCGGGAACGAACCAACCGGTGGCTCGTTTGCTCGCGATTTCTTTTGTGGAAACTGAACGACACCCACCATGCTTTGCTTCGACACCGATCGCTTCTTCTTTTTTTTTTTAGATCATTCTGTGATCGATAGATCGAGGATCATTCGGGCGAAATATAAGTTTGTAAAAATTCCCCTGATTACTGCATAATTATTAGGACTCTGTAGTCTATTTATTAAGGGATCCTTGAACAACAATTCCCATTGTGAAGCAACAAGTCATCCTCGGTTATCCAGTAATTTCGTTTATAAAGTAACAGATCATTTCTAAGCTCCCTTTCGATACAGCAAAGTTATTAACACTTTATCAACCGCTCGTTTCCGAGGCTGCCACTTACTAAGTACTGGCTTAGTCGCGCGCGTGTTTAGTCCTAGTACCGGCTTAGTCCGCCGCGCATTTCCCCCAGTACCGGCTAAATTTTCGCTATTTATTGTGCTGTGCTTACTCCTTTTGTTTCAAAGGAGTGTAATTTTATTTTATATAATAAAGGACCTTGGGAACTAACATTCATAAATAGCCGATAAATAGGCTAGCGGTCGATAAGCGTTGGCAATCGGAAAGCTGATTAATAGGCTAGCGGTCAATAAAGTGTTAAGAATCCTATTAAATTATAAAGAATCCCATAAAATCGTTAACAAACGGAACAGTCCGTTTAATCGCCATTTCTGTGAATTAAGTGGCAATATGTAGTGGTTCGTGGGTTATTCGCATTTCACCAAGTATTTTCTAACGATATTGAAAATTCCCATGGGAGTCGGGGAGGGGGAGGGAGTACTTCGGCGATCCGCGTGTCTACCAATTACTGTACGCAACAGTGTATTGTTGAGTGAAAGCTACGCGACGCCCACGTCGCGATCGTACAGCCGCATCTTGTCGCGGTGATCGTGCAGCGTCGTGTACGTTGCAGGAAGTCACGTGCGCCTGTGTGCAATAGTGTGCATCCCCCTCGCGTTCACGTCCGAGTGTCTCTCGTACGTACACGCTCGAATCGAAACCGAGATCCATTTGCATGAACCTCTCGGGTCCACAGTCGGAGAAATATCGAACCGTGGCTCGAAAGGCGAAAGTGGAATCGGTGGAACTGGGTGCTGTCAATACATATAATGTCAGCAACGATCTACCGGGACCTTAGCGGTTTGCACAAAATGGCAAACATTCGAGCTGTCTAACTTCGTTCGACTGCAGAGAGATATTTTAACGAGTTTAACACGAACGTACGAATCGTTGCGATTCGTCGGGTTCAGCGGGGAAAATACGAATCGTTGTAATTCTTCTGAACGGTAATTAAGATGGTGCTGTGAATCGTGTTAATGAGAGCAACAGTGACATCAATTGATGCTAACGGCTTTCGAATGCGCGTCTATAGCGAGCCGTAGGAATTTTGATATTTTCAAACTGCGACAACTGTAATATTCGTTTCATTCGTAAATCGACGAATCGAAAATCTTTTTCTTAACGTCCAATTAGTCGATCGGAATGTTTCATCTCATAAATCTTGTTGAACGAGTAAGGTGATTACAGATTCTATAAAGAAACTTTTAGCGGGGTTCAACCAAACCTGCTAAATGAGCGTTGAAGGTTTGTTCGTGTCCAAAGAAAGAAATTCCAATTACTGCAAACTAGTTGATTAATTAATGGTTTAGAACCATACGCGTCTATTCTGTCAGTCCACAATCCGAGATAATTTGCCATTTCTGTCGCGTGTTTATTCGTCACGCTATTTTTTAAAGAACGCGTGCATACGTCGGTGGTGTAATTTTGATCCAAGAGTAATCGCTGTTCCTTCTATTCGTTCGCCGCAGCCTCGGATAAAGGCTATTCAGCATTTTTGAGGAAGTTGTAGAGGCATCGACGAGGTGTCGGCCTAAAGTAGCTTTCGCGATAAGATTCAGCGTCCATTAGTGTCCCGTGGCATCGATCGTGTCGCGTCGCGCCGTCCGGTCGAGGACAGAAAAAGTTGATACCGCAGTTTCTTTCAGGATCGGCGAACAACGAATCCGCAGGCACCACCACGACCCACTTCCCTGACCAGCCGCTCCGTTGTTCGGAGTACCGTAAACCTCGGGCAAAACTGATAAAACCAGGTTTCAGAGATGAGCCGGGGTCTCTAGGCGCCTCTCCGCAGCTGCGAACCCGATTTACAGTTACTTGGCCTGCCTGTGTAAGACGTTCAACCCGTCTGTATACAAAGATGCTGCGTTATCAGTGACTGATATCAGTCGTTAAGGAGGATGTATCCGCTGGTATGCTTGGATCTTCACTTAGCTGTTTTCTGTTTTCGAGCGTAGCGTCGAGGCAAGTCTCCGGAAGAGCTGGACGAACAGCCTCTGAAACTAATCGATCTGCCAATAACAATGTACCGAAGAGAGCTAATAATAAAAATTCAGCTGTCGGATCGACTATCCATAAATTGATAAAATTTTCTTCTGTACTGTCAACTTTAGATTCAACCGATTTCGATCGGTAGCGGATCGTTCTAACGTTTTATCGAGGAATAGCATCGGAATGATTTCCATTGACCCGAATTGATCGGTCTCCATTGATGCCGAGGATGTTATTGGAGCAGACGATTCATTGTAGTGTAAACTCGTTGTAGCGGCCGAACGGTGGTCGTGTTCTACGATTCCTCGCTGATTTAACTCGATGCTTGCTCAATGATCGAGAAGTAGGACAGCACGTTGCAGGATCGTCATTCCTAAGACGGTCTCGAGGCGTTGCTAAACGTTGATGTATGTGCAGCGAAAAAAATCTGTGAATACGTCACGTAGGATGTTATTTGGTTTATGGTTTTTCAAAATCGATCACCGAGTGGAACGCCAGAGGTCGGGTGTATTATTTTTATCGCGAGGCATTGTGCAGAGCGAGGATGTGGCCGGGCAAGTGTAAATTATGTTTTGTTCTCTCTCGCGGGCTGCGGCGGCGGCGTCCAGGCGGGAGGCGAGCAACAAATCATATCGACACACTCGAGAGCCTTGGTTTCTTCATTCGCCTCCCACGCCCTCTATCGAACCTCCTCCCTTATCGGCGTTCCCCCAGCACGCGTAAAAATCCTCCGGCCGAAGTCTTCATAAATATGTCCGCCTATCTGTTAATTCTGTCCTCCGTGGGGACGATTAATTAGCGTTTCCGCCAGCCCCGCGTGGTTGGCATTAATAAATCAAGCCCGATGTCTTTGATTACTCGCGGCTATTTCATCCGACGCGACGACCGGGGAACTTTTAAGAGCGGGTCTCGGGAATCCTCTACATTCGGTTCGTTACGTTGAACAATGCATCGGTAATAAAAATAACAAAACGCGCACGATAAAAGAAATCGAGTGAAGCATTTCATATTTAATGTTCATCTAATTAACCAGCACAGAATTTCCAATGAATGCGTAACTTGATCGAAGAGCGTTCGTTTGTAATTCGCGAAGGATCGCGCGGCTAAAAAGCCGATCATCGAGCAACAAGTCAATGTTTGAGCCAACGGGGCGCGTCCAATCGACAATAACGATAGGTCGTCCGAGAGAACAGCCGGGAGATACGAATGTATCGGCAATTAAAAGTACCGGCGTCATTAATATTTCGTTTCGCGGAGAAGAGGGGGGAAGAGGACGGTATCTCGATGAAGATTCGTTGTGCCTTTCACAGGCATATTATATATTATACGAAACGTGAATCGCCGACCACCCGATAATTGTTTTCGTAAGGGAGGATCGAACAACCTCGACGGATCGACCTTGGAGCCCGTTTCGCGATCGAGATCGAGACTTTAATGAAACTCCGAGCGGGATTTTTGCGCGGAATACTGTTGCGATCGTTGAACGGACCGGACGTTCTTCTTCGTTATGACTCCGGGCATGGGCGCGAGCTGGTACGGGCTCTCTGTCTGGAAATAAGAATAATGCGATCGGTGGGTCGCATTGGTTATTCAGAAGACACCGGTGTAGGTTTTCTCGTGGATAGCGCGCAGTCACGACGACTTTAATTGAAACGTAATACCTGACCGAGCGCATATTTATTACTCGATATCCGTGCCGGTAATTGCTGGGAATAACATCGCGAACGTTCCGTCCGGTTTAAGGACGCTTAAATTGTCGATTAGAACGGAAGAATACGAGGGTGATTATATCTTCCGCGGACATACATATTTTCCCGCGTTCCACCAACGTTTTCGTCTCTCGGCCGAGTAAACTCTTGCCTGCCGGCACTCCGAATAACGCCCGCGTGGGCGCTATCAGAGAAACCATGTAGGGAAAAACTAAACCGTGTTCCCAATATCTTAATTGGCCGTTTTGCAAACGTTGGGGACTGAATTTTATGAAATTCGAGTGGTACGATCGATAAACACTTGTCTTACAATATATTCAATTTATCTGTCCATACTTATTTTGAAGCTTTTATGTGCATTCATACTCAGCCTTGATAACTGAGGACTCAGTACCTATATTAAGTATGCAGCATAATGAAATTCCTATTCTGTTTCGAGTTTTAAGAGGCTCCCAATGGAGCAATCAAGGTTTTCTTCGAATCCAATTTTGTTAAATTATTTGATACAAAATTCGTTCGCGATTCAACTTTGATTGGAGTTGAAAATTTGTTCCCACAGTCTACATTCAAGTATCTGCACCTAAAAGTTAAATCACCTTTTCATCGCATTATAGATGAATTGAAAATCGGAAAATTTCACAAGAGAATTTTCATCGATCACTCACCGTTGCAACGTTTCTTAAACGTTTCCGAAGGCGCTGCGCGGAGAAACTCGTTCGGTTTCGATTCGTGACACGATTCTGCCGGCTTGCTGGCAGCATCGAGACGCTCGGTGCCCGGTCAAAGGATTTCCCATCGGGATAGTGCAGCCCGATATGCACTCGTCGTTAATGGCGTTATTAAGAGGAGCCCGATGGAGGGAGCGTGACGCGCAGGTGCGTACAGGGCGTTGCAAAAGGCGTAACGCGACTGCCGACGATTTTATCGAAGCCAAGGAAACCTGTTAGAAGAAGTGTTATTGCGATGCGCCGGTGTATCTGTATGTACGATCGCTAATAAATTCCAGTAACTCTGAGCGCGCGTTGCCTCTCTCCCTCTCATTTTCCACGGCTACGAGCACCGTCGTCGTGTCTCTTTCTTCGCGCGTCTGCATCTTGAACTTTATATATCTCCTATGAGAATTATATTTCCTCCATACGTGACTTTTATATGGCCTGCACTCGATCTCGCTTCTACACGCAAATCCCCTTTCCTTATCAGCGAGCGATCGCATTATGATTCGTCCGATAATCATAACTGTGTCAGAGACTTTGTGTGCGTTAGGGTGGAACTTAGCTATATTTCACGAAAATTATTTTGCAAGGTTCTTTTAGGCTCACCCCCCGGAATTGTGACAAGTGTTGAGAAAATTATTTGGAAAAAATTTGGGACCTATTGGATTTTCAGATTTCAAATTGAAAATTTTCAAATTTTAGATTTTTAAATTTCAAATTTTCAAACTTTCAAATTTTCTAATTTTCAAACTTTCAAATTTTCTAATTTCAAATTATCAAATTTAAAATTTTCAGATTTTAGATTTCAAATTTGATGCGCGTCGACTTCCCACGATCCAATCGGCCCCAAATTTTATCCAGATCACTTTCTCACCACAAACTAAAAAAACTTTTTGGTAAAAAAATAATGTCCAGCTTACTGTGCGTGAGAAACGGGAATTGGAGAAATTGTTTGTAGTAAAAGTGAAGCCGCAAAAGAACATACACTTCTCAAAATTTATTCGTGGTACTTACACCTCCGATAGAAATAAAATAGGCAGAGTGCAACGAGCATAAATAACAAAATTATTCGTATCAGTAGTCGGAGAACAAAGTAACAACCGTGTTGATGGTATCGGCGGTCGAGTTCGCGAGTGGTAAGTGCTTTCTAAATAATTTATCTGCCGCGGCTAGTGTCACGAGCACTCGGACGAAAGGGGTATTGAGACATTATTTTCCGGCACCGTGGTTCCCCAATTAATTACCCCCTGTTCAATGTCGCATGAATACACCATTCTCCTTCGACGAAGGTGCGCAGGTGGTTATTTGCTGCACGGCGAAAGATATATCGGCATTCTTCTCTATGACGAAGCGTGTTACAGTGTGCTCGACGAGAAAGCAAGCGCGCATGGGTGCAACGGTGAAACAATTTTTCTTTCAGCGCCTCTGAATGCTAAAGGTAAACCGCGCGGCTGGCGGTAATTATTCCGGCGGGGCCGTTATGCATTATGACAATTTATTAGCCGGCGCGCTACATCGATATACATACATACATACACAGCTGCTCTGCAACCTGGTGTCTCGCTCTTTGTTTCAGGTATGAGATATTTCCGCGGCGCGAGCTTTGCCGATTTGAAGAATCTGTTGCGGAAGCACGTGAGTTTACACAACTGTTATGAATTGGTCATTGTTGGGACAATTCGAGCGATCGCGGTTATGCAAAAATAGAGCGATACATCACCTCCCGGTTCTCGCCGCTTTCACGAGCGCTCCATATTTTAAACCGATGGACGATCAAACGCGTTATATACATATAAAGAAACGTTCAATTATCGTGATAAAGATGTAGGAACTTTCTTCTGCAACAGTTTTTCTACAGGACGGTTCAAAATTATCGTTCCAAATAAATGTTAAACGGATTACAGTTAGCCAAAGTTACGGTAAATGGTTTTGCTCCAGATCTGTCCCGTTCTCACAGCCAGCGTCCTCAATTTGTTCTAATTAGTTACCAATTTAATCTTACCTTGATTGCGCTCGCTGCATTCCCCCTCCGCATGAAAAAAAATCCCCCGAGCCCCGTTACAAGTACCATTTTCACCGTGCAATGTATCATTCGCCGTTCCTGCTCGATTCTCGCGATCGATCCCAGATATCCACAGTCGCCGCGATCGGATCGATACGCGGTGTAATTCGTTCCCCGCCGATAATCTCCGCAGATAGTACGTGCCCCCTGTGTTAATTAACATTCGCGCGCGGAACGCGGCCGCGTAATTGACCCGATGCGACGCGACCGTTCCCGCGAAACGCAATTTCGTAATGGGCGAAACGCGTTCGGATGTAAATGTTATTAGAAAGTGCGCGTAGTCCGGGGCGATCCTCCGGCGAATTCAATCCAGCTTTCGAGAATATTTCTGTGGAAGTGTCGCGGCGATATGACGCCCACGTCCTCCGTTTCCGGTTCGTACGGAAACCAGATAATTTCGAACGTCGCGATAAATCGCAATTAGCCTTAGACTAGCATGTGGGCTTCTAAAACGTGTATAAACCACATTATTCCGGTCGTGTTCTCACTGTAATAGTCGTCGAAGTTGCGATAAGCGAAATTCCAGTCACGTAGAAAATTGAAATAAAATTTGTTGCTGCGGAACAAACGTCAGAATCGTTTTTGCTTACGCAAATCGATGTATTGAAACTAAGCGGTTAGGTTCGAATTAGCTTTACAGGGTTAATATCCTGTCGCGACGCGGCTCGGGATGATTTTACGAGCTTCCGTGTAACGAGAACGATATTTCAGAGATAATGGACGCCGGATGGTAAATTGAATGGACTCGGACGCGTCGCGGAAACCTTCGATCGCCTTAGGAATGCATCGATCCGCGATAGATAGGGAACGGTGAAGCGTTCGAGCGCGCGGTTTCGCACAACCGTTCATTTACAACACGTCCGGCCGAGAAATTTATCACTTCGTGACCGCCGCCACCTCCAATGGAGACGGATTGCAAAAGTTTAAGGTGTTTAGCGTTAACCGTTCGCGTGAAAATCGTTCGCTCACCACGAGCCGAGCTATTCGCGCGTCGAACGCTGATCGTTAGCGATCCGTAAGCGTTTACAGGCTATGAAATGTTTAACAAAATTCTCCGGTCGTTGAAATAGAAGCGCAGAAAGCGCGATAGAACGGAAAACGATAAAATTAGAACACGCGTGGAACAAAAATTTAACGTTTCGATCATTTTTATATTTTGCTGCGCGTTTCGTGTCGGCAGCGTGTCGAAGGAAAAAATTCCGAAGAGTCGCAAACATTCCCACTATATTTAGAGAACCGCCTCCGACTAACGAAGCGAGCGAAACCGATTATCGATTCGATGCCTCGGCCTCGACGGCCGAATGAAATTCCCAGGTGTCGTTTGTATTTTTATTGTGAGAGCCGATGACACAGACGCGCTCCTTAAAAATCACCGCGACGACGATGGTAATCGAAGGAAGGAAATTATCGTGCCGAAGGACGCGTGTAATTGAGAAACTCGTTTACGAAAATGTAAGATCTGCTGTCGGACACTGTGAATGGAAAAAATAATCCCGCGAAATTATCTTCCCGCTTTGTACGTTCACACCAGCGTCCCATCTTTGTCGTTTGAAATTTTCTCCGTTACGTTGATTTTTTATTATAGCCCGTTGCAAGGCCACGGTTCACTTACATGAGCTGCGCACGGAGTGCAATCCGCGACAAGAAATACAATTATGGATAAAAAGTGGAAATCTTTATTTGGTTTCTATGACTTACAATAGATCAGCATAATTCAACAACACAGTCTCGGCATAAGTAATGTTCCATAAAGTCTTAAATTGAATTGAGGCTTGAGACAACGGGACACCACCCGGACAGAAGCCAGAAGAGAGGAGAACGCATGTCCGAAAACTGTTCAAGTAATCTCGACGAGCTGCACCCGCCGGCCAATAAATTCTAATCTCGTCAGAGTGGTCGAGGGGCACACAGGGTATGGCCGCCAGAGGCCACTGAAAAAGACTCAGATTTACGATCGTCGAGCACGAAAGTCGAACCAGCCGGGAATGTAAAAGTTCGTGACTATTCTCTCTATGTCGGGAGGATCGGGCCGGGCCGAGCCGGGCCGCGGACGGGACGGCACGACAGAGAGCGTGGATGACTATTGCGAGCGTCGCCTCACGTCCGATCCGAAGGACACCCATCCGGGCTGTGAGTCTGCGTGTCGTGATACTCGCGAAAAAATCAGATCCGCTGGCCGATTGCAAATTGCCCGAGCGGAACCGTGCGAGAACAGAGGAGGAGGAGGAGAAGAATAAGAAGGAGAAGGAATAAGAGTGGGAGGAGCGAGAGGAGGAGGAGGAGTGTCCGGCTCAAAGTCAAAGGTCCGCCGGCGAAACGAAGACTAAGCAAAGGGTAGGTTAGAATGATTGCACGGGATGTCTGGGAATTTACTGCGCCGTAGAAGATCCCCCCGGCTGTTTTAGAATCGCCATTGCAATATGCGCTCGGGTGATACCGTGCCGCGGCAACGGCGGATATTTGCCTCGGACCCCTTCCTCTGTTCGCGCTTCCGTTCATTTCACAGGGGCCGTTAATGTTTGTCGTAAGACCGTCTACGCGGAAGATAATACCTCCGACCGGATAAACGTTACGCCGGGAATCGCGATTTTTAATGGCGTTGTAAATTGCTCGCGAGCAGATTAACAGGCTTTATTGAATACTCGAGGTTTTAATAGAGGGTTCATAGCGAAACGGCAAGTCGTAACGTCGCGAAACTTGACCCGACGATGTACATACAAGAGTATCGGTTTTACGCGTCCCAATTGAGAGAACGAATAAAAATCAATTTCATGGGTATTTCATGAAAAAAATATTATCATCGTATCTCGTAAAAATGTATCTAAATACCAAATACATCTCGAGCCCGCAAACATCTAAGAAGAATATCACGGTCAACAAGTTCCATCCTTCGGAAACCAGGCTTTCCAAACAGTTCCCGTCGGCGGCGTCATGAAGCAACAGCGAAAAAATCTCCCGTGTCATCGACTGCCTCGATGACGATACCACTATCTGCGGGATCGCGTCTGGTCTCTCGAGGTTAGAGCGTTTTAGACGCAATTAAGAAGCGTTCCAGGTGGAACGTGTGGCTTGCTTCATTGTCCGATCACGGTGTGTGTGTGTGTGTATACCAGGTTGTAGGAGCGACGTGCTCGCTCGTACAGACGCGTAAGGTACTTCTCCTCGTCAGGAAGGACGATAATTATTATCGAATCAAAGGGGACGAAGCCGCTCGATGAGTTTTGCCCGGCTCTTTTATGCAGTCCGCCGCGCCGGTCGAGAGGTCAGACCGAAGGCCTTCGGGCTATGGAGACGTAGCGCAAACCAACCGGAGAGATCCAACGGAGATACATCCATCTCGGACAAGGCGGATCGCATCCTTGGAAATAATCAGTCGTACGCGGCCTTCCGGCCGTGTCAATCGAATTTTTCGCGATAACGGACGATCGGCCGTCGCTCATTCTGAGGACGATCGAGAGCGGAGATTCAAAGAGTCGCGATCACGATCCTCATCGTCTCGTCGGCCTCCCGATGCCGCGTTGCGCGTCAACACCTACGCGTTAGGATTACACGAATTTTCATTCAGTTCACGATACGTACAGTTGATTTCTTTGCTATTTTTCGGAGAAAGCATTTTGCTCGATTCTTCATTTATCTCTTGTCAGGAGGAAAATGTCGAAGCAGTCTATTGTATTCGACGAATCACGAAGAGGGCAAACCTGAGGAGTTGCTCCACCAGCGAGCTCCGACGAAAGTGTCCGTGGCTGAACGCCGAGCGTTTTGATTCCGTCGATGGCGCTCGAAGGTGAAGAAATATGGTCGGCAGACCGTGCTCTCGGTGCTCGGACAATGCTAAAGCAAACAGCTCTGACTTGAATCGCGCGTAAAAGTCAGCAGGGTACTTGGAAAGAGGCAGGACAATCGAACGCGATGAAACGCGAACGAACAGCTCCGAGAAGTTCATCGAGGGATGCCGAACGCAGTGGAAGCTGGGGACGCGTTCGGATAAATAAAAGCGCCACCGGTTCTTTCGGACTGTTGGACTTCTGTCGAAGTTTCTCTTGGTGAATATTTATTGGTTTCCGATCCAGCGAACAATCCTTGATATTGTAATCGAGGTCTCTGATAGAATTGTTTTCTTTTTAAATCGATTATTATTTCGTCTTTGTTCGTTCTCGCTTGTGTTTAACGAGAAGGAGAACTAAAAATTCGTGAAAATCTTCACAAACATTTCTACCATAATATCAATGGTGGCTTATTGCATTCCGATCGAACAACATACACTAAAGTATTCGGAGGGTAATATACATTGTAAATAAGTGGGTATCGTGCGAAGTAAACCATGGATTAAAATCGTGTAAAGTCTTGTTAACGATGAACCCAAAGCGAAGTTATTGTGCACCGAGGCATTGCATTAATGTGCGCTTAAGATTCAGTACCGTTCATCGAATCGGCGCGATTGTCCTTGGCAATCGCTTCGCCCCGAGAAGGTCTCGAAAAATGGTTTCAGAGCCGGCCCGAGAGAGGCTCGCAACGAACGCCGCCGCGCCGGAAGAGATGTTTTCTCGCCAAACATTGCTCCGGGATGTTCGCCTTATGAACCACGGTGTTTTTGCTCGTTTCTCGCACGAACAAAAATCTTGTAACGCGCGCATCCGCCGTAAAATCTCGTAACAAGAGAACCATCGCCTTCCTCCTTCCTCGGGGGAGAGGCACTCGTTATTTTCTTTCACGGTGAAATAGTATTTCCGGCCAAGGGATCGGCCGTTTACACACGGCCGATGAGTTTCTTCCGTGATCCCGACGTTGATTTTCTTCTTAGTCGCTGTATATTCATAGAATCGCACGAATAAAAATATTTCCATGGAATACCGAGATCATTTGAAGCTGGGATTTCCTAAACGCGTCACGACACGCTGCTTTCTACGATCTGCGTGCCACTTGTACTCGGTTCGTTCAACTTCGTAAAAAGTTAGTTAACTTCATAAAAATCCGATGATTATGCAATTATAGAGAACCACCAGGTTAATTTATAATCACCACTAAATTTGGTCTGGGTTAGGTCTGTGCTCGGTCTGGGTTAATTCTTAATTTATTTCATTAATTTATCTGGCCGGTCAATTCGATAAATATTTAAGAATTTGTCACATTCATCGGATTATGTATAACCACCGGATTTATCGCATTTACCGTAACATATACATCGTAAAACGCGGCGGCGTGACGCGTTCGGAAAATCCCAGCTCCAGATAAAGAAAAATCGGAAATTTCCTCCACGCAATAGATCAGAGACTCGGATAATAAAATGCGAACAATTGGGGAGCACGCATGATTCTCCCCATTAGAGTTGTATGATTAAACTAATATTACAAAAATCATCGAAGTATGAATCCCGATCAAAGCTTAACGGAACTAGCGTGCGAAGGAGAAGGCGCCTAGCAGGGCCGGCTTCCAAACGGTTCCCATAATGAGCCTGGGACGTCACGCAACGCAATTAACGAACGGTCAGTCTCGAATTAAACGATCCAGGAACCAATTTCGCCGGACGTTCCGGTCTATAAAACAGCACACGGCTGTTCGTAACGAGATTCGGTAATTAATATCGTCCGTGAAATGGTTCCCGAAAACGATTTCACGATATAATGGGGGCCTCTCGATAAGTACGTGAAAAATAAAAGCAAGAGCAATAAGAACGTCGGCTGTCCCGTGAGGGTTTTGCGAGAGTCGTGTGTCGCAACTGGCGCGACGCGACGCGACGCGACACGACAGTCCTTGCTCGGCAGCGGCGCGGTTTCCTCGTGTAAATTCAGTGCATCGTTCGTTTCGAAGGGCAATCGGCCTCCTACTGATTTACGACAAGCCGGGAGGAAAGTCAAGCACCGGTGGGCATCGTCGTTAAAGACTAATCGAGCCGAATCGCGGCCCATTAACCGCGCAGGAGGCGACGGGCCCTTTGACCCGCGGATCCGTTCGGCCAACAGATCACGATTCGCCGATCCAACGCGGTTTTTATGGATTCGAAATGTCCACGAAAGACCCGACGACGTTCCCCTTCAGCCTGCTTGTTCATTCGGCGATGTTTCCGCGCATGCTGATAAACTTTCCATCCTTGTCATTCGCATTGCCAAGCAGCGAGCGCCGTCCACTCGCCCGATCCTTCTGCACGATTCTCTTCCATAAAAAAAGGAAGAGAAGCTCCTCCCATTAGCGCACGTCCACGGGACTGATTTTCAAATACCGCAGCCACTCGGTACCACGAATTTTGAGCCACCCTGTAGATTCGAGTGACCAGGCGTCGATGAGCAAATGATATATTCGAGACGCTGGATCAAACGGACCCGAGCACCGGCATTTAAGCCTCTCAACTTCCGACTGTAATTAATAGTTGGCTGGACTCTCCGACGCGGGAATTAGTAGCAATGCGGAACGTAAGCTGCGGCGAAACAGCCGGGTATACGCCCAACGAGAGCCCGGCGAGCTGTTCGAGCTCGTGTTTTTGAAACTGTCCGACTACCGGAGGCGTCGTAGATCTTCGGGACTTCGCCTCCATTAAACGGGCGTAAAACCGCAAACAGAAAAAACAGTGCCGCTTCTGGAAAGTGGCGGAACGGCCGTAAAACTGTAGGACAATTTGAGGCGATGGCGGTCGGTGGTGCGTAGGCGCTCTTTGAATTTTCTTTTCCTTTTTTTTTCCTTTTTCATTTTCGTTATTTCGAACGAGGGGAAGCGAGCAACGCGAAACAGGAACCGGAGAGCAAGAGAGGGAGAGAGAGAGAGTAAGCGAAGAGGAGAATGATTCACGATTATTGCAGCCGTTCCTCCTCGTCCTAACTGCGGTCGTCTTTAGTCTTCTTAACCTATAACCGGTCAGCGTTATGTGGGAAATTAACGCCACCTTTACGGCGAGGGCGTTCTGAGTCATATTTCTGCCCTTATAACGTTCACCTCCTGCATTCCCCAAGGCCGCGAAAATTAATTCTGACTTTCGCGGAAGTTTCACGCTTCCATTACAGTCTGCCCTACAGTTGGTTGCCTCCCGGCGAAGAAAAAACATCGACGCGTACGCGAACAGCGGACGAGCTGCTAACCGTGACTTTAGACAAACCTAGACATCGAACGATCCTTCGAGATCCTGAGAAACTTCCACCAACCTCTGTAGAAAATGTCTAATAATATTCTTGCTACCTCTAACGCCAGAAAGTGGAACGTATCGTTCTACTATCTAGTAGATCCTTGTCTAGTAGACGGAACAAAGATCCTAGTCGATCGCAGAGTTCAACCCGGTCGCATCCGCTTCCGAGATCGGTCGCACGGAATCATAAAACAAATCGCGCGTTCTATCAATTACGTGATCTAGTTCCTAATCGAATGACTCGTACGTGAACCAGCAGTCGCTACATGTATATCTGTTAGGCTGATCACGCGAGCGTCGTCCCTCTCCGATTTCCGTTCCGGTCGTCCCGAGCAATTAGAAGCATCAAAGGGAGTCGGACGATAATGAGCCTGCCGGGAGTAGCTCCGCGGACGGATCGGAGTTACTGATTTTAGGTATGTACAGTCGTGCAGGATGCCCGCGAGAAAGGGATTCGTAGTCGACAGAAAGAGAGAGAGAGAGAGAGAGAGAGAATTCGAGATTATCGAGCAGGGTTCGCCGGGATGGTATGCGCTTCGAAGAATGTGGAATACGATTTTTCCCGACCAAACTCCGTGATTCCGGCCTCTCTCTAATTATACCGTAGCCTCGGTGCTCCTGCTAGCCACTGATTATCTTGCGAAATGGAGAAAAATTCGCAGTTCCCGTGGCTACGGGACGCTCGCGCGCGCGCGCGCCCGCGCGGTCTACTCGTTAATTGACGGACTCCGAGATACACGCACGAGCCTCCCCTCCCCCCTCAACCCCCACTGCCATTGAGCTTTTGATCCGGGTGAATGTCGAGCACATTCGAGACGCTCCGGGTATCGAGAAGGAAACGACCGGTTCCTGATAACCAACCGCGCCACGCGGTCGTAAACGCGCCAGTCAGCCAGCGATCGGTCGCGTCTCGTTCTTGCGAGGGCCGTCGCGTCGCCGGATACCGAAACGGTGATTAGCGTCGCGCTAAATACTCGGCTGCCCGTATTCGGTTGACCGATCGCCAGATTGTCCGAACGTAACGTCGATACCGTGTTATGATGTGCAATTAAGCACGGTATATCTTTCGGAGCCCGTTTATCGAACCGGCAGCGCGGCGATCGTCGAACGTGCGCACGAAATGACTGATCGCGAGCCCTCGGTCTTTTAACCTCGCGACGACCGGCCGCGCTCTCCCTATAAGGCGATCCCGACTCTATAATTATGACGTTCGATTAATTAAACGCGACGCAAAGTGCTACGCGCGAGAGTCTTGCCTGCGTAGGGGACACTGCTCGAAATGTTTCCGTTCGACTCTTGGCGGTAAATTGTACATCGAATTTTTAGGATTCTGATTTATCGGGATAGTGTTATCTGCGCGCGCGAGTAATTTTGAACAGTTTAAAGGGAAATCTGGTTATTCTGACTTTTAAGGCGCTGGAACGGTAGCATGGTGTGCACACACACCACTAGGTATGGGGATAAAAGATAAATCTAGGGCGCGATCTTCGCGAAATGGCCCAATTTTTACGTTTTCGGGGCGTACATTGCATTATTCGGCAGAATGTAGCCCTCGTAGCTCTATGAAACGTATTACTCGACAGCTTCGACAGCAGCACTGTAGCGCCGCCACATTGCTTCTCGCGGTTCCGCTACATGCTGTCGAATAATGCAATTTACGCCCCGAAAACGTAAAAATTGGGCCATTTGGCGAAAATCGCGCCCTAGATTTATCTTTTATCTAGCGATTGTGACTACTAAGAAGTCTTGACTTTGCATTAGTGAGGCATGATTTGCGGCCTCCCCGATCCTTGCAATCCCCATGTACGTATACGGTTGACCTAGTGGTGTGTGTGCACACCATGCTACCGTTCCAGCGCCTTAACTGGTTCGGATTCAGCGGTGGAAGTAGATCTCGAGGTTGGGGGTATTTGTGGAATGGATATTCGAAGGGATGAATACTTTAAAAAGTTGCGATTACGCTGCCAATCGTTCGAACGTTTCCACCGTTTCCCAAGAGTATCCAATACCCGTGAAGTCCCGCTGGGAGTAGGTTGCGTGGACGGAGCTACCGCATGCCACACGTCAAGATATCCGCCGCACCCGATCAGCGACGCGTTCGCCACCTAATATATTCGAAATATTGGCATCGGGAGCGATCGTGGGAGAACAGAGAGCAGGCGGTTGACCGGCGGACAAGAGGGTGTGCTGGCAGCTATCTAACGACAGCGACTACCATGCGCGTTCTTTCCGCGGACAATCCGCTGATTTATAGTAACGCAACGAACCGGGTCCCTCGCCTCGATTCGTACGGGGCCGCAACCGAGCAAACGTACAGAGTGCCGGCATTTATTTCCCCGGTCGGTGATTTATGCTCGACCGGATCCTCCACTTATGCCAACGTCTGCGTCGCAATGAGGGCGTCACATTGCCGGGTGCATCGGAGGATTCCGATCTATAACGCGGGACGCATACCGGACGCTACACCGGTCTCTCTCTCTCGATCGTGGCCCGCTCTCGGTCACGGGCAAAAAGTACCACTTCGAAGAAACATCCCGTGGGGCCAGCTTCCAGAGAATCTTCTCGCGTCCACGGAGCTTCTCGTCGTGGAATAGTAAACCGAAGGAGTCTCGCGCATTAAGCCGCGCATCGATCGTACGATTTATGAACGAGCCGCGCGGGTTTCTTTGCCTCCGCCGCGCCGCGCCGGTTTCCTGGAGTCCGGGCAGCCTTCCAACTTACGGCTGTCTAGTTTTTAGATCGCGTTTCAGTCTTCAGCCGAGAACGATGTCCGTGGATTTAATTAACGATAAGTAGATGCCGGATATTTATATGGAAAATACAAATTTTCCACCTGTATCGCAACAAACTCGCGTGAAATAGAGATTGATTTTCTTTCTTTATACGTTTAACAGGTCGGAACTAATATCGTAGCGTTCTCAAATCCTTCCGATGTTTTTACTGTTTTCAGTTAGACCTACTAATTTTTCTCATGAATGCGTAAGATCCGATGTCTAATGATAAGTAGACAGAATATTACAATCCCTGGCCAAAAGACTATTTTATTGAGCGTCGCCAAAGATCCAGGAGTTTGTTTAATTCCCTTATCCCGAGGAAAGGTCGCGCTTCCACCAGGCAGGAAAAAAAGAACGATCAAGATCGAGTAATCCGCTAAAAAAAAAAGAGATGATGACCATCGCGTCGCGTTCATGCGAGCCGGACAAAGGCGCGTCGGCTACCGGAACTCATTTATCCGCTGCGACGAGGTTACCGTCGGTCGCCTAAATCCGCGAGAGACCGGACCCACGAGGTCCGTGGGGCCTATCGGGGCCCGGACACTTTATCATCGGTGCTTTCGCAGGTTGCCCCGTTGTTGAAATTAATAAGCGCCAAATAAACGAACCGGCCAAGACAAATGGCGGCGTATTGTGCACGGACGAGGCGCAGTCGTGGCCGGCTTATTTATTTCGCCGTGCAATGCACTAGCGCATCGTAAGGCTCCTCGAGGGCCTGAACACGGCCGCGTGATTAAGGAGATGCACGGATACCGCCGCCGCACCGCGCCGCGCCGATTTTCTTCCTTTTTTCGAGTACCATCGCCGCGCAGGCCGATCTGTAACGCGGACCCATTTGCTGCGATTTGCTTCAACGGTGGTCCCGGTCCCGGGTTGGGTTCCACCGAGCTTAGAAGCACGCGGATATTCTGTAGACACCTAACACCACGGTCACGAAAGCTTTTTAACGAATCGCTCGTTCCGCTTGGTTCATTTCGCCCAGCGTTCGGAACCCCGGCCGGAAATTCGTTTTAACGCCGGTCGCAAATTTCTACTTGCACCGAACGACTGTAAAACATATATGTCCATATTATCTTAATCATCATAAAATAACATCAAAAAATATCCCACAGCTAGGATAAAATGAACGCGTTCAACCACGAGTTCCGATTCTCTTATAATTCACAGTTATGCTACTATCTATGTATTTATACGTTTCCTGTAGCGATATGATCTCAGGTAAAAGTTACTCGTGCTTCACATCGTCCTAATTAAATGAATATTTCAATTCTACAAAAGTAAATCCATTCGAATAGAGAAATGCCTTGTCACTGCGCTTTCGGCCTTACGGAAAAGAAAATAACTGAAATGGAATGCAGTTTCACTGATAAATGAATAGATATTAATTTTTTTTCATTCGTTTAGAAATGCGTTGACGATTGATCTTAATAAATTCGCTGATGCAAGAGGAGATTGTTTATCGTTTTCGGGTGACACGGACGATCATCGTGCCTTGTTTCTATAAATTATGTAGAACCGTTTTGGAAACATTCGTAGAGGGCTTTCTAATAGGACGCCTTAATTGGGGAAAGCGACATGGCCGAACAGAATGAGCTTAATTACTGTGATTATGATTGACGCGTGCTTTAACTACTTCCGCTGGAGTCTATACTAATTTATTTGTCGTAATCTGTTTACAATTAAGGATGAAGGAAAGCCTTTAATTTCATTACAGTGATCATCCTCCTACAATACCGACTGGAGTCTTTAATTTTCGTTTTGGAAAAAGGACGAGCGATGCACTCTCACAATGCAGACATCGAATTGGATTTTCCTTTGATCAACAAAGTGATCGCTGCCCATCGTGCATATCGAATTTATAAAGTCGTACACCCAATACTGCGTCCAGTTTGATAAATCACGCTGATAGTCCCTCCGTGGTGCAGCCTCCAACACAATTGCATTATTTATTCCTCTCGGAAGTGCCGTGGCATACTATTCTTCGCCGTGAATTCTTCGAGATCGGATCTGAAAGACTCGTGTATGCGTGCACGATAATAACGCGCATCCGTACTGCCTGGCAGTTTGATAACTTCCATGGGATTGTGCTACAGATTTGAGTTATCCTCGGAGATTTGTTGGCTTTTACTATTGTACCGTGAATACTCGAATGCATCGTTAACGAAATATTCCGTACGACTGCGAGTTTGCTTTCGTACTTCTTTAAAGAACTAAATAAATTCTACTATGAATCTGCAACAGGACATACAAATTTAAATATAATTCAATTGAATTTCTAGAGAATTTACAGCTTTCAGAATAAATTGATGGAACACTGTGAGAGACATTAACAATTTTGTATACTACTTATTTCCGTGGCAATAAACATATTTTTGCGACGGTGGACGTGTTCCTCGGACAAATTTCAGAGCATGAATAATAATATGTGCTTCGTACTTCAAATAGCCGCTAACGAAGTGATCAGCAAACCGGCAGTAAGAAGAATTTCTTGTCCCAAGAAGTTGGTCCAAGAAAAAGAAAGGGTCCCGTACAAGCGCTTCATTATCGATCCTCAACTTCTTTTTTCGTGCTTCCCGTGCACCGCCCTCAAAGAGCAATTTCGTCAATTCGTTCCAATGAACTTCTTCTCGA
The DNA here is from genome assembly GCA_028454225.1 of Lasioglossum leucozonium. Taxonomy (NCBI): domain Eukaryota; kingdom Metazoa; phylum Arthropoda; class Insecta; order Hymenoptera; family Halictidae; genus Lasioglossum; species Lasioglossum leucozonium. The sequence goes on from CM052206.1 coordinate 8,801,813, forward strand.
TTTTCTTTTTAGCAGATCGAAATATGCAATTTACCTTGCATGTTGTTCTACGGATTTTTATCGAAAAACGCTTCCGTAAAAGGGAGCACGACACGCCACAAAAATATTTTACGATCGAGCATGAGTACAACCGTCATAGCTTCGCGCGACTAGAATGCCTGAATGTACTACCGTCTAGGATCGTGTTATGGCAGTCACTACGATATAGTAGAATCGGTAAAGATAACGTACGCGCGTATCGGTCGTATAACCGTATCGTTCACCTGCGCCGCGGATTTGTATTTACGAGCTGAATATCTCGGACTCGACAATAAGGAACCTGGATAACGTATTCTATTTGCACCTACAATGCTATTGACAACTCGTGCACCGCTCGCGAATACGGCCTTCGTCTCTGTTGCTTTATTCGTTTCCCGTGCGCGGACGCCAGACCATTTCAATCCTGATCGAAAATCTCTGCTAATCACTGCGCACGAAATTCCCATCCGCGTAAATTATTTTTTAACCTTCTATCCGACTCTGAGAGTTGTTATAAAAAAAGTACCTATGCAATGTCACTAACATTGCATCCAAATTGTTATTTAGTTCATCGATTAGTAATTTGTTTCAGTATTTTATCATCTTCATCAATTTTGGATACTCCATATTCGACTGAAAGTATTCTTCACAATAAAGCAACCACGCATTTAATTAATTTTTGGGTTTTTATTAATTTCTGAACATTTATACCTAAACTCTGCCTAAGAAGAGTTTTCGGAAAGCCAGCCACCATAATAAATTCTGCAACGAAAAGCGCAGCTGTCAAGTATTATCATCGCGCTTTAAAATACACCTAAACTTCTGGGATACTAGGTCACAAGCATACCCAGCCGGATTAAAATTCCCGCGTCGAATATCTCCCACAGCATTTCGTCGTTTCGCAATGTATTATCGCCACGCGTGCACGTATAGATCAGCGATCAATGGCCCGGGGGTCGTACGGGGCATGCAATCTAGCTGCGTATGCGAGCCCGTATGCACGCACAGCTGCATCGCGTAACGCGTGTTTGCCCAGTCAAAGATCGAAATATCATTGCCCGCGTTCCAACGTAATAATGCTATTCCGTGGCAAATGGTGGCGGACGTAACGAGAACGCAAATTACAGAAATCGACGATTTCGCGTAAAATCTATCAACGATGCTCACGTACGCTTCCAATATTCGAGCGGACCTTAACCCCTTGCCCTATGATTTATTGTACGGTTTCAGTAATTAAAACTTTTTTGCTGTTCGTAATTTCCTAAAAAAGGAGAAAATTTATATCTATGCCTATATACATATATTTCCCAGTAGTTGTACATCAACAAAACGAAAGTAGAATTTTATTTCGGTTTAAAGGAAATTGAGAACATACATTTTTATTAGACTCTGTTCAAAATCATCATCACGAGTCTGACACGATATTGTAGGGCAAGGGGTTAATACGCACACGAACTCTAATGAAATGCTAATTCCACTTCCGGTGAAATTTATTTTATTCATTAACGATCTCGATCTTCTAAGCTTACTCAGACCTCTAATATCATCGTTCTGGCGTTTCCCTGACAATTGAATTTCTTCTTCCAGAGCAAAGAGATCGTTCTTGCAATAACCAATTGTCGAGGCAGATTCAACGCCGCGACGACGAGTAGTTGTCCTTAAATCGAAAAAAGCCTCGAACGACTTGCCATTCCTTAGCGTAAAGTAGCGGTCTACCTTGCGTTATGATCCCTTAACGATGTCGTTGCGAGCTGTACCCGCATTACGATAATGTGTCTCCGGCTCTGATAGTAAGCGCGCGGCAATCTCCCATCCCGCTCGACCTGCGAACGATCAATGATCCAGAAATCGTTACGCATGATCGCGTGCAGCGACGCCATCGCAGCGGCCAGACGCGAAAGACGATACCTAGAAAACGGTTATCCCACGTTCCAGAAGGGAAGAAATGTTAATACGCGATTTATATTCGTGTACCACGTCCGAAACGCGGCAAGAAATAATGCCGGGTACCATTCGTTACGTTTCTGCGACTGCCTCTATGCCTTATATAATCCACTGTTACTAAGCGTAGAGCAAATTATGGCTGGCGTGCCGTCAAGACCTCGAAGAGTCCACGCAAAATCTGTCGAACGGATCATGCTTGGTTAACGGGCCGAAGAGACGCGATCTTTAGAAATGTTCTCCGGGAAAATTAATGGATCTCTCTTAATTACTGCAAACTCTGCAACGTATGCACTTTCAGACGAAGTACCGCGGTTCATTATTTTTTTCTGGAAAAAATATCCGAAGACTCCATCTCTTCAGCATCTTAACAGAGAATGGATCTTTAAAAGATTTGTTCGACGGCGAGCAGAATAAATGAAAATTTTTCCCCCGGTTAACATGTCGAAGCGTTTTTACGAGAACCGTGTTTTCCAGAAATCGTTTACGATGATGTGAAATTGACTTTCGGACAAATTGCTGCTGGACCATTGAACGCGCTCGTCTAAAAATTGTAAAAGAGTATAAGCAAACAATGGAAAAAACACGTTGGAAGCGCGCGATCATGAAAAGGCAGTAGACGTCGTGTCTAAAGCGCGAACGGCGGCCGTAAATGTGGATTACAGTAAGAAATAAATTGTAGCGGTAATAAAAAGTTTGTAACAGTCGCAAATAAGCGGTGTCAAGCCCTTGCGACGGCAGTAAAAACGAACTCGGTGCTTGCCCGTTAGAAAATAACTAATAAGACAAGCGATTTTGCAACGAACTTGTCAGCGGGGCTCCGACAAAATCGATAAAAAACAATGGAAGACCGGCGGAGATTTCCCGGTGACGAAACTCGGGATTGCGCAATCAGAGATTTTTACGTGGCGTCTTTCCGTTCGCATCGTAATAAGCGTTCCCGGGTGCATACATATAATTCTCCGCGGCACGTAACGTGCAACATGTCTGCGCACGTATTGGCACGTATGGTAATTATGCGCGTTCTCGCTCTCGCATCCACATTATGGACCCATAAGCGGCCTCGTGTCATAAATAGTCCGTAATCCTCGCTTGCACAAGTTCTCATGAAATATTTCATTTATGCTTAAGCGATCTACGGCCTCGCGGTTTGATTAATAATTGATATCGGAGATGAGCGAGAGAGTATGATGAATACATGATTAGCCACGAAGATATTTATTACTATTTTCTTCGCCGTTCCCCTGCCGAGACAAGAACAGATTCGTGTTCATAGTTCGCAGAGATTCAGGACCGTTTAATTACCAGAACCAATTTTCAATGAGCTCCGGCAAGGTTGGCGAAAACGATTTTGATCTTCGCGCGCGAATAAAATACATTTTTTCACTGAAAACGAATAAATCATCGACAGAGAGATGAAAAATGTTTCGAATGATTATCAATTAATACCCGGTAATCATTTACGCCTAGTAAGAATTACCCGGATAGCACTCGGATGTCCGATGGATGTCCCAAGTATGTCCGTAATCGGACGTTCCTATGTCTCAGGGACATCCGAACGGACATAGGACGTATGGACGTAAAAGGGACAAAAAACGGACGTTCTAGGGACGTACGGTGCTACCTGGGTACTAAACAATAAGGAAAAGGTGCGTGCAGAGACGTCGGCAGCGACAAGAAGACAGCAGCCAGAAACGATTTGTAGCGTAGTTGTCCGGGCGGAACAAGTCCGCGGCTGTCAGGAGGAAGAGGTTTCAGCGCACTTTGCGCGAGAGATATGGTGGCAGTCGCGCGAAAGATAGGGGCTGAAGGCTTAATGGAATAGTGGTAGATTTTAATTACCGCCATAAAATTGGGGGTCGCGCGCGTTCCCGAGGCTAGAATATACGATAACCCGCGACGACCGATAATCCCGCGGCAGAACTTTGTGGACACACGATACTCGCATCAGCGAGCGTACCAGTTATCTGCCTAACGCATGCATACCTCTCGCGTGTGTTGCGCGCAGCGCAGCGGCTGAAAATCCTCTGTGTCTTAGATCTGCTAAGCGGCTGCGAGCCACGGGATTTATGGTCGGCAGATCGTCCCGAGCGATTCCCCGCCGGAGCAAAGCCCTCCGGAGATTCGTAAAAACGGAAATTAGAAACTTTGGACCGAGGCGTGACGATGTGGAACGGGATAACTGACGACCCGTGACAGCGAGGGCATAAGTTGCGGCTGGCGAACGAACGGGACGACAAAACTTACGACGCGCCGAATCGTAAAAACCAAGTCCGATGTGGTCGCGTCGTCGCGTCTCCTCTCCGCTGCGCAAATTGCGAGGTGTTATTCAAATTTTCACGCGCGTTCAAAGTGCTGAACGTTTTAATACGATACTTTATATCAACGAGCCTTTTATTATTATTGTTTCAATGTTCGGAATTTTATAACATGCAAATAATTCATCGTCTTAAACCTCAGCTACTCCACGTTGCAACGAATAGATCGGATCTGCTTGAAATTATTGCTCTCGAGGACTGTGAATTTCTCTTTACGGGAATTGATTCGAATTATAAAATGTCGTATGCGTGCGGTGAATCGAGAAAGAAGCTCGCAGAGGAAACGAAACTCGTGCAGCGAGACCGGGCAGGCGGCCGATACGCACTCGTGTGTATTTACACGAGCAAATATTTAAATGGCCGTAACGGTACATCGGGCCATTGCCGCAATTCCTTCCGCGGACCGTGAATTCACGACAGACAGGGATCGCCATCAAGCTCTCAAACATGATACGTGATAGAGCGCCAAGAGCCACCTGCCTCGGGTGCGTTGACTTTTCCTGTCCACCTTATAGGGAGGCTCTCAAGTCCCGTCGTCGCGTCGCAACGATTCGCTCTAAATCACTGATTGGATACACTGCGTAGTACTTTACCGCTCGACAACGCTCGCCTAACAAACATTGCAGGCGCACAGAGGAGAGAGGATGCTCCAAAACGTATCTAATGCTGATAAATCAACGTGCACGTTACGATCGGTCTGTAAAAAGTAGTGACCCACACTGTGTATACGTTGTGTTGTTGAATGTACTGCTGGATCCAAAGGTGGTGTCCGCGCTTCTAAAGTCGAGACTATAGAATGGGTATATTTCTGTTCGACAGACTTTAAAAGAAAAATTATCGTAACGTGGCCAAGCTTGGTCAATGTCTACCTTAATTAATTTATCACTTAATTAATAAAGTACAGATTCGTATGTAATGCGTTCAAGTTATCGAAGGAGCTATTTGTTAAATTGTATACATTTAGAATTTTGTGCGAGTGCGAAAGACAAGTCTCCTCTGCCGCTGTCCCTTATACTGAGAACCTGGATTCTCCCACTTTCTGTTTTTTGATTGCAATGTAAAAACTGTAGTTCAACTGACTTCGAGGTTCGAACACATTCAGTTGAACTGAAGCGCTTGAGCGAGAAGCTCCTCTTGTATTCACTTTTGTAATAAACTCTATTTTCTGTTTTTCCCTAATTCACGTACTACGGATTGTCAGCTTAGTTTATTTCATAACCAACAGGATTTCAACACTATTGAAAAATCTTCGCTCGCAGACTATGAATTTGAAAAAATTCGGAGATAATGCGTTAAGCTGTGAAAACCGAAGTGGAATCGCGAGTTTCGAAGCGGTTTGTCCGAAAATGCGAACCGGCAGTAAGAGGAGCAATAAACCACGGATGACCCTGTTTCCCAAAGCAACTTTTGCACGAGCCTGTACGAATAAACCGGTCGAACAAGGAATATCGAAAATTGATGGCGCCGATGGTACCAGGAAGAGAGGCCGCCGCGAACGAGCGCCGCGAGCACGAGGACGTGGCGGGAAGAGACGAAGAGAAGAAACGCGAGAGGACGCGCACGAATTTTACTGCATTGCGGTAGCCGTGTTCGACGCGGCCGCAGTTTACCGCAGACACTACACGGCTGACCCGAGAGATCGTTGTAACGGTTCATCCCAGCTTCCAGGTGGTTCCTCTTCGTTTTTTGGACCTCGTTCGGCCAGATCCCGTCCCGTTTAAGCCGATTATTCCCGGCCAATTCTCTCTCTCTCACTCCTCGGCCCGGTTCGTTTCGTCCAGGTTGCAAAAATCATCCGGGTGAGCAGGAAATGCGAACGGATAACGCGGCAACGATAATTATCGCCGAGAAGCTGCATCCCATGGTTAATTGAGAACGCACGGGCGTAATCGAGCGCATTAATGGCCGCGCGCTGCGAATTTTACGCGAGCAATGCGAACTGCCTGCCACGGAATAATTAGACCCTCGGTAATTAAGCATTTCCAGCTCCCCGCTGCTTTGCATAATCTAGCAAAATTATCATATTTTCTTTAACTAAGATTTGTAATTTTAACTAATTGCGTTGCCATCAGACGATACTGGAAATTCCATTGATTTTCACGATGTATATTTTTATCGACAAAAAAGTTGGACACTTTCCAAGAAGATTAAAATTCACGTAACGGTACAGGAATCAGGCAAACAATTATTTTTGTGGAAGCGTTGTTTCCAACATATCCAGCGTTGATTGCTGTATCGCGCCTCGTATTGCTGCATGTAAGAAGTAACGCAGGCATTTAAGAATCAATTTTGGCGAGAGATTGAAACATTGTGCAACGAATCATACGATGAAATCCCACGAAACGCTGGATCATTGGGCAAGCTATGATTGAAGAAAATTGATATCGATTATGAAAATGGTGCAATAAACTACTCTCGATGTGCGCAGCATAATGTGTATTAGTTGTTTAAGTATTCCACTTTGAGGATTATGCTGATCGTGCGGCATGTGAACGTGGGTCGTATTCCCAAACGTGCAGACTCGCACGATAATAATACTATGCTAATATGATAATAACAGAAGGAAATTGCCCGTGAAATGCGAGATTCCGTAGTCGTATCCTCCGTATTTCGCGAAATTACTTTCACTCGTCCATAGTTGTATTACGGTAGTTCGATGAATAATTAATCCGATGGGGCACAAACCGAACAAATTGCAAACCATTAACCTTCAATTTGTAGAAAACGGATCTTGCAAATTTTATTCCGGGGGACTCTGAGAAACTTACAAAGATTATAAAACACTTTCCTGCAAATAATATACTATAATAAAAATCCTGGGTGCATCAGCATACTAAACACGCTCAAATTGAATAATTTGCAACAACGATGAATTACAGATAACGTACGAGATTTTAAAAACAATAGGGAAATGTTCGAACAACAATTTACCAAACAATTAGAGTGTTATCAATTTTCTTGTAAATTCGTGAATATCACATCGATAATTACGATCGCATTCCGTTCTATCGTTTTTATGGTTGCCACGTAATGAGAGAAAAGTAATTGGGTTTTACTCGTAAGGGAAACAAGAAGCTCGTTAGAAAGGGTAACGTCTCAATAGATGCATTCCTGTTCGCGGCGCATATATAAGTGGCCGCGAAACAAATCTTATTGATTAGAATCGGCTCGTTACTTACCGGCCAGAGAATTTTCAGGAACGCCTTGCGCCCGACTAGTAAGGAGAGCTACGTGATTCAATTTAGCTATCTCTATTTCGTTCTCTCGAAACACGTTGCATGCCTCTGCGTTCCCATTTATGGCGTATTTTTCGCGCCGAGTGCGCTCGCGTGCACGTTTTCCAATTTTATGGAACACAGACGAGCCAGATGCACGAGAACGTTGGGAAACGATCGAGCCCAGCAACGAATCACGATGCGCGAAATCATTTTTATCATTAACGGTCTGGGAATGTATATTTTTACCAGACAATTCAATAATTACATTTCTACTAGATTTACAGTCTTCCTTTTTATTGCTATAATTTGTAGAATAGAAATGTATAATCAACCGGTAACAACAACGTTAAACAACAACAATACCGCTTCGTTTTCACTTCTTTTCTCACGGTGGTACTTTCATTTCGCTAACCCATCGATTAACTAACTTTCCTAATATTTCTCCGAGTCAAAAACATAAAAAAGCGATCCGCTAAAATCGCCCAGAAACTTTCTATGCAATCTTCAGCTCCTCGTAATTAGTAACGATCCCTAAGATTGAATTAGCCAAAAGGTGTGCCGTGCTTCCCCACCCGGTTCAAGAAGATTAGGTTCCCACGGATTTCCGTGAGCGAGAAACGATCGAAATCGAACGCGATCGTACCGTTTTTTTTCCTCTCTCTTTCTGGCCAGGCGTCGGACAAGGGCGGATACAAGAGGCGAAGAGATTCGCGTCAATTTTTCTATGGACTAATTATCATGGTAATCAGCTGCTGTCACGAAAGTGGCACGAGGCTGTAGTGCACGATTCAAAGAGTCACGCGCCGACGCTGGGAAGAAAACGGCGTCGTTGTTTCTGCGTGACAAAGATCATCGACTGGATGCGTTCTTGCGCGTGACACGATACACGCGAGCGAATCGTTTTTGCGATATTTTTTTTTTAACTCGATCACGTGCCGCGAAGTTCTTGCATTGAACTGCATCTTACGAGCCGTGGCGATGCCGCGGTTTTTTGTTCGCCTGAACGCATGGAATCGTGCTGGAGCACGACGAGTCTTCTATGCGAGCGTGGCGGAAAAATGTGCGAGGCGAATAACGATGCTACACTGCAATTTTGTTATTTGTCCATAGATCTTGTTATCCGGATACTGAAAATCATCACCAATTTAAATACAATGCTACGACCTTTTTCCGCAAAGAAACGAAATTGAATTGCCTGAGTGCATATACGATTCGCAATAGCGGCATCGCAATCAGAACACTTCGATGCGCCTTTGCTGCACGAAGGGTTAATAAGATCCCGGCAGACCGTCGAAACAGCTGAGCCCCATCGATTCACCGTTCGCCCGTTTGTTTTATTTGTTTTCCGGGATAATTGCAGTTCCGCCGGCAGAAAAGGAAGACGCGAACGTGCACCGGGGGCCTCGTTTACTCGAAAATTGTTTCGGTGCTCCGTGGCAGTGTGGGTCGACCCTTAACCCTAAATCTCGGCGTATCGAAATATAATTGAGGGTCTCGCAGGATATCCCCGTGGCCGAGGGCCCGGCACATGAATTTTTACGTTAGCCCCCATCGTTTCCCGCCCATTTCGCTTTATTGCTGGGCGTAGTACGGGCTGCGGGAAACATGCAAATTTCGCTGGCATTACCGATTTTCGTGTGACGTCCGCTTCCCGGCGGATCCACGGGCGCGAGCTTCGTACATATGCAAACTAGATTCAGAGGTATTTTGAAAAAGTGGTATTGGACTGTCATTTCGTCGGCTTTGTGCCTAAACTGTAGACGCTAATACGAATTAGTATGTTTATCGTATCTCTTTCGCATGATCTGTTAAAGTCTATCAACATAAAGATATTAAAATCTTTAAATATAAATAATTAATTATATGTTAGATAGATGGAAATTTATCACTTCGTTTATTGTATCTCTTTCACGTGGTTTATTAAAGTTTATCACTTAGATTAAATGAAGGAACTGAAGAAGGGATTTTGGCTGAAGACGGAATGGGAGAAGGATGGATGGCGAAATTGGATAAGGAAAGAAGGGAAGGATAGGACTAAAGGTGTGAATGGGGGAAGGGCAGAAGGATGGAAGAATGAGAGCGTGTGGATATAGAAGTGGGGGAGGAATAAAATGACAGTATGGAAAAGAAAAGAAAAATTGTAAAAGGAGCGGGATTCCTTTGTAATCCGTAAGGGAACAAATATACATATACATACATACACTTAGATTAAATGTATATTAAAATCTTTAACTATAATTAATTAAATATATGTTGTATCTAAACTGTGGACGCTAATACGAATTAGTACGTTTATCGCATCTCGCATGGTCTGTTAAAGAAATCACTTAACATTCTCTTTAAGGGAGTTTTCAATAAGCAAGAGATTCTTTGCACATTCTTCGTTATCGTTTGCCTTTATACAAAAATCAGCGAGAAATCCATTCTAGGCTTCCCATTCGATTTTCATTCGGTCGACTGCACGTTCGACGGACGCAAGTATTTTCTGCTTTCGCGTTCATTTTACCGCGCATTTCTTCGAGAGGAAATACCGGTGTTCGGAATGTACAGTTACGCTGGATCAATAAAGCGGCTTTACCGCGCGCGTAACTTAATCGCTACTAGCCGAAGAAGAGCCCGCGGGACGAGGAGGCCACGCCACAACAGAGAGGAACGGTAATTCTTTTCTTCCCGTTTCTCGTTAATTTACACCACGGTGCCCGGCAAAAAGTGTGACAAGGCCTGCGCGAAGCGAAACCTCATTATCGGGACCGGCCGTGCAACTCTCGCGCGAACCGTGAATTTTTCAACTTCGCTCGTTCGTGTCCTTTGCGCGACAGGGAACTCACCGATACCGTGCCACTTAACGTATTCACGATACTCGCAGAAATCTGGTATATTTTTCGAAAAAATTATGCAGACTTTCAAGGAAATAATCTGTTCACACTGATTTTTCAGCTTTTTCAGCTTTTGGTGTTTAAACTACTGTTTTACGAATAATAAATCAGTCGTCGGCGATTGAAGTGCATTTACTGCAAAAAGAACGTGTCATAGACATAATGAAAAAGGTGTATATATCGGGTAGTACAATTTCTTATAAAAAATCTGGAGCTCGCGACCGTCACGTGACAGTAAATATCGTCGTAAACGGCGGTAATAGAACGACATTACAGAACACGAGGAAGAAAGACTCCCCGTCCTTCGGGTTGTAATTAAGTGTCTCGTGCGAGTAACACAGTATGCATATGTTATACAGGAAAGCGGTCTAAACATTATGATTCAGCAGCAAACCTGCAATTAGCTCCAATTAACTGGTCCTGCTTTAATGGACCAGCCTTTTCGTATACCGTGCAGCTGTGCACACCGCCGTGAAGCTTCCCGCGAGCCTTTAATTCTCTGCTTCTTCTTCTGTCCTCGGCATTCAGCGATGTTTATGCAAATATGAAATTTAGAGAGAGCACTTTAACGACGTTACAGATTAACAGCATGGGACCATAATTCTGTAATGACTTTTCCACTTATCTCATACTTGATCTATGTATATTGAACATTTTTTAATACTGTCAATGTATTGTTTAATAAACTATTGTAGAAAAATATTTCAGCGAAGTGTTAAAACAATAAAAAAAAGATAATACATTTATAGTGAATTTCTGCTCGTGACAATTGTATTATATTATAATGGAAAATCGAATGTTGAATCTATGGTGAATTGTTTTCCGGCAGCGGCGAGCGGCGGACAGGGCGCGCGGTTTCTCGGATTTATGCGTGGCGTTGGCGAGTGTTAAGGAAGTCGGGAGTTTCCGCGAATCGAACAACGGAGATATAAAGATCGACTCGTTCGAACAGTGGAACGACCTAAAATAAACGAAAGGGAAGGGACAGAGGGAATCGTGCATACCGGTGGGCGACTGCGTGTTTCCGAGTGCACGAACGCGACGTGGAATTCCGCTCGTACCACGGCCAGAGGAGGTAAGAGGACGTCGCGCCTCTTTGCCGCCCGTTGCCGTCGGGTTTCTGGGTTGCTTTATGTAACAGTCGCGTAATTGTTATCTCACGGGCTCGTGCGTCGAATTTTTCCGCATTAGCCGGTCGTCCCTGGGTGGTCGTAGAACCTCGGGGGGACGCGTTTCACGTGCGGACGGTAATGCCACGTGAGAACCGTGAAACGGATTTGCACGATCGGACTGACGTTTCGCGCTTGAACTTTCGGCGCGGAGCGTTCACGCCCAATTAATACGCCGCCCACGCGCGGAACTACGATTTTTCCCGACGCTGCGAAATTCCTCTCGGTCCAACGGACGCCCACTATACGAAGCTCCAGTGTACATGCCAAACTGGCTTATTATTATTATTATTACTCATTTATTGCTTTAAATCATATAAGGTTTACATAACAATTGCTAAATTAGCTCATTATTATTATTATTACTCATTTTTTCCTTTAAATCATATAAAGTTTACATAACAATTTCCAAACTGGCTTATTATTACTATTATTGCTATTTATTTATTTTTTAAAAATCATATAAGGTTCATATAGCACTTGTCAAACTGGGTTTTGAATTTTTAAATCAGGTTGCGTTCTGCCGCAAGAACCGTGATTATCTCTAAAAATATTTCCAAACAGATAGATTTAACAATGCATAAAAACCGATATTAAAAAGGATCTGTTACAAAATTGAAGAAAATTACGAAGATAGTTTTGAGGTTTTCACGAAAACATTAGCTAAGGTCTGACAGGTATTCGTTGCATGTAAATGTTCCAGGAAATGCAAAGCAGAAGCCCGATATTCTCATGACTAGAAAACGAAGACTCGTCGAAAAATCTACTTACTTTCTACGCAATTCAGTTACCTGCCGTGCCATTTATTACCACGAGCGTAACAGCGTTCGAGGCAAGTGCATCCCCGACACTGCATCCTCTTTAAATATTTTCAAGTTACAGGCTAACGATTCCTCGTAAATAGCCGATTTTACACGGATGCAATAAACAAGCGGGCTAATGAACGGCGACAGCGGCTGTGAACATTAGAAGATAATAACGCGGCACCACACCTTCTCCGCGGTGTTGCGTTCAGAAGGATCGGTTCCCATGAACGTCGGTAGGGGAACAAGAAAGTTACATTTAAACAATTTCCTTTTGTGCAACCGTACGGTTTATGGCATCCACTTATTTAAAATGAAACAGCGCATTGTTTCTCGCTTATTAAAAAGTTATGTACTAGCATTCTGAAATATTTTATCGCTTTTTCGATGAAGTTCGTTTCCTTTAAAGATGCAAATGTGCACTTGACATTTTATGCGATTGAAATTAGCGTTGGGGGCCTGAAAGAAACTATTAGAATGCAATTATAAAACAATAAACTCTGTCGACTACGAACACTGAAATATTATTTCCAGCAGAGTAGCTTATGCGCAGCTATTACTAAAACGATGTATCGCTTTTTAACGAAGTTCAGGATGTGAAAATTGAATATTTGAATAAATCTAAATAAAAATACATTTCTTTTTTTAATCGTTAGGTCGAAAATAATCGAGAAATGTGTTCAGTTTTTCTCACATAAATGCATAAGATCCGCAGCCAATCGATAAGACAAGACAGATTCTGCGAGAGGACATTGCTCCCGCAATTGCTAGTGGCAAATTTACGTTGACAGCACTTAAAATAGAGTGGCACAGCGATATTACATCCGCGAAAGGAAGGAGAAAGGCTCAAGTATCGCGGTCTCGACTTTTCAGACGCGTTTATCTACCGATTAGCTTCAGGTACACGTGGATTCACTTTCGCGTGTTGTCGTCGAACATGTCCTTTCGCTCGGCCCTTGTCCGGTCAGTAAGACGATGCCATAATCACGACCAAGCCATTGTCATTAACGCGAAAGTCGATCTTCCTGTCTGGACAGCACACTTTAGCACTCTAAAGTGTTACGCGAGGATTTAATGGTACGCGTTTTTCGATTTAATCTATCGCGACCGTGACAAAATTAACGCGTGGATTTGTCAGTTCGACAAAAGAGGAATGAGCCCGCGACTCTCGCATTGAAAGCTTTGTATTGCTCTCACAATGAGCTCCTCGGATCGACCAACAGTGGCTTCTTTTGAGGCACGTGAAAAGTATGCGAGAATGCGAACATTGTACCGAAGCATTCTGCGAACTGTTGTCACGATCCTTTCTTTCTTCGTTTTAATGAAAGCGCTGGTAAACCCGTTTCTGCTTATTCTATAGTAAATGAAAAACTGGTAGCTGTTGTTCAGCATTTGTTTTTTCTTTTTTGTTTATTGTACATACGGTTCAGGACTTCCGTCGTGCGCATTGTTTCCCGACATTTTGAACGAGGTTTCTAGGGATTCGAGTAACGCGGTGTGCGACGCGAACAAACCAGCGAGTCTGCTGAGCAAAGCTTCGCGACAAAGTGCAGTTCTCTCTGTAAAAATTCGATTCTCTGTGACAGAGTGCACTTCTCTGTGACGAAATGCCATCCTCTATGATGCAGTGCAGTGTTCTATAACAAAATACAATTCTCCAAGATAAAGGCCGACGTCCGGCGCCGCACGAACGGCAATGTCCATCAGCATTTCCCAGGGGAACTGCCCAGGGACGGTAGGATTTCGTTGCGTCTGGTTGAATCGGCGAGCCGCCGACTAATCATGCAAATGTGATAAAGGCTGGCTCCTCGTCGGAGCCTCGATCCCGAACAAATTACCCGGCTCGTATTCCACCGGTTGTCGTCCGTGGAATATTCAGCGCTCGGTCGATCGCCGATCGGTGGCACAAGTAAATCCGAACGGCTCGCTAGCGTGTGTGTCCGCTACGCTCTGGGTCCGCTCTGCTCTGCTCGGCTCAGCTCGGCGTCTCGCCGACCGACAGGTTCATCGCACGCCCTTAACGCACACGGCCGACAAGTGCATTCGCGTGCAGCCCGCGGAATTTTCTTTGCCGGCGTGCACGTCTCGGCATCCTCGGCGGAGCCGGGGCCCCGGGATCCCAAGAACTAGTTGTCATACCGGTGTTTCGCGCTCGGCCGGCATTTTTCAAACCGGTGCTCACGGTGAATTTGCAAAATCGGGTGGGCAGAGACGTCGGGGAACGGCGAGAGACAACCGCGCGGCTACGCTAAAAAGCTCGCCCGATCGGTTCCGCGGCAAAAATCGAGCGTTTCTGCGAGACACGTTCGCTCCGGGCTTCTCTCTCCTCCTTCGTCTGCTGCTTTCTGCTCGTCTTTTTCTCGCTTGCTGCCGGCTGCACGGGAGAGAAGCCGATGCACGATTTATGCAGATCCGGTGTCCAGCCGTGTCTCGTTATCGAGTCGGTAATATTGAAACGACCGAACCGTGATAGCGACCGAGAGAACGTGTTTGACAAAGGGCTGTCACGATCTGCTGCGCCGTTACACCGAAAAATACTCTGGATCCTGGTGTCGAATTGATCGTAGATCAGGCTGGTCTGGCTCGATCAAGTTGTACGTACCTCGAATAAGAAATAAAATCATACCATTTTTATCCGGTATAAAAATCCTCGATCTTGTCATTAGGCAGCGGATCTTTGCGCAGAATAAAAATTGTCAACATGAATTGGAAAGAAATAGATATTGATTTTTTCCCTTAATATCTTTAATAGCTTGAAAATGATATAACAGTATATCTAAATTTTTTTTATGTTTTTAATATTCTGAATTACACCTAATTTTTGCATAAGGATCCTCAGTCGAATTATCATTATCGTTCCCAGCGTATCCGCAGTCAAGAAAAAATAAAAGTTTCATGGGAATTATGAATTGTTTTTAATATTCTGAATTACACCTAATTTTTGCATAAGGATCCTCAGTCTAATTATCATTATCGTCCCCAGCGTATCCGCAGTCAAGAAAAAATAAAAGTTTCATGGGAATTATGAATTGCCGAGTGGTAGAAAGTGAAGGAAGTACTCGAAGATCAAATTGAATAAAAACTGACTGCAACAAATTCAAATAGCATTCGCGTGGAAGGAACAATAAAGCGAGACACAGCCGCGGAAAAGTAAAAGCGAAATTTGCACGGCACATATCTAACTAGGAAACATTAAGCAAATGAGTTTTATAATTAGAAGGACTCTGGATTCTCTGCGCTGCGAGCCAAATCGGTCCCCGTACGTTCGCCGATACGAAGACTTTCTCCGATCGCGTTATCCGACATCTCGCTCCCATTTCTTTCCACCATAGACAAATCGATATCGGTGATCTACGAGCATCGACGGTCTACTTATTAATTGGAAAGCAATTTAATCAACCTCGGGGTATCGTTGCTTTTCATATCCACCGTCGACGGAAATAATTACAGAAAATGATACGGACTTGATCCAGTTACGGTAGGTTGCTTTGACCTTAGGTAGCTCGTTGCATTCGCGAGTTGCTCGGAATCGCATTAGGAGAGAACGAATCATTCGTTTCCAATGACGCGCGCTTTTCTTTTTTACCCGTGATTGGATTCTGCGCTCGTAAAAGACGTCTAATTATCCCGTCAAGTTCACGTACCAAGCGGAGCTGAGAAATGTTGGGATGTCCCGAGAGCTGGAGTTTGCTGTTAGATGCTCAAACTGAAATTGAAATTGAAACGTAGTAGTACAAAGCGAAATTTTTAGCAATTTCTTTTCACAAACCCAAAGGAATAAACAGGTTGAATAATTCCTCGTGGATGCATCTCTACAGTCTCGATAAATATTGATTATCAGGATTCGAAATCGAATAAAATATAAGCTGAATTTTATTATGTGCTATAAAATCAGCGTTAGCGTTGATTCCAAACAAATTAATTGATAATACCGAATAACATTGGTAGACATTTAAATGGGAATATTTCCATGAAATGGGAATCGCGAAACGCTGTTACAATTTGATATCAGTGATAAATGAAACCGCATCTCGCCGTAAGAAGACCCTAGCATCTTGAATTCATGACACGCGTTTCCTCCGGCTCGCTAAGTACCAACTCCATCCGGCGGACAAAATATGTCCGCCGTGCCGTGGTTGTTCGCCGCCCGGGCACGCCTGTTCTAGATCAGACGGCCGACGAACATCTGTTGTCCACATAACATACTAACACGGTTTTATAAATTCTTTTCGTTCACCGTGATAGCGGCTGCCACCGTACGAAGCGAGTGGACGCCGACTGATCTACAATTACGACGGTGGATCGCCCCGGTCTAATTGAAGCTTCTCCGATGTTCTTTTTCAGGTACGTTGACCGGATGCTATCGCCGCGTGAGAATATCAGGAGCCACCGGAAGTGCGGTATGATGTATTCACTTCGCGTTACACGGACACTCCCCTCTTGCTCGCCGAGAGCCCTGTGCCGGGTGCCGGTGTGCTCTATTGGTTTCCTCGAGGCTGTGCCGCATTTCTGCGATCATCAAGATGAGAATCGGCCTGTTCGCGGAGAGCTGTAATTACGATTACATCGAGCACAGTTTGTATTTACCAGATCCGAGAAACATTTTGTGTCCGTTCACGCGGAGGATAGCGATTTCGCGCATGAAATGTATTTTCAGACAAGTTATTGTCCGTGTAAAAATGACATACAAGCTTTTTCTTTGTGAATATTCGCCGAGTAACATTTTTGAGAATATCCAGGACCGAGAACGAGTGGTATCTGTACTCCAGTAATTGCCGATCGGTAAATCTCGTTGAAACGCCTCGGAACTACGGCGAAAGTACGAACGGAACAGATCTGTCCGGTCGCCTCTTTCAATATTTAATTTTCGTAACGTCTCCGGATATCTAACGGTGATGAAATACCAATAGAGGAAACGTAAGAACCGTTCGCGAGGACGTCTGTAAGGTACTTTCTTATTTGAACTTGCACAATCCTTTGTCCGTTCTGTCCGGGAGACGAGCGAAAAGTCAATATACGGAAATTGTGGCAAGAACCGCTAAATAACTCACGGTTGAGACGAGCACCGAGACTCTGGAGGAATCGTAAAATTAAAACGACAAACACTTTCACGGCGAGCGTGCACGAATGACCTAATATAGTACCGAGTAGCATATCAAAAGAGCCATAGGCGACCGACACCAAATTAATCCCATAGTCGGCGAGCCATTGTTGCAAATGGTTCCTTCGCCTCTCTATCCTCCTAAACCTTCTCGCACGCTGGTGAAAATGCAGGTTGGCCTTGCGTCCGATTGCCGCAACGAACCAGCCGACGCTTCTGTTTCCCGAATAATCTCGTTCACCTCGCGAAACAGCCTAGGCCCGCATGCCTCGTTTCTAGTTAAGCATTCAGCTCGTGACCGAGTGTCGCAAAAAGGACTCCGACCTCTCTTAGCAGGCCCATTACCCTCTTCTTTTAATCACGGATCATCGAACCGGCCGCAAAACGAGCAACGACGGAAATTGTCGCGGAACGAGCGCCGAGTTACTTCAGGGTTGCCACCGTCTGACCTCTTGAGAAACCGAGTTATCGGTCGACTGCCATCTTGGCCTGAATTCGCAGTTTCCCGCGGCGCGGCGCGATCGGAATCCCAGTTAAACCTCTGCGCCCTGGCACATACTAAGAAGTAGCAGATTCCTGGTGCTACCGTGACTCAAATGCTGTTATCGCCGCCATAAAATTAAATTTAATCCCGTCGAAGCGCTGCCGCGGACGTTTACTTCTTTGTAGCCGGTGAAACATTCAAGGCAGACTCCGTAATGAAGATTTGAAACAGGATCTACCGAATATGTTATTAATTTCCTTCACACCGAGCTCAAATTTCATTTATAAAATAATCTTCCGATTTTTCCATGAATTTTCTCTCGAAGCAACGTCCACACCGAAGCAACATCGTTGCCTCGTTCTTTTATTTAGTCTTCGAAACTTAAAAGTTCCGATAAACTTGGAATAATGTTATCGGCGCCACGGTTCGATCAAATTCTACACTATAATAGCTATTTTGTATTATAGTAAAACTCAAACGTTTCGATTCGGATTTGAATCTGGTCTTACGACGTAACAGATTCAAATAACATTATTCCAAGTTTATTTAAACATTTTACGATCGTCAAGAATTTCTCGCTTAAAAGTTCCCTTCGAATTCTTCGAATATACGAAAAGACGGAGCTTCGGAAAAGTAACAGCCCTAATTATTCCACATAGCTTATTACCTAACATCGCAGCAACGCAAACTTGTGCCTTCAGAAGCACAGCAGGGAGTTACGACGAACGGAGTATGGATCGGAAAACGCTGCGTCCAGACGCGGTTAGGAGATCCCATCTTCAGTGCGAACACAGCTTTACCATTACCGGTGATACGTTCGCGGAACGTGTAACATTCTTCGCGCGAGAAGAATATTCACGCGAGTAAGAGAAACTGATTTCGCCAGGGGTCACGTAACGCGTCGAACAATGCCCGGAGCTCGAAAACTCCACTTTCCCCCGGGATATCTCGGACCGTTCCCGCAATCTCCGATTTTCCAGCGCGGCGAGAGATTGCTTTCTGTCGGCGGAGACGGCCACGGCTACGGTAATCGCGAAGGGACCACGGTAATTGATAGAGACGACGCCGCCGACTTATTGTTAGTAATAAAACGCCGGTCCCGGTGGTTTGACCCCCGTCGATTCGTGCAGGAAGCGGGCGAGCGAACGGGAAAAATTCGCTCGTCTTCGTGCCGGTTCGACCGTGCTGCTACGAATGTGCGAATTCGCATTACGCAAGGCTGTGCACCGGCGCGGCGGACCGTCCGCGTCCGGGGCAAAGGCTCGCGATCTCGATACGCGACTTAACGATCTTGTTCCTCGAATTTCTCCGAGCGTTATCGTTGCACGACGCTCATTAGGTTACGCCGTGACACGCAATTTCCCTCGCCATTAAACATCCTCCGTGGCTTTCACTGTCTGCCGGGACGTGCGTGCGCGCGCAATGATGACGGACGAGGGCAGGATGCGGCGTCCGCTCTTGATAATTCATCAAACTTTTTCCTGCGGGCTCGTTTATTTGCCAGCCGATTCGCCACAGTTCAGACACGAAGAAATATCTTTCGCTCGGAAATATCGAATTTTTCTAAATTTCTTTCAAATTTCAAATATTTCATTGCACCCCATAAACACCGACTAATTTCACGTTTTCAGTAGCGAAAACCATCGTACAGAAAGTTTAGCTAACATCGTAAGAGGCTCCAGGTACAATAGCTCGACGATAAATTCCAAGCAATGAATCAAAATCGTGTTCCATAGGATGTAGAGACACGCTGTACCATTCTCCGAGCATGATGTATCTCTCGCTACTCCGTAATTATTTCAAAGAGAAGTACAAGAGAAAGTCTGTACACGGTGGATATGAAAAATAAAGGATACCGTTAATGGTGACCCGTAGCTAGGATGCAGATTCGTTCCTTCACCGCAATCGCTGCGGAGTCCTATTCCGCGAAGGTAACACGGTTCGCGCCTGTACACGGTTATCAGCGAGTGATAACCCCCAAGGTGCCTACCACCTCGATGCATTTCCGTGGTCGCTATCAGACAACCATCTGCGCACCGTTTATGCGTGCAAACGCGTTTCATCCTCGCGTGGATGCGGCCAACATCGTTCCCGAAGAGCATCTCCTGACCGCAGAGAGACGAATCTAGATACGGAGAGGAAGCCGCCGGCGTAGAAAGCCCGGGAAGACGGTCCGTAAAAATCCTTTTCCTTTATGTAAATGCTATGCTACTTTCTGCTTCGCTGCGTTGCATGGTGGCTTCGTCGCGATAATCCCGTCGCACATTATACGTCGTTCCCATCGGTGGTTGATAACCGTGTCCATATTCGACACAGCTGATTTGCGTGTAGTTGCTCCGTCCACGTCACAACGATATTGGGAGCAAGTGCAGAATTATTTTCTCTTGTTATAAAATATAAAATTAATAGAAAGATATAATTAGAAATATATTATTTTCGACCTATTAAATGTATCAAGAAAGAAAATCAATTTCTATTTCACTGCAGTTTATTGCAATTCAGCTTGAAAATGTTGTATTTTGCATAAAGATCCGCTGTCCAATTATAGCATATCAGTGAAAACAACTTATTTCAGTTACAATATATTGACCGGTGCATAAGCACGCGCGTGTACACTTTCACAGTTGTAAGTAGACTGCAGACTTTTATGAAAAATCGTCTACCTCAATTATGGTTGAATAAAAAGTTATAAAATCCTCGGAGGGGACGGTCGAGTGCAGCTTATAATTCTCGAGAAGAGTGGAAGTCCGTAACAATAGGAGGACGATAGAGAACGTGATCGAATGCATTTTGGAGCCAGCGCGGTGCACCGTGCACTCCCCATAGCAGTGAACACGTACGAGCAGAGGTGGTTTCTAAGCTCGAGGCTGTCGGTAACCAAGTGGCCGTATGATAGCAGGCGACACCGATGCGGCCCGGATAGCATGGTTACTACGGTTGGTCCCGGGGCAGAGGCTCACGTGGCCGCTCGTGAGTCGTGCATCGACAAATCGGGCCCGACTTTCGCACGACCCGCATATCCCGCCGATACGGTTTCCGCTGCATCGTCGTCGGGTACCATCGTGACTTACCAGACCCTCATGCCCCGGTGAGAGCCATGCACGATCACCCAGACACGAGACCGGGGACAGAATCCCCCCAGAAAACTTGGTGATAAATGCAGATATGCGGCCGCGGGGGGAGGGGGTAACACGCAAATGCAATATACCCTCATCCACCGTGGCCGGCCACGGATTAGCGGTGTTGGCAGCCTTAGAGCATAGAGAGTCTAGGAACATGGTCGCCGAGTGTGCCCCCGGCGAACACTTTCCGGAACCTAGAGGAAATGACATCCCACGTACCGCAACAGCGTTATTCTATCAGCCGAAGGTGTTTCGCGCGTTGAAGAGGAACTGCTTGAAATGGAATTCGCGGAACTGGACAGCGGTATTCCGGGATCGCGAAATATTCAGCATCGATTTCCTTACCGTGCCCTTTGTCTTCGTGGTGCGATTATCGATATCTTGTACTGTTATATTTTTTATTACAGCTATT
Source organism: Lasioglossum leucozonium (assembly GCA_028454225.1). Lineage (NCBI taxonomy): Eukaryota > Metazoa > Arthropoda > Insecta > Hymenoptera > Halictidae > Lasioglossum > Lasioglossum leucozonium. The sequence continues at coordinate 8,823,275 of CM052206.1, forward strand.
AATATTGTTAACCCTATAAGCGCCAATGGTCGGAATTTTCGACAGTAAAAGCGCCAAGATCCAAAAAATATAGACTGTCCCAAATGTGTTCTTAAAAACTAACTACACGTGACAACTGTGGAAGAATGAGAAATACTTGCCAACTTATAGGGTTAATTTTTAACTATGCGTCTATCTCATTTGCTGACCGTTTATAATGAAATTCGTTCCGAACGAACTAGGATGAACGGCCGCGGCGAACATATTATACCGGTGCTCGGTTCTCGCCGACGAAATATTTATTAAAGCTAATGAACCGCCACACTTTATAGTCGTTAACGTTTATGGTCCCGGTGACGTTCTGCGCGATTAGGGCTTCTTTACAACGACGACCACGCACAAAGATAAGTTACGATCTATGGGAGAAGAAGTCGCCGTTGCCGTTGCCGTTGGTAGTGGCATAGCCGATCGTGTGAAAATCGATGGCCGGCCTTCGATCGGTTCGTTAAACCGTCGCTGGTTCCACAGGCTGCAAAATGCAGCCGGACGTGCAACGTATCCGCAACATCTTCGTGCCACCGCTGGCCTGCTCGTATCACGGTGCTTCGTATTCTTATCCGCGTCCTCGGAGTAATTCGAGTTACGATAACAGCTCTCTCGCAGCAGGAATACTTACCCCGGGCCCCCTCTTTTCCATGATTCATTGATTAGGTTAGAGACGTTTAATCCCGTCGGCTTCACGGGTGTACGCGTTTACTTCTATTTGTTCATTAAGCCGCCGCATAAATTCCGTCGATGTTTCATTAAGCAAATAGAGAGCAGCTCACCTGCACAAATGATATAACACCTGCGAACACGGGCAACCTACACCTGCGAGAACTTGCCGCGTCTGGTACACAAAGGAAAATCCATTAAACGAGGAATTTATAGTTTATCATGTAGCAACGTCAAGATTCTTTTTATGTTCTTACAGCTTAGCGATTTTTCTTTATTCGTTTTTATGATAAATCCATAAAGTCTTCTATCCTTTGCTATCACCTCTAACACGCAAGCTGCGGTTTAAATCAAAATTCGATGCTGAAATCAACCACGATACCCGTGTCAGCGCGCATCTTTCGTATAATCTAAGCATTGCCCGCAAAAAATGATCACCGACGCAACCGGACGATTCATTATATTCCCTTGTTAAGTGTCCGTCGATCACTCAAACCTACACCCATTGTCTTACCCAGCTGGCATAATGCTATCTGGTTTCATCGATACGCCGTCAATCTTCGTCAAAAGTTCACCGAGCGTCGGGTCCGAACGCGGAAGATCCCGTCGAAGATCCAAGGATGATTCCGAAGTCCTGTTTGCCTTCTTTTCGTGGCAGATGGTTTCGCGTGAACTCTCCGCGTATCCTTCAGTTTTTACGCGTGCCGCCGATGACCCGTCTGAATGCGGAAGAGATTAGGAGATGGCAGCCTCCGCCGCGCCAGGCCGCCTCGCCGCCGCTTGAAACGCCACCAGAGCATGGCGAACACTGGAATCAAGGGTATTTTCTTCGCGGCGAGGAATCAATTACGCGAGGCATTTCGCGCGCGTTGATGGACACGTCAAACGTTAAATGAAGCCCGATTACGCAACACGTCAGCGCGGCGGTTGCCGACTGCGAAACCGCCGCGCCGTCGCCGCCGCCGCCGGGGTAAAATCACAATGCCAAATGAAGACGAGGATTCGCCGCTTCTACTTATGACGACTAATTATTCAGCAGGTGCGCTGATCGATCACGGACCATCCTCTTCGCGACCGGTCCCGTTCGAGTGTGTTTGATCGAGTGTGGTTCGGCCAACTCCTTTCGAATGAACATCACCGCGTCATCTGTGTATTGTCGTCGATCGAGGTCCTCCGCGAAGAACGAACGGACCAAATTGATCTACCGTGGAAAAGTTGTTGTAGTCCGTGTTCGAGTTTGCGCACGGTAAATATGCAAGATTTTCTGTTTATTTTCGGAATAGAAAGGGTACCTCGCGGAACAGAAGAGGAACACGTACACGGCCTCGTAAAAGGCGGCATTAATACAATGGCGAGTCTCACACCGCGGCTAGAACGCACCTTTACTCGCCGCCATGACAGAAGCGGCTATTAAAGTGATTACAGTGGTGGGTACCCCCGTAAAGCAATTATTATGGGGCTGAATTTACATTTATTCATTGCGTCCCGGGACGAACGGCTCATGCCTTATACATGACTGGCAGCTAGGGCCCTCCAGTTTTATGCGTCCGTGGTTAATACGCGCATCGGGCAATCCTTCATCGTGATCGGAACTGCCTTCGCTGGTCGCTTCGACGATAAAAAAAAACGAGTTTGGCTGGACGCATCGATTTTATAAAATTAAATTGAGGAGCGGCTCCCTGCTATACCTGCTTCGATCGATTCTCGACCCATGGTATTCTAATGCACGACTGCATTAAGGTTTTCGTAGGGACATAATAAATATTTCTATCTAACAATCCGAACGGATGAAAATAGTATACAATGTTTTTTTCGAACGATGTTTTTGGAAGTGTAAAAATTTGGAAACCTCAGAAAAGGCCGACTGTCACATTTCAAGAAGGAAATTGTCACATAGGACGAACCCTTGAATTATCCTGCTTGCAAGAAGCAACACGCTCCTGCGATTCCGGCAGCTGCGGCGCCAATTAAAAGTAAACACTCGGCCCGCGTTTCTTGTTGCACTCCTCGCGACCTCTCATTATTGAGAATCAAGCCTAATAGTTAACGTGTTACGGCCGCTTTAATTCCTCCGGGGCGCATACCTCCGCGAAATCCTTGATCCTGCGTTGTGACGCAACACCCTCGCGCAAGGATAACCTTCTCGCGATCTCGCTCGGCAATCGTATTTTTCGCTTCAGTGCGTATATTAATTTTTATTTAAAAAAATAAATATTTAAATTTCTTGAAAAATCATAATATTGATCAATCTAGTATAATTCGTTGCCTCAAAGAGATCGATGTAAATATGAACCAAAAAGAAAACTACAATTACTGAATTGCTTCAGTCTTCACCAGGATTTTGTGTTTTTGGAAATCCCAACAAATTTTGGAATACTCTTCCGCGTCTGTAGAATACGGTCCACTAATTTCGATTGCTAACGGAAACTTTGTTTGGCATAAGACTGAATTAACTGTGAACTAAAAACTGACCCAGTATGCAGATGCGAGATTGACTTGGCTACCAGTCAGCAACAGTTGCAAAAAGACGCGACGCGACGCGACGACTCCGACAATTAGTTCGCGAAACTATGGCATGTTCGAGGAATTCATCGAGTCCCTCGCTCGTGGTTCCCAGAGCAGGGCACCCCTCCGAGGCCTCGATGACGAGGGGAAACCATTCGTTTCGGGCGTCACACTTACAATGAATCCTTAAATTATCCTCCTGCGTGGCAACGGCAGAAGAAACGCGCGCGTCCTTGCTCCGAGGCAGCCGCCACGCGTGTACAAGTACGTTGGCTCCAATTAAAATAAATGCGTTCGCTGCTTTTCTTGTCACCGTTCCCGAGTCCTCTCTGCCCCGGCATCTCGTCAGCTCCCTCTTTCCACCTCGGTCGATTCACCTTGCCCCTTCTTCGCCTCCTATCCCTGCGGATCTTCGCGCCACCGATGATCGCCGACGTCGTCGTCGTCGTTGTCGTCGTCGCGTCGTCGCGTCGTTGCACCGATCAAACCGCATCGGATCGAAGAAGAATGGACGGTCTAAGATTCTTGCCCTTTCATCGGGTTTCATGAAACCCTCCCGATATTACGTTCTTGCATAAATCACGCAGTTTCTTGTTACACCATAATTGAACAGAGTGGCGGTCACCGAACAAAAAGCCCCGACGACATTGAACCTTGCGGACTTTTAAGCCCTTGCCAGTGGCATCGGTTCTTTAAGTAAGTCCTTGAATTCATACCGTACCTCGTGAAACTAGAAGATCGCTGGGGATTCGTGGCTAAAAGTGGCTAGCTGAAGTGACAAACTATGAAAACAGAAGAATTGTTTTATTTTTTTTATCGCACGCTAGAATTATCGCAAGTTCGTACAAACAAATCAGAACCGAGCATCAAAAGAGACCAATTTTTCAATAAAAAATAAGAGACCAGTTGCTCTATAAAAATTACAAGATCGCATTCGTTTCGAGCCTGCACGATTTTTCATGGAATGCGTGTCCGGATAAAGACACCTGAAGTCTGTCGTGGCAGAGCCGCAACCTCGTCTACCGGACAGCCATTACTTCAAACCTGCGACGCAAGAATGGTCGTCTATTGCGACTTCGGCGATCTTCTTTCCGAGGCGGAGACCATTTAAAAAGTCCACGTAAGGCTCACAATGAAACGATGAATCAGCCGGTCTACATAAACGCGCGCATACCACACGAGGTAGCAAGGCCCTTCAGAATTTCGGTGACACATTTTTGCGAGAGCGCGCACGCTGGTCGGGCCCGTTGGCACGCATTCTCGAGCCAGTTAAACGATATGATGCGCAAACGAACCACGGATGCCGGCCGTGTCTCCGTTCCCCCTTTTCCTATGCCCCTTCGTCAGGGTATACACCATACGTGGCCGCGTATAGGAGAAGGTTAACGACACTCCTGGCATTGACCACTTCTGTCGCTGGCGTACGGCCGCCGCGCCGCCGCAAACGACACACGCGGGTAGATCTTTCAAGCTTTTTGCTCGGGACGGGGCAACCTCTGGAAATTGCGCTCGTCTTCTGTCCCGGGCCGCGGAGCCGCCGCGATCTAAAATCCTCTCCTCCGGTAAGCGATTACGAGCGGCACCGACGCGACGCGACGGTGGAAAAATAGAAAAAAAACACAGGGTCGGGTGAAGCAACGTCGCGTCGAGCATCTTCAACGCGTCTTCCGTGGATGTTGTTAGCCTCGCGCGGTGCTAACCGTCGCGCTCCATTGGCACCGTTAACAGGAGACGATTTTCGTGGATTAATCCGATGTGTCGTGTCCAATCGGACAAACTGGTCGAACCGTATTTAAATGTCCTTGCGACCGTCGCCGCCGCGGTTCTTCGGCTTAAGCCCTTGAGCCGCCTCGCTCCCGCGCCGAGATGCTGCGGAGACATAAGAGGACTTAAAGGGACACGGGCGGACATAACGAGACGCGTAGAAATAGAGTGGTATGAATACAGAAGCCGCGCGACGCGCGCGGAAATAACGAACGTCCGATCGGAAGTCTTTATCAAATTAGCCGAGCCTCGCCGGTGCGGTGGTACGATTCCTGTCGAACTAGTTGGAAAAATTTTCCAGCCGCCTGGATGCTTAATTCGAAAAATCTTCTTCGTTTCCATATCAATCCCGAACAAAATTATTGGATTATAGGGGTTGCTATTGTTATCCATGGACCAACTTCCAAATATCATCAGCTGTTGTTTCGGTAAATGAAGGAAGGCAGGGCGTTCAAAGTGTGAAAGAAGGGAATAATCTTTTTGCGAGAAGGGGAGGCGATAGAGCGGACGAACTCGGATACCACCGTCGTACAGGAAGCAATCAAACAACGGCTAAAGCGCCGAAGAAACGTGTCCAGGGATCGAACGGTGCGATCGAGAGGACTCGGTGACGCAAGCGAATATTTTCCAGGAACCCGACGTCCGTCCTTCGCGGTCGCGTATCGATAGCGCGTTCTCGGTTTCGGTAAAAGCGTCACGCTTCCAGCGAGAGGTCTTATTTCTTCGTGGAAGCTCGTCCAGAACGCGGTGCGATGCGGCTCGGCGCGGCGCGGCGCGGCGGCGACTTCTGGATTTCGTGCGCGTGTAAAAACCGTCGATCGACGGACATGGAAAACAGGCTGCACAGGCGGAATATTGACGAGGGCCTGGAAGGAATAATCGAGCCCCGGTCTCGCGGATTCTGGGTCCGTGGCGCGACCGGCTTTGACATAAGTGCCGGGTCGTTATCTCCCCCGAGTCAAATGCAACGTGAAAGTGAACGTCCGCGAACGAAACCGACGCGGCAACGTTCTACCGAATGGCTGGCACGTAACGGCCGAAAGGAAATTGAATCAGGTGGCCACGAAGTGTCATTTAAATATACATGAACCTGAATGATGAGGTTGTTGCATCCTGACGTGCGCTCCCACGAGCGTCGGTTTCGGCTGTTGTGCTGCGATGTCAGTGCACCCGCGAATATCTTTCGACGATTCTCCTTTGGATAGTATGCTTTCGAGCGACGATATTATTGCGTACGATGTTAATAAAATTTCTGTTAACTGATCTTTTTATGAAAACCTAGAGGAACCAGATGATTCGTTGATGCTACGAGCTCGCAGAAATGTGCACTCGGCAATGAACGTGTTAGACGCGCGCATTAAATTATTTAGTATGCGCAGTATACTCGAGAGAGGCTCATATATATATATTTTTGTTCGGGTCGCATCTGGCGTTTGAATGCTGGCTCACGTTTTAGTATAAGGAAAAGCGTACCCTTCGCAAGAATTCTTCACAGTTAGTTCCCAGAAGGCAAATTAGTTGTCGCATCGCTATTGCATGCACCGCGCCGCGAAATATATGCACCGTGGGCTGCGCGAAAACCTTCGTGACATACCAGCAGCGCGCTAAGAAAGTATCGCGAAGTGATTCATTCGACGATCGGGAACGGTTCCTGGAAAAGTGAACGCTCGTTCGCGCAACGCGAACGCAGGAACCTATTTCCTATTTCGTTCGGACATCACAAACGACGCTTTCTGGATTATTTCTTTTGTCGCGTCGAAAGTACAAGCGTGGAAAAAAGATGAGAAAAGTTGAACGAAGCCGATGTCGCGCGAGAACTGGGTGCAAGGTGAGCTCGTTTCAAGGTAGATCTCGATTCACGCTTCTCAGCCCGATTCCGCGTTGCCATTGATCATAGTAGTCGCGGTTCGCTCCAGCTCGTCGAAGCTCATCGATACTCCGTTCGAATTCGAACTTTTTCCGCGAACGAAGTACCCGCGCCGATAAATCATAATAAATTTGATCGCGTCGGCTAACCCGCTGTCGAACACCTTTCTTCGTCGGCCGCATTTGCCGCGGTTCATTCATGCTTGACCATTTTTCCCGGTCGCCCGTCGGGGCTCTCTCCGATCGACCGGCTCGAAACCATTCGACCCGGTTCGCCCGCGTATGACCCACTGAATAATTGAAACGTGCACTCGCGAACTTTGATCGTGAGCATGATTCACGGACCGAAGTCGGCCGAGGGCAGCCTTGAACGGGCGACGACGAAGGCGAAGGCCAAGGCGACTACGCCCGATTACTACACGCACGCGGAGCACTACTATACGCCCGTAATAAAAACAGCCAGCGGTAAGCGCGGTTCACCGTACGCGGTAATTAGCGTGGCTCGTTGATTTTTTCACCGGGACGTAACTCATCGTCCATCAACTCCGCTACCCGCTGAGTAGAGCGGCTGGGAACGCTGGACCCGTTTCCCCAGTCCTTTCTTTATTTAACCGGTTAACCGACGCGTATACACGTCAATCCAAATCTCTATTGCGGTTCCTTTCGGTTTACCATTTCAAGAATGAATTTGTTCATTTTGTTATCAAACAAAAATGTAATCCTTCCTCGTTTCTCGTAAAATTTGTAATACGACTCGTCCATTGCTCGATTGTGAAACTACGGAGCATCAAAGTGGCCGAATTTATTTACCGAGCTTCTTCTTTGTAAACTAACGTTAGAAAATCCCACGAGATGGTCCTTAGGGAGGTTGTCTAACCTCTTGGTGCAATGCAAATCATTTAGCGGAACGGAGACATAATTCGGTGTTGAATCGCAGAACTGTTCCGCCTTAGTGAATCACCGATGAATGAACCATGTCCAATAACGCGTTAAACGCGAGAAAATGGCACCCGACGATGTCGGAGATCATCGATTCAATTCAATTGTTCGGGAGTAATACGCGTTAAATCCAATTTAACCATTTAAGTAGAAATGCATGTTAGCGGAATCTTTCGACGAGCCGCCGGAAAGGTCAGATTTACGGTAACCGCGAGATTGTGGGAAGAAGTAATACTGTTACAGTATAATCCGATACGCAATGTGTACAGTGCACTCACCCTTCAACAGGCTAACAATCCAGCTTGCGCACACAAGGTGTTGCGGTAACAAACTACGCAGCTGACAACCGAATAAAAATCAGACAAAGTCCCGTCAATCTTCGATCGAGGCGGGTAACGCCTCTCACGAACGGTTTCGAGAGAAAGAGAGAGAGAGAGAGACAAAGAGAAAGAAAGAGAGAAAGCGAAAGAGTAAAAAAGAATTGGATACTTCTTGTATCGTTCGCGTCTATCTTCCCACATGTCTGAATGATTATGCAAAGCGCGGAGTGGCCGTCAAAACTGTGTAGGCGCCGGGCGCGCTGCACTCGGTAGGTTTCAACGTCAACGGATGATGAGTTACACGGGCCCGGAAAAATCGACGAGTTACTAATTACCGTGGACGCTGGTGTCTGACCCCAATGCTCGCATTCCGCGTCTTCTTTCGCTCCTCCGCGAACACCGGCTTGAAGAAAAGCGAAACGCAATCAGCTAACAGAGACGCCTGCCAGCCCGAGGTCCGCCGCAACGAGGCTGCATTCTTTTTGGGCTCATTAGAGTGGTGCATTAAACGCGATGAAGATTTCAAGGAGAATCTACTAAATATATTATCAATTCCCTTTTGTTGTTGTCGATGTGCATGATGGGTAAATGTAGCTGTTTAACAATATATAGATCTCGCTGAAATTAGGCGTTAGCGAGAGTGGAAGAGCAGGAGAAGTGGTAAAATGGAGTTGAAACCCTGAGGGGACTAAATATCATTACAGAATACTGTTTTGAATTACAATATTCACTGTATAATGATAGCTTGGACTGCTCCGCAAAAATTACCTTGAGGTAAAAAATGTTCCTGCCAGATCGTTGGACCATTGACACCGTGCGCATTACGTAAGTTTTTGCGAGAATGCATTGGCAATAAATATAACGTCGAGAGGGAAAACCAATCTCGAGAGAGAGCTAGTGAAACTAATCAAGAGATCGAAGAGGAACAATGACAATGCACGCAGAGTCGTCGGAAAGAATGGCGCGGGAGTATGTGGCGAAGAGCGATCGTTAGCCCGGTTAATCGTCTCGGGCAATTAGCGGGCCCTCTCTCGATTTTTGCGTCGGTGCGCAACTTATCATCCGTCAACGGTGCTACCTGCAGGGCACGGCCTCTCGGAGGTGGCTGAGCGCCTTGATGGGCTCCGCTTGCGCCGCATGACGTACCCGCATTAATGCATGCAGGTACGTAGCTACAAAGCCGTGGCGGGATATGCAGCCGCGCGAACTGCCATGCACGTTGCACCGCGTCGAGGCGGGGCGAGGCAAGGGTCCGCGCGCAAGGTGCGCGCGAGCGAGCGAGCCGGTAATAAAGATCGCGCTCGGATTATCGTATCTGGCATCGTATTCCCCGCGGCTGTATCGAAATTCCTCCGGCGTCCGCACGCCGCCGTCTGCGCGGCTGCGACCGCGCGAGGGACGATCGAATTTTGTCCCGATGTCACGCAAGATGTTACGCGATACGCCGTTTAACGCGATGTTTCGTGTAACAAGACGAAACACCGTGTCCCTTACACAATGCGTGTGCCACCTATGCACCGTCGCGCCGCGCCGCGCGCTGTGTAGCGATCCTAACGCGATACGGCTCGCGTTTGTCGAAGACGATTTTCGTCATGCTGCTCGGTTACCTTTCCTCGACAACGTAATCGGACGTTTTTACGGGTCCTTTATGGGGCGGTCCCCGTTGTTAGGTCAAGTGAATATTCATTTGAATCGATGATTTTGATCATTTTAGTAAATTCGGTACGATCTAGAGGTCTGCATTTTTGGTTCTCGTTCAATGATTGAACTGCGGATGTTTATGCAATTTTCAATTATTTTTTAGAGCAATTCTAAGGAAGTGGCACGACATACAATGGTATTTTTAATGGCAACAGTCTTCGTGGATGCAAAGCAAATCAAAATCTTACGAAATTCTGTCGAATTTTGATTTTGGCATTTTTTGAAAATTATTATTTCACATCATAAACAAGTAAGCTAGTAATTTAAATAATAGTTCTTGTTTTAAACAAAGGAATTTTGTTCAATATCTTTTGATTTATTTTGAAAGTTGTTTAATACGCATACTTTTACAGACGCAAGCAAATACATCTTGAAAATGATTCAAAAGTGAATCGAAACGTCGATGATTATTTGATAATCTGCAAAATTGTTTATTGGTTTTTAATTGATCGAACCGTAGCGCCAATAACACTGGAAATTTAATTTTTTGAAAATGTTCATAAGCCGTAAATTAACATTAAGATCCGCAGTATATTAACGATTTCTGCTCCCTAAATCGATGAAATCCTGTTCCAAATCCAACTCTCCTTCTTTCCGCGTTATTACGAAAATCATTTACGCAGGCTCGTCTCTGGTATAATACAAATCAAAAGCAACCCGCTTGACACGTCACTGATTGGTTAATTCCACGTCGTCTATTTTCGACCCGTTCTTCTTCGGCTTGACAGGCCGCGGAGAATGCGAGAAGGCTGCGTGGTTCGCGCCGGGCGCAAATGCATCTCGTTACATCTCTGCGGCGCATGTATATGCGCGCCGTAGTAACGGGGCCATTCGCTTTTATTATTTTGCCGGTTTACGGCAGGAAGTCATTACCGCATGCAGATTCGCGGTGTGCCGAAGGCCGAAGGGCAATCTTGGGGGGTAGAAAAAGGCTGTGCGCGCGACTACCTCGTGAACACCATTGGTCGAGGAAGAAAATCCGCCCGTTGAACGTACCAGGCGGATGCAATGTGAATTTAATTCGAGACTCGAAACTGACGTTCAATTGTTCGAGTCTGTGCCGAGTCTGAATTTCTGTGAGAGATCCACGCTAAACGACTGCGACTGTGCATTTCTCTAAAAAACATTAAATGAAAAAAAGGACGAACAGTTTTTGGTGAAAGAAGGGTACCGATGTTGGACGGACATCGTTCCTCGCAGGTACAAGGTTACACTTCGAAGCGCTTCACCGTAGATATTGAAGAATCTCGCTGCCATTGTTTTATCTCTGGGAAGGGCGTATGAGTCATACCTCCATTCATCATCGTGGTCAACCAAGAGGTGTACACGCGATGCAGAAGAATAGAAGGTGCCGGGTTCATAATAGTCGGAGATGAATCAGAACAAGCAATACATAGTCTCTTCTTTCTGATGTTTTTCAGCATATGATTCATGTCGCAAACACATTGCTGTTGTTACATAAAGCAGCGATCGGCCTTCGAACCACGAAACTCTCGTGAGAACGTCTGAATGCGTTTAATCGCTGAACGTCCAATTTAACAATGCTCTAAGTAATCGCTTCTCAAGTGCGATATTCTAATGAAACGTGACACACCTACGGTTCGCGTGGCCACGATTTTCGAAACACTCCCAGGACATCCGGCCACGAGCGGAACGTTTAAAGGATTAATTGCCCATTTTCCCGTGAAAATTGCGGAACTCTCGGGTTAACCACCATTCTCATTGTGAACGCGCAGGAAGCCGGATAAGGTGGCGAGCGCGCGCAGAGAACCGCGATCCGTGTTGCTCTCTCGGGCGGGTGCATCGGTTGTAAAGTATGCGTTGGAGACACGAGTTCAAGTGTTTCCGAATAGATAGGCGCGCACGCACGGACGTGAAATACCAGGCCTGGCAATTACAGGATTTCTGCCGACTTTTCATTATCCGCGGCATTGTGTTCTATCCAGGTTGCATAGTGGGAATGCATCCGGCGAGGAGAAACACGTGGCCGCGAGCCGACTGGTCGCAAACCCTTATAGGTCCGTAGTAAATAGCATGGACGGAGGAGGTGGGGAACAGAGCGAGAGAGAAAGAAAAAAAAGACGAAGAAGCAGCTGACAATGGTTTGTGCGGATACCAGGATGAACAGATGGCTACGCAGCCTTTAGGCAATTTACGATTCCTTCGAATCGTACTTCGCCCCCGTCCCTCCCCCGCCTAACCTGTCGCCTAGCCCCCCTTTTTCCAAAGCGGGGGTCGCCGAGAGGCTTGTTCACGAATTCTTCTTCGTTTCGTTCCTCCTCCGGGGTCCTGCGAGCTTACACGAAACGCGGTATCGCGAAGGACGTAAATTTCGGGGACTGAGTTACTGTGGCGCACACCGACCCGCGGAACCGTTCCTACTAATTTCAACGGTGTCCCCTCTAAATCGCTGCCGAACCCCCCGCCCGCGAAATTAACGGCAGAGTTACTCGAATAGCCCGCAAACAGCGTGGTCAACTAAGGGGAAGTTTGAGAAAAGAATTTTTCTTCGATAAAAATGACCAGAAAAAGATCATATACATATGATGTCACCCCAAAGAACTTCAGAGAAAGTCGAACTATAGTGCGAAGGAAGTCCCGCGGGGTGAAGATAGCAAGTTCCGTAATTATTCGAGAAGGACGACTGCAGCATAAAGCGACATCCTCGTCGGGACGAGGATGGTTGCATCCTAGACAGTCCTTATACGATGGAAGCGGCAACACGCGGCATTGTCTAAGCGTTTTTCCAGCCTGAGGAGGAGCGCTCGCGTGCGAGTTATATAACAAAATGGCCGGTCTGCGGCGTCCATGGTCCTCTCGGTGGTCGTTCGTGTGCCGTGGTTGGAACGCAGGGAAGGAAGGACGGAAGGAAAGGGTTCTATGGAACTCTCTCTCTCTCTTTCTTTCTGTTCCTGCGTTAGGCTAGGTTAAGTCGGTTAGGTCTTTAACCGAGGCGAGGGAATGCCAGCGGAGCGTAGAGAGCCGAGTTATCATCTCGGTCGTACGACTCGAAATGAAACGAAACGAAACGAAACGGGTGAACGAGCCCACTCGCGCGTTACCGGATGGGCCCTACCGTTCTGGATGATTGCTCTTTTATATGCCGGCGATCGTTCCTCTTCAAGGTAGAAATCTCAGGATCACGGTCAACCGTGCCGCCGACGAGCCTCTTCTTTGAAAATGAAAGATCCCGAGAGAAACCCGGACCCGTCTGCGATTGGATCCGCGGCTATCAGATCGGGTCAGATTCGCCGGAACGAAAGCATGCTAATCCGATAATTTGTTAAAATTGATTCGACGCGCCGCAGTTCGCGTGTTTCTTTTTGTTTTCTCGCAGTTACAGTCCGTTAGAAATCTAATCGACTCCGAGAAGCCGCCTGACCAAGATCGGACGATGATTTCTATCTGTGGGACAGAGAAAGCGTATTCCGCCGTAAAAATGTTGCCGATATCTTTCAGAATTATTGCATTACGGATAATTATCTAAGTAGCTTCGATGGCTTGACGCACTATTCGGCCAAAGAGGATGTTGCTTTGACATGATACGTTCCATCGGTCTCACGATTTCGACTCTGGCGAAGATTTCTCCTTGAGTCGGAGGATATTCAAAATCTCTTTAAATCGCTTCCATTTATGGAACTCTAATCTACTTCATCTGCAATCAATGATATATCGCCGACTCATCCGGGTCAGCCTTTTTCTCTGGAACGTTACAAAGACACTGAGCGCGTACTGTTCTGCCACATCGCGCGCCGGCGAAAGCGACACAAAAGACGTCGTCAAAAAGCGTCCGCCGCAGCACTATCGAAAGCCAGATCGCCTTACATGACAAGCAACACCCTACACGATCAGATATCGATAGCGACCGGCCGAAGTGTCCGACGCGGTGTACGCTTGATTCACCATTAAAACACAGACTCCCGTGATAATGCACAATGCGACGCGTCGCGCGACTAATTTTCGTTAAATTAAACAGGCGAAACTTACACAAAAAATCCCATAATTCTCCGACTGTCCGCCGACGTTCCTACTGGGTTAAGTCTTGCTCGCGTCAGCAACATCTCCATCTGGAAAAATCTGCAGTTCTGCCGTGAACGTTTTCAAAGTGAGCCAGAGGCCCCGATGATCGACACATCACGTTCGCATAGTGAAACGGTTCAGCACCGTTTCGCTATGCGTTTCATTCCGCGGCCCACAATGCGACTCTGATGAAACGATACTCGCGAAAGATAATCGCGGCCATCAAAAGGACTTGGCCGCCAAGCCGCAAGGCCGCTGCTGCGCGTTGGGCGTGCCGGTCGTACGAAAAGATTCTCATTTCACTGCCGACGGGTTAACCCGCGCGCTACACACTCCTCCTTCGGTTTTTCACCGCGCCGCGTCGTCGTCCTTGCCGTTTCGATCTGCACGATCCCCGGGGACCGTCGCGCCACAGCGATCCTCGTCGTTGTGCTCTGATTTTCAATTCGCCGATACCAATTTAATCGCCCGACAAGAGACTTCCTATCGAGCCGAGAATCTTTGGAGGATCGAGGGAAATTGAATTTCGCGAGGATGAATTAACCAGGCGGACCCGTCAATTGCGTTTCGAAGGTGCTCGATCGAAGAAGAAATCGCTGGGAAGAGCCTCGCGATTGGATTTTTATTTCCACGGACAATGGGTGATTTAGCCACGGGCATGGGAAAGGCGTACTGTTCGGGGCTTTTTTTATGGGTTTCATTGTTGCTGCCGATTCTTTGAGAGGAACGCAGACCGAGGAGTCCGCTTTATGTTTCGTAAATGAATCCTCCTGTAGCGGGACCGGCAGGAATTCAACGTATAAATCGCTCTCTCGTTATTCGCGGAATTCAATATTCCTTGTACTTACAGTATCGTTGCGGTCATTTTGTCAGAGTGCTCGCGACTCTGAGAAATCTTCACACATAAAATCTGCATAAAGTCTACATACGGTAACGGCGCGATCTAAGCGCGGCTCGAGGTGCACGATCTAAGCGCGCGCACAGAACGGAGAAAAGGCTTAGATCGCGCCAGTATTATGCTGGATTAAAATTTAATTTAAATGAGCTAGTTGTATCATGGTAAAACTAATATAATTGTAAGTTACACTCCAAGTCATATTGTTGGGAGATTAAATGGAACTTGATATTTAAACTCCAACGCGCATAGAACAACTGTATAATGAGTGTGAATTAATATAATTAGCACATAACACAATGTGAAGCTTTATTGAGTAACGGTTAAGAAAAAGGTAAATTGTGTATTGGAAACTGCGACCTGCTCGATAGGCTAACTTGCACGGACTGACTCGCCTTCCTTCTTAGGCCCTTTAGCCTGTAAAAATGGCGACGCTGCAAAAGGCAATAAATAACAGGTCAAAAAAGACCTTTCCTCCTCCGAGTGTTCCGTGCATTACGGTGTATACTCCAACACATATTGTAACATAATTGTATATTCAGCGAAATGTAATCTTTGCGAATATCGTTGCAGCAGAATTTTTCAAGATTTTCCTTTGGTGAACTGACGAGCGTCGGCATTGTCATAATCGAGTTTACCGTCCACTCGGCCCCACGCGGTAATTACATAATTCAATCAGCCGGCAAAACCTAGGTGCAAGAAAACACAACCGTGGGAGTGCAGTGAACCTGGTCCCATCGCGCGAACATAATTTCGACATATACCACGAAAGATGTGTCTAATTCCGCGCGGCGTTTCTCAATCAATCCGAGAGGCGAGTAACACGTTCTCGGGAACGTTTGTAATTGATGCGCCTATTCGCACGAATGCTGCCGAAGGTAATTTGAATTAAATGCGTAAATGCTTGCATTAAATGCATGCGGAACGATCCGGCGCGA
Source organism: Lasioglossum leucozonium (assembly GCA_028454225.1). Lineage (NCBI taxonomy): Eukaryota > Metazoa > Arthropoda > Insecta > Hymenoptera > Halictidae > Lasioglossum > Lasioglossum leucozonium. The sequence continues at coordinate 8,838,916 of CM052206.1, forward strand.
TACGGTGTGTCAGAATCTTTATTAGCCGGTTCTCACCTGTTTCTGCTATTCGCTTGTCTTTCTTAATTACTTCTATCCCCATCGAGTCGTTCGTCCGCTTATGCGCCGGCGAGCGTTTAATCTTTTTGTTCCGTCTTATTTATTTAATTGCGCCGGAATACTGGTTTCAACAGCGCGTAAATACCGGGATCAAAATTCTCACGTGGATTTGTCTATGTGACTCTGTCTCCGATTTCGTTCGTTTCGTTTATGTACTTCGTTTTTGCCGCGGCAACGAGTATTTACGCTTCTTGTTCGATCCTATTAGGCTCGCCGTATCGAACGCATTTTTCGAAAAATACGGGGAACGTGTAAACTCGTTCCTTACATCGGTATTATCTTCTCGCTTCAATTATCTTCTTCGACCAGTCCGTTTCTTCTACCAGCTTGTCCCGAGTATATACAGTCTTTTTTCTCGGGTTTTGCCACTAAGATGTCTTTAGCTGCCGTTAACGCGGCTGATGGAAGATCGTCATCATCTTTTCAACGTTTCTTCCGTATTTGTTTTGTTAAAAGGAAGAGCCAGTTGAGGAGCATTAATACGATAGTGTAAAGTCGTATTGTTCGAATTATTTTTCACATTCTGAGACACATCTCTCAGTGAAACACGTTTCACACTTTTCAGTGAAATTAGTTGCGATAGGAATTTCTAAGTGTCCTCTGTTCTACGCGACAGATGTAGAAAATTTCTATGTTTTGCGTGAAGATCCGCTCTAATCTGGGAAGCTCCTTCGCCAAACTCTATCGAAAGAAACAACGTTTTATCAGCTCGGAAAATTCGTCTGTTTACTGTTTGTTGGCCCCGGTTTGGTTTCGGGTAACGCGTACCGGAGATCGAAAGAAGCGCAGAGGCCTGGTAAGTGCAGTGGGCGCATCGTCCGGCGCGCTGTATATAGGAAAACGTCGGCGCGGCTTGATATACCGGCAGTTCCGCCTGGCGGAATCACAGGACGATACAAACTGGAAAGAGGGGAAAAACGAAGAGGGAAGAAAAAGAAGACGAAGGCAAAGAAGGGGAACGAACGAAGAAATACTGGAGCCGAGTGGAGGCGCACATGCGGCTCCGTTCGTCTCTGTTCAGCCCGCGGAACGATGCGCTCTCGGCTTGAACTTATGTTACCGGCTGCCGCGGCTCTCTCGCTACGGTTATAGCGCTGCTGAGCTCGAAGAATGTTGCTGAGGAATCATAGACGGACGTGCTGCGAGTGACTGCCACGCAAAAGGACATTAGAGAACTAGGCTCTCCCGTAGCCGCTTCTCGGACTATACCGCGGCTCTCGCACTCGCTCGTTCCATGACTCTTAGAATTTCCTCGCGGACGTGTACACATCCTTCAGCCTGCTCCGCCGTCTTTCTTCACGTTCGACGGGAAAATTGAAATGCACACGGCCGTCTCACGGGGGGGGGGGAGGATTTCCTTTTTTTTTCTTCTCTATCCCTTGGAAGGGAGCCAGGTGTCTTGGTGTGGTGCTACGCTCTATTCCCCTGGGAACTCATATAATTCGATTGGTTTCCCTTGTTTCACGGCGATTGTATTCTTTACGTCGCATCGTGATTCGATGTTTTCCATTCTCTTTCATTCCGAATTTAATTTCTAATTTGTCTTTATGATTCGATCAATTCGTGTATTTTATATTATTCCGTTCTCGTTCGTTCGAATTCGTGGAATTCGCTAATATCAGTATGAAAATTTTATAGGACACTCGCGGTTCAGTGAAATATTTGTACTCATTTCACTAGAAATATTGGAATGTATCGTTGCACAGACATATACAATGTATATATATTCAACGATGAATGAAAGATGAGAGACGTATTTTATTGCTGCAGATGACATTCGATTGTCCATCTCGCTGCACCATGTTCGAGAGTCAGGAACGATTCCTGACAGATAGATGTGCGGTTAACACATGATAGTTCCGAAGGAGAATAATAAATTGGCAGCTGATACTCAACATGCCTCACCTCGACGTAGAAAATATGAATGATACCGAGCCGAATAGATCATTACACATTGAGATTATCCTTCAATCTACTATATTTTTGATAGAAAACGGGAGATATATCATCTGGAATAGTAATAATGGAAATGTAAAAACATTCATCAATGTCGTAATCTCACTTTCCATTTTCCTTCTTCATAAAAGCATACAAACCGCAGAGACTTGAGTCGTGATAAGAATGATTGAACAACTCGATTTGATAAAGGAAGACAGCGCACAAACGTTTATATTCGTGAAGTGTGAAAGGTTTAGTAACGAGGGCAACTAGTAAATTGCCATTAAAGGGCGCAGCCTCCCGGCGAACAGCGCAAACAATACGAGAGCAAAACAAGAACTTTTAGATCCGGCGAAATTCGTCACACGCCCAGGACAAGTGAGGGAGCCCTGAAAAGAACGATGCGGAGGCTGGAGACGTAAAAACTCTTCGGAGGAAGAGAGCCTCTCCCACTCTCTGCGGTCTGCCTACGCCCCGAGACGATGTTGCATTGTGTACGTGCAATATTAACCGCGATATGCGCGGACGACAAAAGGACCACGAAAGTGCAACGGGCACGCTGCACCACCGCCGCGACCGACGCAACGGCACGGGACGAATGAATGATTCAGAGCCGTGACTGCAACGACAGCCCCGCTGCCGCTAGCTAATGCAGAGACGCGTGTGCCGTCGCGTATCCTTGCCTCGAATAACGCCCGCCGGTTTCTGCATACGCGTCTACTCGCGATTAAACATTTTTCATGATATTAGCGCGATATAATTAATCAATTTTTCCCGGCTGGATGAAAAATTTAAGAAATGTCACCTACAATCTGCACAGGCATTATGCTTCGAGTTTCTTTGGTTGAACACGATCGAGATATATCTTGCACGGGAAGCTAATGAGTCGGATGAAGTAAAATATTATGAGGATCGATCAAAATCCTCGCGAGACTTTTCAGAGAAGTTGAAAGTTCACTCGCCTTCAAGCGAATCAACGGCAGTCAGCTCGATGGACGTGAACTTAACGCGTGTCTCGCGGCGCGAAAGGTCTTGAACTGAATACGCGATCCATTAGACACGCAATTGCTTTTATTACTGGCACTCCGCTGGTATTCGCGCGTTTAATTACCTAGTATGGACGAGCTGCTTTCTCCATCTAACCGTTTTGCCAAGTTTATTACCCTTTCAAGAGGAACACTTCAAAGGGCACTTATGAGATAAACGTGCGAGCGATGGTTCTTTGTGTTACCGTTAAAAAAAAACACTCGATCGTCCGTTAGATGAACGATAAAATTTTCTATTTCGATAGAGTAACGAGTCTAGACTCTTTCCCCGCGATCTATAATACACATCGAAATATTCTTACGCTCCCAACGATCGAAATTTATTACTCGTTCCCAGATAACTAACATTATCTCACGATCTCGGCTGCGGCTTAATTCATCTAACCCGACCCTGATCGGTTCCTCGCACTTTCGTTTTCTCTCGGAGGTGGAGGAGGGCCATTTACATATGTCGTTCGTGAATTTTATCGCTGCTGGAGCAAGGTTGTCCGAGGACACGCACATGTCCAGACCGAGACCAGCCAGAAGTTAAAATTATTCTTCCTGAGTAGAATTCCTAGGCATTTCTCGCCACTTCGGCTGGAGAACACGCTCCCTGAATACTAACGACGCCCCGGCCGCTGTTCGCACACGCCTATCGATACGCGACAATCGATTTAAGATATTGCCGGTTGCGCAACAAGTCACCCTGAAAACACACTTGTTGCCCGGTGGCGATAGCTACCACGAGCGTCGACCTCGAACGCTCATTTTTGACATTCCTTGTGATCGGTAATTCGTGACGGCACCGTAGCGTTTCCAACTGATAATAGGACAAGCGTGCGCTGGAGTGGTCATTCGGAGCTGTTCTGTCAATGGGAGGAACTGTCTCGTTGATTGAAATACACTTTTTTTATTTAAAATATGTTGAAAGATAAATTATTGGTAGACTGCGGATCTTTATGCATTTATGGCGCCTGAAAATTTTCAAAAAATGCAGGAATATAAAAATCGATAGAATTTGGTACGATTTTCATTCACATCAGATCTACAAAGGCTAACACCACTGAAAATAAGATTTGATTTAATTCCACTTTCTTAAAAGTTGCCAAAAAATTGAAAATTGCATAAACATCCGCTGTCAAATTACAAGGCTACTACCACTGAAAATAAGATTTCATTTAATTCCACTTTCTTAAAACTAGCCTAGAAAAATTGAAAATTTGATTTAATTCCACTTTCTTAAAATTTGCCAAAAAATTGAAAATTTGATTTAATTCCACTTTCTTAAAATTTGCCAAAAAATTGAAAATTGCATAAACATCCGCTGTCAAATTACAAGGCTACTACCCCTGAAAATAAGATTTTATTTAATTCCACTTTCTTAAAATTTGCCAAAAAATTGAAAATTTCATTTAATTCCACTTTCTTAAAATTAGCCTAGAAAAATTGAAAATTGCATAAACATCCCCTGTGAAATTATAAGTAAATATATTTGTACTCTACTTGATGAAACATTCAGAAAACAAGCGAGCGATTCTAGACGATTCGCTAACAAGGAAATGCCACCGGCATGGCAGCGTGTCTCGCGGCCAAAATCGTTGTCCAGCTAGCATGCATCGGATACATTGTGCGAGGGCAGTTACCGTGGCGAAACTCGCGATCCAAGGTTAAAATTCCAGAAGAGACCGTAGGATTGTCTGCAGCGCGGCGCGTCAGGATTCATTAAAAGAATCCGGCTTCGTAAAAAAGCACAATAGACAATTGTTCTCCTCGGGACACGACGGTGTCCGTGGAAAGGCAGCCTTCAGGCCGGAGACAATCATTTCCAAGACGCATCTTCCGCAGCCCACGCAGTCTCACACCTGACGCTCACACACGGGCGCCGTTCACATGATCGCGCACACAAACACACACACACACAGTCGCGCGAAACATTCCCTCGGTTCCGATCGCAAAAAGAGCGGCGTTCGAAAGGATCGTCGGACAGTGGCCACTCTTGATCCAATTTACAGATCGTAGATCAGGACGGCGCGGACACGGGGGACCGTCCGCGTCCGAGAGGATCGAGGAGGATCGAATAGACTTCTATTGTCTGTACGCTCGCATTCCTAGGCAGGTGACGCCATAAATTCACGTGGAATCGCTGGAAACCCAACTGCCAACCCATTTCACTCGAGAGTTCCCCCGTGCCCCCGGGGTCCTTTTAACTTCGCCGCGAGCCGCTTAATGGCTTCGAATCGTGTGAGGATGTCGGTGTACGGACGGAACACGTGCGAGAACTTAATTAAAAAATCATCCGGGGCGGAACGCGAATCGAGGCGACAGTAGCCATCGGGGGAACGAGGAATCCGAAATATTTCTGGAAATTCTAATCACCGATCACGAGCTTGAACAACGTATAGCGTGCATAATTTTGCCACAAAACCGACTGGCTCCGAAACATTCGATACTCCTAATCCCTCTTAACAAACCAGCATAATCCCCGCCAGAACCTGATCCTTGAAAGAATCCGATACCTCCTCGCAGCGTCTAAAATCCTTGAACGGTCCTCAAAAAAGTTTGAAAAACTCTGGACACCGCACGGCAGATCGATACTCTTCGAAGACACAGCCGTTGCATAGTAATCTCTTCGAATGCAGCTCCTTGCAGCCGACACGGGTCGCCATTTTCATTTCATCGGGACCGTCGCGCCTCGTGGTAGAGAACGAGAAGCGGACCTACATACACACGCGCGCGCACAAACTCGAAGAAGAAAAATCTCTGGAGCTGGTGTGTCCGATGTTAAAAGTCAACAATGTTCTTTCTCTGTCGATCAGAATAAGCGTAGCGAGGGGATCGCGTTGGTCTTCTCCAGGTTGATCCAGATCAGGTTGAAAGGCTCTCGCGGACGATCGAGCCGGTTGCAGGACGCGAGGCGCTTCAATTTATGTGACAACTATGCAAAGAAGCGGTCCCGAGATAAGCGGTAGTCTCTCGCGAGGGCTCTCCAGGATCCGGCGAAAGAATCGGCCGGGACGCTTTTTCGCTAGCCAACCGGTTCTCCGGACGGGGGTCTGCCTCTGCCCCCCTTATTTCGAAAAGCTACGCTAGAATTTCGAGTTTATCGGGGATCTTGAGCGGCTCGTCCCTCTCGCCGCGAACTTTTACGAAACCGTCGAACGACTCTCCTCTTCGCTCACCACCGATACGCTGTGTTCCTGCTTCATCTTTTATTCAGTCGCTATCACCCTCGGTTCTAAATCCCGGCAGTCATGAGCGACAGCGACGGCTCTTCCCTCGTTGCCCCGAAGACGTTTCCTTAGATCACTCGGAGAAGAAGAAGAAGAGCTACGAGCATAGAAACTCCATTGCTAGAGCGGGGGAGGAGCGATCGGGGGGTGGGCGGGGGGCAGAAAGAGAGAGCGGAGAGGGTGGTAGACTACCACGCAGCCAGAGAATGTAAACGTGGGCGGTAGTTTACATAGAACTTTGAGCGGTTTCGAGACGATGTCGGCTGGCAATGGCTCTCGCCGGGTAAGGGCAGTAATTCAAATCGACAGTAGCATCCATTTGGTTAAGGAGGCCTTACCGAGATACGAATCAGTGATTTATAACTGGCTGCCGGAATGCGTGCGGACGTGCCGATGTCTCTTCCAACATCATCGATATCCATTATTGAGCCGCTTCGTCGTTCACCCCCGAGGCAACGCCGATCTTCACGAACTTCGTGTTCCACCGGCGAAATACTCCCCCGCCAAACAACCTTCTCTTCTCCTCTCTCGCGCGAATCCGACTCGCTGCCGGTCTTGTCTTTTTCGCTGATCGATGCGAAACTGTGTTCTAGAAATCGGAATTTGTTCATCGGACTTCAACCAACGATGGGACCCAATAGCGGGACTTTACCGTTACCTTCAGATTAGGAAGTCTGGCTGTTAGATATGGGTTAGCTCAACACTCGGCAGCCTAAGTGCTTAAGTACCTTTGCTAATACGTATAGGTCAGATAGCTTTACTGTTAGGCGTCCGCATCGCTAGACAGCTTTACCGTGCAGTATCCTTGCCACTGGACAGCTGTATGTATGTGGAAGTTTTTGTTTTTGCGCGTCAGCTTGCAATTGAACTCGGAATTGCCAATCATTTGAAAGAAAGTGCTTCGACACGTTTGCTAACAGCATTTACTTTCGCAAATATAATATTCCATCAAATTGCAACGATTATAAAATATTAAAAAAGTATAAGCGCAGAAATATCTTTGCGTAAAATACATAATCATGGTCGTCGCAAACGTTCACTCGTCTCGTTCACCCAGTACCGTTGTTCGCATTTAGGCTAATCTCCTTCAATAACTTGCATATCGAGGAACCCATTAACAGAACGGAACTCGAACCTTCGGCTCTAGATAATGACCATGCCACTATTAATTACGGAACGATACGCATCTTTAATTTCCATTTCGGACAAAAACTCGACTGTTCACCGTCCCGGTATTGCCTAATCAAAAAGTGATGTCTCTATTTCACGGGATAGTTCTGTTGGTGGGGTATATCCGTGAACAGGCACGGGATATCGACGAATGTGTTAACAGCGTTCGTTTTATGGAACTGGTTAGATATCGCGGAACACCCGCTATCACCTAATGGCCCACGAGAAACGTATTCACTAGAAACTTGGATTTACAGCTTCGCGGCGACGATAGCACCGCTGCGATGAATTTTCCACGCCTCACCGTCTCCGTAAAGCACGGCTTATCTTGTATGCTTTCGGTTTCGGGCGTCCGTTTAGGCTCACCGCAATAACGAAAATGTGCTTGCTTGTCGCGCGAGAATGATTCACTGTACGCAATTCTCGAATAAAAAAATTTTTGCAAGATATTTCGAATCGACGCGGATTTTTATGAAAAATATTATTCTCGAAAGCGTTTTCCGCTGTCCCTGTGTCGTTATTATTGTTAACGATTTTCCGTGCAACGTATCGATACGTCTCTATTTCCTTCGTACGCGGCAAGGGCTTAGAAGAGGACTCCGCGGAATCGTTGAAATCCGCAAACTGGTCAAATACGCGGCTCCGGTGGGGTGGCGAACGCAGATGCAGCGACGTTGATACCTGTTAACCTTTTGCGATTTTCTGCGTGACCCCAAAGGGCAAGTATAGGGCCGCGCAATGTAACAATGCATCATCTTGTCGCGCTGGGAGGTTCACTGCTTCAAGGCTGGCCGAACCTGCGACTCCGGCCGCGGAATACAATGGACGGTTCAGGCACCGTCGCCGGTTCAATGCTTACATTATGACTATCCCTGCGGCTTGGCACATGTAACGATACTTATCCACATATCCTTACAGGCTTTGTCTCACATTGCTGGGAGGAGGCGTTCGTGGGATGTAGGCCGAATAAAAATTAATACCCATTAACGTCTCGCCCGGCCATTACATTTTTTGTCGCACCCCTTTTTTATCGATCCGAGAGCATTATCGATTTTAACACCTTCGGATTTTATGCTAGAACAATCTGTTCCAACATTTGTTCGGTTTAACGTTAGATATTCTTGTGTTCAGCAAGTAACCATCTTTTAATTTCGGAACGCGTTTGAATATCTTCGATACTCAATCTTTGAAATTTATTGTAATTTTTCATTGCTCTTTTATAATTGTAATACCAGTTTTGAAATTACTTTTGAGCCAAATTTTTATTTCTCCTCTGTCCGAATATTCACGGACTTTGTTAAAGCACGCGCAAAAGCGTACGCGAGACCTTTCGAAGATAGGATACCAATTGCCGTTGGACATAGGATGTATAATAGCTAAACCTAATATTATGGCGTGTGTATATACGATAGCCTTTTTGAATGCTTGTAATCTACGTGTCTAAGGGCCTTTCCTTATGTACTAACTATTAATATTATGTTATAATTAATATTATGTACTAACCCAGGTAGCACTCGGATGTCCGACGGATGTCCTAAATACGTCCGTAGTCGGACCTTCGTATGTCCCAGGGACGTCCGAATCATGTCCGTATGTCCGAGATATGTCCGATATATGTCCGATATACGTCCCAGAAATGTCCGAATGATGTCCGTGTTACAAAGTGTGACGTACATAGGACGTCCCGTGCGGACCTATCTGGGACCTCCCTGGGACGTATGTGGAATTTTTCAGTAAATAAAAAATTATGAAAATTTGAAAATACTGTAGGTTACGTTATTGTTAATTATTCCCTTCAGGGTTATAATTCCATTAACAATGCTCCAGCATTTTCCACCTTCCATTTATTTTTTTTATTTATTTTATTTTTTATTAAATAATATTCATCGTATTGGACCTACAGTTTATTATGGTTGATTCTGAACCATCCCGGTGTGTCACGTTTTTTTATATCACTTAAGAAAAAACCTCAAAGGTGCCGGGGGGATTCGAACCCGGGATCACAAGAGTCGTAACCGCGAGCCTCATCACTTGAGCCACTGGGCGTTTTTAAATTTAAGAAAAAAAAATACTATATATTGTTATATTATTTTTGATCTATTCAACATATTAATTAAGAAAACAAATGCCTATTTTACTTCTGTTATTTGATGCAACTCAAGTACAAATTTTTTATTTTGTATAAATATCCGCTCTCTAGCTCTTAACTATTATAATATATATATATCATATACATATCATTAAGGTATTCGAAATACATGAGGAAATTCGAATATATATATATATGTATTAATATATGTCTCACGCGTAAAAACTGAGTACTCCGACGAGATATAAAATTGAAGTTCTAAGTCCGAAATTGAAGTCCTACGGATGTCCTTAGGACGGAAAAAACTAATGTCCCTGGGACGTCCGAAATTTAGGTCCTACGGATGTCCTTAAAACGAAAAAAACGACGTCCCTGGGAAATCCGAAATTTTGGTCCCACGGATGTCCTTAGGACGTAAAAAACGGACGTCCGTGGGACGTCCGAAATTTAGATGTCAGGGACGTCCGTGGGACATACAAAACGGACATAGGACGTATGGACGTAAACGGTACCTAAAACGGACGTCCCATGGACGTACGGTGCTACCTGGGAATGTTCTCATTATATACTATAATATGTAATAATCTGTAATGTTCAATATGTTATAATAAATCTCATCCGAGATTTCCAAATAAAAGAAAAAGCGTACGCGGAGTTGGACAACGAAACATTTTGCAGTTTTACGAGGAGGAGCGTAAAAGTATTCCAACTATCGTTTTCTACACCGAAGTATCCCCTTAAACCGAAACACTGCTCTTTCCTGCTGCACTCTGTTCTGCTCTCGTGACGTGTCCCCGCGTTTATGTAACCCGCTGTCGGTTTACGAAGGCTCATTAGCCACGGTATTACGTGCCGGAAGAAGATCGCGTGTAAATGATCGGCATTTATCCAGTCAACGATCTGTTCGAGCATCGAATAAACGCAGCGCGCTGCTTGTTTTCATCGTGCTTGTGTACACGATCTGCCGTCCCGATGGAAACTTTCGACCGTTCTGGCTCGTAGAAACAAGTTCGGAACGTGTCAGTTTCAGGCTAGTCTAAAATTTACGAATCCCATCTTTGTAAATTATAATATTAAGGTTTTTATTGATCGAAAATTTTATATTATACATGTGAAGAATTATCGGCGCAAAGTTCGATCAGTTAAAACATAATCGTAACGTTTTAAAGAACATAACATAGCTAATTGTTTTAACTGATCGAACATTGCGCCGATAATTCTTCACATATATTTGTAAATTATCTCGCAAAAATCCAAAGCGATTTAACTCCTTAAAACTCCGTTCACAAATGATTACGCGTCGCTTATATTATTATAATAAGTTTATTTGAACAGTTAACAAAACGAATATAAAAGAAAAGAACTAACACGTGGTGTCGCGTCGATTGCTCGGTCGGAACTGGGAAGAGACATCGATCGAGATTAAACAATTGAATCGCCAAATCGTAGGGGGTCTTCCCATTGGCTACAGTCGAGGCATAGAGTATGAAAAGCTTAAATTTCAACAATTACCTACGACTTGAACGAGACGTTCAAATGAGCGCAAAAATTAATGACAGATTCGTACCAGGCAGATTGACGAATTGAACACATTTGATTAACGAAACATCGGTGTACCGGTCTCCGAAATGACGGTACCAGAAGCGGAAAATACGACACGGTTCGTTAGTATGCAACTCGGTTGCAACGCGGCGACCTTTCTCCTCGTAATCAAGGTTCAACGTCCATACAAAATGTTGCAACAGATTGCTCGAGATAGATGACCTTAGCCGCCGATCGCCGCGAATCGGATCCACGTGGGACCTTGCAACCGGTAACACTTTGCAAAAGGAATTGCGCTCGTCCCGACGAGAACGTACAGTGGCATATAATTTTTCATCATCAGCGAAGGTTTCGCTGCGCTCGCCGTTACGGCGCTCGTAAATCCGAGAGCTGATGCGAGAAGCCTAAAATTTAATCAATTACAAAGAAGCGAATTGAATTCCGGCTCATTTTGATAATCGTGTTAGATTACGAATTCCTCGGTTTGTTGTAATTACCGGCGAGTACGCGAGGAAGAAACTTTTAAGGATTAACATTTTCTTTCGCTCTTTTCTTTTTTTTTTTTTTTGTTTTCTTAGACAACTCGGATTAAACGTTGGCTCTGAAACGAAGATAGAAACGAAATTCGCGCGGCAACGGCGACGTCCATTAAGGATCTCCTACGTACCGAGAGTGGCTTTTAAGATATGCGCTTTTTAATTCTTTCGCGTCTTTAACGTTTGACCTTCGGCGAACGAATACGCTTACCTCATCGATGCCACGACGTTTTGTTGGTTTATGACGATGATGCACTCGCCACTTTAATAACCTACTCGCATCGCATTCTTTTATTGCCCGGTCGTGCGTGAAATCGCGCTTCTGCCCGAGCAAAACACTCAATCAACCACCGACGTGTGATAAATGAAATGAAATCGAATCACAATGGAGCCTAACGCGGCGTTTCCAATGATTCCGATTCCAATTATTTTATCCAATCAACGCCAACAATTTCGAACCGCTCGGTATTAGAAATTCAAAGCTGGTGGGATCTGTTGTGAAACGAACACGCGACCAAGAATTGAATTTTATCGATTAAATATCATAAGTGAGAATAATTCAATTTTGAAAATTCCATTTTAATAAATCCTCGATTTATTTCGTCTGTATTTTCGAATTGCTTGCGCAGAAGGGAAATCGTGCCGGTAGTATATTCGATCCAGTTTGCTATACACAGCGGCAGCCAATCAGAGCGTGCTCGATGCGAGCGAGGCAACGAAAATAAAATTATTATTTATGCGAACGATGCGAGATCGACAGGCGGATTTTCACGGGCGAAAATGCAAATGCGCGGGTGATATATGCGCCGGTAATCGCGGCACAGTATTACTGTTTTCTCTTCTTTTGCTTCCACGTGTGCGCCGGACACTGACTGCGCGAAACGGTCGATGACAGATGGCGATTGTCCAGCGGTAACGACGTGACCGTGATCTTGAGGGTATCCTTGAACGTGCGTTTCAGTATCCAGCGAACGCAGAAAGTCATTCTTCCTTTCTCCCGATCGACGCTGCACGCCACCGGGTCCCCCCCGGCTCAATTTATTCCTTTTATCAGTTCGTAACTTCGCTGGCAATACCAGTGGCTCCGTACACGATAAAGCCAAAGAAAGTGTTTAGATCGCTTGATACCGGCAGCGGACGTGTCGCCTCGTGAATCTTTCGCGTCGTGCTACACGAATATCACCGCCGAATTGATTTAACGCCGGACCGCGATCGCCCCGGAATTTATGCCCACCTCGTTCAATTAATATCCGGACAATTTTTCCGCATTTTCGGGAAACATTATGCGCGCAGTGTCCCCAGAAAAATTGTTCACGCAACACGTAAATTTTCACAAGATTCGAGGCATTTATGACAGATATGTAATGATATTTGGTCCCCTCAGGGTTTCAAATCCATTCCACCAACCTCTCCCTTTACCAATCCTCACTAGCGCCTAATTTCAAGCGGGACCTACTTTTTATTAACGAACCACCTTTTTGCCAACAAGGACAGAGGGCCACTTCCTGGCTTTTTACCAAGCAGTCACCCATCCTAGCTGCTTAACTTCGGTGATAGAACGAGAACCGGTGTTTTCAGCTTGATCGTTGACCATTTATGACATATACTAGGTGTAATTTAAAATAGCGAAAACATGAGAAGAATTTATGATTACTGTTATTCCTTTTTCAACCTGTTGAATATATGAAGGAAGGTAATAAATTTCTACTTCGTTCCTGATTGCTACGATTCAGGTAAAAAATTTTGATCTTACATAAAGAAAAGAATTTGCAGTTAGCAATTATACGATCGGTGTCATATCATTTTGTACTCTATCGACAATTAAAAGTGTATGTGTAAAATACAAAACAGTACAAAGAGACAATAAGCAGAGGCGTGCACGAACACATGAAAGCATACGTAAACATGAAATCACCGACTTAGAGCATGCAGGAGGGTCGTAGAACTCGGGCAGCTCTGGGCGACGTTTGATAAGATCCAAAACATCAAAGTTCTGGCCAACAGCTACACGAAACTCGTGCAACAAACAAAAAATAAGCAACAGTAAAAGTGCACTGTCGAAAAGTGGGGGAGCGAGAGAGAGAGAGAGAGAGAGGGGCGAGGGGAGTTCGGGTAACGTTGTCGTACAGCGAAAAAAAAAAGAATGAAGGTTTGTGTGCGCCAGTTCGTGACGTCGCGGCGATGCACGACTTTGATAATTCGTTCCTTTCCCCGTGTCCACGTGATATCCGGACGAAAGATCGCACCGGCATAGTACCGGGGCCCTCTTTCAGGGGATCGCTTTACATTCGTGAGAAGTCAATGATCTTGATCGTGATCGTTGGTACGCCCGTTTGCCTTCGGGAGGAAGAAGGACGCCTCTAGCTGGCGAACGGTACGCAAAACCACGGCCGTCGGTATTTCCACGATCATTGCCGATCGCAGAGATGCCGCGAATACCGTACGCCACGGGGAAAATGATTGGGAGAACGCCCAACGCTTAAATGGAACAATTTATGAACGTTTCGTCGTTAGCGGAGGAAGCTACTTACCGTCATCGTGCTACAGACTTGCAAAGGTTTTCACCTATTCGAATACCAGAAAGGTCTCTCTCTCTCTCGTCGAGAAAATTTTTCTATAAGAACATTCTCGGATCGAAACGACGACGAGGTTTCGCGTAATCGAACGATGCGTGGAAAAACCGCGGACTCCGCCGAACGTTGTTAGAGGATAACGAACGCGAGTGGAGCGTGCGCGTGCGCTCGCTCGCTCGCGCCAGCTAGCATGATCGATCACGGTATCCGCTGGAAAGCGCCACGAATTCCGTTAGCAGGAAATAACGATGACTTTCGCGGAGGGGAAGATGAATTTCTGCGGCTGTCTGCTATAGCTGGACGCGGAAATGAGGCGCCAATTACGCAGGATACGCAACATCTTAAATCACCGTCCGGCAAATTAATTCCGGACTGTCGTACAATTTATTATGATTTATATTCAATCAGCCACACCCGTGTCTGTGCGCGCCGCATCTAGCGGGATTCCTTTGGCTGCCAGATAGCCGTGACGTATTTGTTAACGAGCCTACCGTGAACGGCTGTTTGCAATTATTGTTTGCCTTCGTACGTGGGGTTTAGGGTCGTCGACCAGTTCGGCACCGTACGAGGAAGCGCGAGTATGTTGCGCGATTTGTTTCCGAAATTTTTATCAGCTAACAGACAAAGCATTGCCGGAGATCAATTAAATAGGTTCGTGTTAAAAATTGAATGATCAAAAGAGCCGAGGATTTCTTAATGGATTTTGTTGTCGAGCCGCCGCGAGGAAGATAATCCAACGAATTCATGTTAAAAAATCATTAAGGAAGAAATTGGTGTTGTAACAAAGAGAAATTAAAAAATAATTATCCCACAATTAACCCATTAATTTGTTGACTGTCTAATTACCGAATGAAAGTTCTCCCCACCGAAAAGAAAACGCGGAAGCTTATCTTGTATAGTAGCTTAGTAAATTAACCACTGCAACAGATCTCCTCGTGTACTTGCAAAATTCTTATGAAAGTTCTACAACAAGAATTTCGATACGCTAGAACACGAGCGTTCGAGTAATTGAGTAATAATTTAGTTTCAACGTTAAACTAAATTCTCGCGTGTTGTATATAGATTATTTATAATTAGACAGCGGAACTTTATGCAAAATAAACGTCTTCAAACTGAATTGCAACGAACTGGAGTGAAATAGAAATGATTTTCTTCCTTAATACATGTTTAGTAGGTTGAAAAATAATATAGTATCAGTGATATTAGATTCTTCTAATGTTTTTATCGTTTTAAATTACACCTACTCATTTTTCTCATGAATGCATAAAATCCGCCGTCTATTTATAACGTAAATTCTTACTTGAAGGAGCTAATTTATAGAAAATTGGTCTAAATACGACGTGCTAATTAGGATTATTCGCGAGGAGCGTCTCGAGCGCAAGAAAAGTAGCAGCAGCGCGCGGTCAGTTTAGGTTTAGCGAGCGCAGTAGAACCTTTCAAGTGCTAGTATGCAAAGTACGTGTAAGAAGGGTTAAAGTACGGGCTTGAATGCCTTGGGATCTTCTTCAGGGATCCCCTGGATCGCTTGCCACATCCAGGAAGCGTTCCGGCAGCCGACCACTGACTTTTCGCGAACGTCGGATCCGACCGTCCGCGTTCCATTGTTCTCTCCCGGGTATTTGCATACGGTTTAATGGAACATCGGGCCCCTATTGTGCGTCCCTGGAAACCTTATGTAACGACGTTCAAGGTGATAGCATCTTCGACACGTAATCGCATGCGTAACTTTATCGATGCTACCGGAAGGCCCTTAAATCGATGCTCACTGGTGCTTCTTGACTTCTGTGTAAAACACGTTTCGTAGGCGATACCGGCAGGGTGTGACAACTGTCCCATCGTACTTACTATATCTCTGATATACAATCCCATACAATTCTATCTTCTTTCGATGCTACGGCTTCCGCTCGAGGGTAGGCGATTTTCAAACACTGTAACCACAGAGAATCATATTTCTCTGATATTTAAATGGTATTTACACTTTGATAATGTATCGAAATGTGATGATTATATATTTTAAAATACAACACGTGTATAATGAATAACCATTAGTGACGTCTCTCCTTAATTTCAATCATAAGGAATTTTCTAAACGGTAAATTGAACCTGTTTTGTCGTGCTAGTTTTTATAAACCGATCCATGCTGGGAATTTGCTGCAACGTGACTAAGAAAGTCAATTAAGAATGACGAATGAATTTGTGCGTTTCAGAACCAAATCGCGGCAAGCGGAGAAGGTAATAAGCACCGATATCGCTCGACTGTACTCCATTCACGACAGCGCGGCGGTTCAATGAAAACTTTCACGGGCGAGAGCGAATCGATAGTTATCAATCGGGTTAATGAGCCACTTATAAAACGTTTTAGCGCAACACCCTGTCGAGAGTTTCGACGTTCTGCAATCTATGAAAATGCACTCGCGGTTTCTCCTCGGGACCGTGTATGATTTAATGGAAGATCTATTATGCAACGGCCGAGCCGCAGCGCGATGCAATCTTCGACACGTAATCGTGAACTGCTACCGCCGGATTAATCGCGCACGTGTCTTTTATTGTTCGTAAATCACTCGGGGAACGAGAGGATGACCGTGACCCTCGGTTCCGACCAGTTCGCGGTCCGTGTCCTTTAAATTTCTACCGTGCTTCGGGTTTATCCCACCGAGCAACACGAAGCCGCCTTTGTTTAAACAAACACATCCACTAAAAATATCGCATCAAAATTTTACACTGTTCTTTCCTGTATAAAATCGTCGAGATGAAATTCGTATCTGTTTCAATTTTTCAAATCATCAAATCTCCAAATTTTTGAATTTTCGAATCTTCAAATTTTTAAATTTTCAAATTTTCAAATATTCAAATTTTCAAATATTCAAATTTTCAAATCTTCAAATTTTCAAATTTTCAAAGTTTCAAATCTTCAAATTGTCCAATTTTCAAATTTTTAAATTTTCAAATCATCAAATCTTCAAATTGTCCAATTTTCAAATTTTTAAATTTTCAAATCTTCAAATCTTCAAATTGTCCAATTTTCAAATTTTCAAATCTACAAATGTTCAAATCTTCAAATTGTCCAATTTTCAAATTTTCAAATCTACAAATCTTCAAATTTTCAAATTGTCCAATTTTCAAATTTTCAAATCTACAAATCTTCAAATTTTCAAATTTACTTATTTGCATATCTTCAAAATTTCAAATTTACATATTTTCATATCTTCAAATGATCTTTTTATGACGCTCCTCAAATACAATCATTTACAGTTCAATATTAGTGCGTCGAAAAGATTAGAAACTAAAGTCGGATTTGCGGAACGAAATTTGTCCAAGTCGGAACGAGAAAGGTTAACAATTACTTATCCAGCAGCGGACACAGTCGGTGCCAGGCGTTTATCCGGCGCAAAGTTCTGTGTCTGACGCACACGGTCTCATCCACTGCACAGCGGTCCGTACACACAAGAGTCGTTTCACTTGTGTCCGTCTCTCGTCAAGCGTGTATCCGCTTCCGGCGCAGCGGGAACGGTCCGCAGAGGACACTCCGGTCACTGAACACACATAATTCATTGATAATTATGTAATGCGCCCGTGATGATCCACTGGACTATTCTAAAAATGAATGGACTGTGAACGCGCCTTGCGCCGCGTCGCGACGGCATACTCGCGGCGATTCGCGTCGCTCACGTTATTAACCCGCTAAACGGAGAACATTATTTCAACATTGTCGGATTACTCTCCGGTTTTTTCCTTATTTATCTACCGCCTCGTTTACTTAATGGTGCCGTAACACCGTCGACAACAACTATTAAATCTATGCAGACGTAATTGCAATTTCCTTCGCTTTAAACGTCCACTTTAACTGAAATTGTTATTGTAATAGGATTCGCTTTATTGATCTCTCGTTATCGTTCTCGTTGCAGATAATGCTTGACAAACAATTCTCTCGTGTATCGTCGCTTCCCCATTCTCTGCCTCATCAGGATAGCTATCAAAAAAAAAAAATGAAGACTGCAATTCTCCAGAGAAAGGAACGAAACGTTCCCGCGGTGTTTGTTCTATTTTTCATAGATTAAGGTCAAAGGTGGCCTCTCTCCGATCAAGGTTTTTCGAAAGTCCTCCTCCGAGAAAAATTCCCGTCAGGTCGATTCAAATGCAACGATTAGGCAGTTCGGTCGTCTCTCCCCGCCCCTCCCACCGCCCCAATCGTAATAGCGCGTCTCGCCGCAAAGACAAAAATATTCATTCGGCGGAACAGGTTGCAGGACACGGTAATAAACATCCGGGGATACAGTTAGGCTTGTTCGATAGCGTGCAAGCCGTTGCGCGTCGGTATCGCCCGAAAAATCGTACGTACGCAACAAAGGGAATGTGTCCCGGCAGGTGGTTAGACCTGTTCAACATGTGCGCATCATGTGCGCGTTGAATACGTCCCGAGGAACATACCGGACAATTGCTCAGCGTCTTTAGGCCGGGACGTTTCAATTGCACTTCACACTAGCTTCTAATAATGCCTATTAAAACATTAAACAGAATACATAAATACAACGTCTATTGCACACAATTGCCGCACATTCTCTCGTCCCTGACTGCCGCATAATTGTGCGATAAATAATTACCGTCGGCTCGTCGCTTCTGTTCCGTTTACACCCACGTTTATCTATTCACTGTGCTGATGTGCCTGCAAACATAATCCGCCACTCATATTTTTATACAGTTCCCGATTTTTCAAAATAAATTTTTTCAATTTATTTCAATGTATACCATTTGTTTTTTTCTCACAAACACGAAACGCTTTGTAAAAGGTGATCATAATGTAAATACACGAGCATCGCTCGGTCTGTACAAAAAAGCATAGAAATATTTGTTTACTGGAAATGCATACGACACAAAAAATAAGAAACCTGATTAGATCTCCGACTTTGATGTCATCCGAAGAAACTTACGGTTCGCGTCAGCAGGAGACCAGTTTTTCGATTCGACTCGTTGCTCGACCGCGTTCGTTGCAAGAACAAAACAATAAATATCTTTCAAACATCGCGGGATAATTACTATCGGGTCTGATAATCGAGACGATGCCATGCGAAGCAACGAACTGATCGACGATCGTGACGTAGTCTTTGGCTACGATCGGTGAACCGATCGCTCCGACCCAGACGCGAACATATCGTTCGGACAATCGAGAATGATCGAGCAGATTTCAACTTCAAATAGGCGTAATGTCTATTAAAACAGCTATTGTAAGGGTAATGAATGGTATATCATGCGTCACGGGACGTATTCTGAAATGATTATATGGACGAGCAACTTTTTAGAAGAGACCTTTTTTCTGAACAGTCTGCGAGAACGGTCTGGTTACTGTGGAAACGTATGATTAATTCCAGTAAGAGAAGATGCAGTGACTCGAGGCCTTCTTCAACGATTTCCAACAGTCATCGTGTGCAAAGTGGAATGTAAATCGTTATTTAACAGAAAGAAAAAACGGTTCGCACGAGTCTAAAGTCTCGGATTTTTCTGGATTGCATGAATCCGATAAATTAGCTAATACTGCTCGTAATAACAGCAACAAAAAGATGCATAAATGGAAGCAATCACGTTAGCTGAGTAAATTGTTGATTTACGTCTCTCCGGATTACGTCAAACGAGATCGACGGGCATTTCGTTACACAAACAACAGAAAAAGATGGAATAATTGCTAGCTATTTCCAACGGAAGAACTGTTCACTTTTCTGTAGGATAGATTTCGTAAAGAGCCAATTTATCTGAATTTTTGTAGGAAGCACAGGGTTCCGGAGCTCGTTATTGCGAGCCTCGTGAATTTGCCTGTGCAGAGTAGCAAGTTTTCCCTTAGTTGCACGAGGAATGGCGCTCGTGACATCGACGTTGTCATAGGGGTCATGGCTTCGGCATGAACACCGAGATAATACTCATAGATACCAGGCAATCCTACCAGTGATCCGCACGAAGGCCTGAACTATACTAAAACGTGATTATGATCCTGCACTGTTTCAAACAAGGCATACAAATTGCCAGCGAGCGTCCCTCGACTTGTCTTCTGCATTACAATTATTTTAATACGTCCACCACTGTACGAAATATTTAATACTGACGTGTGTATAGAATTAGTACAGTCAATTAAAATTAAACAACATGCTAGTTCTGGTCGGCAGAAAGAAGTCGAAAGTCTGCAATCACAAAAAAATACTTTCATTAGAAAATGTACAACATAGGCATGCGATTATATCCATGCCTTTTTCAAGGACTGTAAGCTGTCCATTTGATTTATGTTTAAACTGTTTTTTGTATTTGTAAAGAGGATAAAACTTTTTATTTTTGTAACAATGTGACACCAATTGTAAAGCGAAATGGACCCATTTAAGGGTCTGAAGAGCTTATAAATAAAAAAAAAAAATGTACAACATACAGTACGAAACATACAGACACGTTCAAACGATACTTGATTCTGCTTGTCTTTGTCCTAGATGTCTATTTGAAATTGTGTATTTACATTTAATTCAGACCTGGGCGACTGGTGCTCCGAGAGTCGATGACATAGAGAATCGGCTGGCCAGCGCGCGAGTCACGACAGGTCCGGACAGGCTGCCGGAGTGTGAAGGTGGGGGTAGCCGATTCTGCGTCGTCGACTACCCCCACCCGGCCGGCCGGCGCGAGTCGGCCTGTCGCGGCAGGTCCGGACAAGCTACCGGAGCGCGACTCTACGTCATCGGCGTAGACATTTTATCAGGACTTTACTGTACTTCTTTGAGATGAACATTTTTCATTGAACTTCGTATCAGAACGGACCATCGTTAAAATGTCAAAAGAATCGTCATTCTTTCTTTCAAATTAAAGCTCACCTCCGTTCAATATTAAACGCGCCCAAGGTCATTCGTTGATATTCTCAGTTTTACCTCCTCATACATGTCGCGATTGTCCTCCAACAAACGGCACGATAATCTCGCGAGAGGATCCAAGGTACACAGTGCTCCATTAGCGGAGGCGACACCGGGAAGGCGTTAAGGTGACGAGAAAGTTGAATTAAACGAGGAGTGAGCCTGGAGTGGGATATTCGTTTTCCACGTATTTAGTCGTCTCGCGGCGCGTCGCGTCGCGTCGTTATTTCGGCATGAATTTACGAGGCGCACTTGGACGCGAGTAAACTTATCACGTCGGGTAATGAACACTTGTTCGTTTTAAGTAGCCGTCCGGCAATTTGTACGTCAAGTCCTTGCGAACCGCGACAAGACCGACTTCTATCCGGCACGAATCTCGCGCCGCGTTTCGCGATCCTCCTTTTTGCCAGCGCGCGTGCGTGTGCAACTTCGCGCCGTGGATACTCGCCGTAGCGATGGAGGCGTTCCACATGGAACGACCGAAATTCCACAAAGGAAACGACGCGGCGAGCACGACTTCGCGATATGGAAGTAACTCTTAATCATGCCTCGGCACGTTCGCCAACGCGAAAATCGCAAAATTCGCTGCGATAACTCGCTTTTTTTTAAATTATCGCGACACTTTTCCGAGATCTCTGTGTACACAGTCTCACACGCACGCGTGGTATAAAAATAATTTTTTCGATTATACATACCTTTCTAAATCGTTTCCAGTTTCGCATCCTCTCATTCGAGTCGCATCCGCCAGCAGTGTCCCCGTTCTGCTCGCTAACAGCTGTGGTTTTTCACAATTTTTCTCGCGTACGACGATGGTAAACAATACTTCGAACGTCTGCTCGCCTGTTGATCGACGAAGAAACAGTGATCGCGACATTGTCCGGGCGACAGCCGGTTTTCTACGGGGAAACAATGGCGGCTCCTAGCGGCGGGCGAATCAACGGAACAAGGACAGACACAGAAGCAACACACAGCACTGACCTTCCTTATACACGTGTTCACATAAAACATTACGATCTTTTATGCGGTCACGTTCGCGGCGATAAGCCACGACTTCTCGTGCCTTCTTCTACGCGATGCGACGCTACGGTGTGCTCAAACTCCTCGCCCCCCCGTGCTCTTTATTATTATCCCCGTGGTTCTTTTTTCGCTTTCGTTCCTCCGGTTTCGAACGCGGCGGGACAGGGGAGGACACCCGCCCCCCAATCCCCAGACCTCTAGAATTCCGTGCAACGTGGATTCTTGCGCTTGGCCAGAAGGTCAGATGATGACTCGCGATTCCGGAAGGGATAATAGGTGGTCTGCATTATTCAGGACCTCAGGATGCAGGAGTGACCGTGCCAGTGTCGGATCTCACGTTTCCACAAGCGCGGTTCCACTGTTCGTGCAAAAATCTCTGCTACCCCGATCCATGGACCGATTCGACGCTCCCATCCAATCGAATCCTGGAAATAATGGAACCACTTGTTGCTCTCCGGAGTATATATTCTTATTTTCTCCGTTGCTTTCGAGGTTGGAATATTATAAAACGCTTGGGATAAAGAATTTTATCGAAGCTTTGGAAAAAAATAATTGATCGAATAAACCTTCATAAAAAATATTATGGTTTTTATCGATCGAAATTTTATATTATATATGTGAAGAATTATCGGCGCAAGGTTCGATCAGTTGGCCAAATAAACGTTATACAGATTCACATCCGAATCGTAACGTTTTAAAGAACATAACATAGCTAATTGTTTTAATTGATCGAACCTTGCGCCGGTAATTCTTCACATAAACCTTCATAAATTCTGAAGTGCGGAATTTTTCTATAAAATACACCGATGATAATCACAATGGGATCCGTTGCAGACGGCGAGCCCATAAACGAGCGTCTTTCCACTGGTAATAGGTACAATTTCAGCTCTCGCAATATCGATACGCGGCGTCTTCACGATCCGCCAATTATACTATTACGTATTTGTCACGGTGGTTGAGGGATCCTCCGAAGATTCTGAAATTTATGTTGATGTATGCGGTTGTTCTATAAATATTCCCTCGCGCGGTTTTCTGCGAGCAGCCGTACAAAGCAGCCTGACAGAGAACAGAAAAACAGAAAAAGTACCGAAGGAAAATGGCGTAATCGCGTGGCAGGTGATTCCTACGATTCGCAGAACCATTCATTTCGCTGGCAGCGACGGCGCGGGGAGGATTATTTTTCGGACGGGGAAACGAAATGGGGAATCGACCATTAACCGCACGAGAGGGTAGAAGATGCCGATGCAGGATCGCGTGTGAGAAACCCACGGAGGAAAGATCGCTGGAGGCTTCTTGTGTACCTGTGTGTGTCTCGGGATGTAAGATGCGGCCGTGTCTTGTTACCTCCCCCTTATCTGCGCAGAAATATTAGAATCGCGTTTAGATACTATCGCAAGGGCCGTCAATTGAGCGCAATTACCTATTTAACAGAATTTTCTATTCTACACGCGAGTCCCTTGTCCTTGCTGGAACGATTTTACCGCGAAAATTTCGTTTCGATTCAACTCGATTCAATTTTCTATTCTACACGCGAGTCCCTTGTCATTGCTGGAACGATTTTACCGCGAAAATTTCGTTTCAATTCAACTCGATTCAATTTTCTATTCTACACGCGAGTCCCTTGTCCTTGCTGGAACGATTTTACCGCGAAAACTTCGTTTCAATTCACTTATTAATTACGCACTTGTCACACGCGTTCTAGTTTATTTCGTGAAATGAAATTCTTCCGTTTCTCGAGCAGCTATTCTGTCGCAAATGCATAAAATCTACAATTTAGTGTCAGTGAAAACGTCGCTGGGGCTGCTCGCAGGTAAAAACGACGTTAAATATTAATCGAAAGTTTGTATTCGCGGAGGAAACGACGAGACATCTGTGCGCGGACCTTTTCCCGCCAACAATGATTTACGAAGGAAGTGGTTCCCCCGCATTTAAGGCTGCTTTCCACGTGTTGTAGGCTTGTAACTTATGCGCGTACATATGGAGACGTAAGTGGCCGATGCGGTCACTCTTGCGCGTCGCCGGGGCCACCGATAAAATTTTGTCCCTCCCGGAGGGTACGCGTTCCGCAAAAAGTGTAAATTATCGCGATGTGGGAAGACCTCGCGGTAGTAATGCAACGCAACGAGATGCGTTGCCGGAAGAATCGCGAGATTTACTATTCACCCTTAATTGTACTGCCACGGGGGTGTTACTGATTCTTATTGCCTCGTGTCTGAGGTCCAACAAGCATTTTTAAAGCGATTGTTTAACATTATTTCTATATTCTTCCTAACGTTACGGTGACTTGGAAATATCTTTGATTAGCTTCTTTCGATTTGTTCATGTTTGTTTTTCGTTTTCCTGATATCTTACGGAAATTTAATATCTTATATTCGAAGAACATCGTCAGATACCGACGTACCGCAATCGATTCCGTCGTTGAAAAAAAAGCCACTTATTATCAGCAATATCAAACATGATCAAGGCAACTTCAAAACAAATGTTTGCTCTTCCGCTGTTCAATGTCTCGGCAAAAATGACCGACGTGTTTGCATTTAATCGCTCAAAGTGCTGACTGTTTGCTCACCGAGCCGTGTAATCATATTTTTAAGGCTGGACAGATATAAACGAACGTTTATGAGTCTGTCGTTTTGTTCATCGCCTTCTGCTTCGTTACCACTATTATTTATACTACCTCGGCAATCCATGCAATCAAAAATGTATACATAAAAAATTACAAAGTTTTTTCAATATTTTTCAAGCATTCAAACATAAAAATTCGATAATTTGGACTAAGTCTTTCACGAGCATGCACACGCGTGACAATAATTAACCAATTACTGTTTGAACATGTCCACAAGTTGTTGTGAATAAAGTCTGTAGAATTTGAATATCACTTTTGAAGATCGGCTGACCGAGATTTTATTTTCGTTTGATTTTTACCGTGTTACATTCCGTTCTCGATAGCGGCGAAAGTCAGGTCTGCGAGTATACTGTTAGTTATCTCGGTTCGCAAACAAAATCGGGGAAAAATGGTAGCGGGCGTTCGGGATTGGCTGTTTGCGCGGCGAGGTAGCGGCGACTTCTTTTATTTCTGGATGCTTATAAGGAAACCGGTACCGTGTAATTACCTTGAGATACCGCTACAGCGTTATCACACCCTTTCCTCTTTTCTCTTTGTCGTATCGGCCCCACCGAGATAGAGATCTTTCCTCGTCTGTCTTTATAAAGCGGTTTGACCCGAGACCTTGACACTTGACTTTGGCCGTATCCTTTCTTCATTGAAGAAGACCGTTAGCTTCGGTGGCTACCCGAAGGGTCACTCTACTTCCTTTCTTCGATACTGTTACGCTCACGGCATTGTTCACTTTACCACGAATTATCCGTTCACACCATATCGCAATTATTCAGAGCTCGGAATAAATACATTCAACTCGACGAAACCTTTATTTTATTTAGAGTCAGACTTTTGTTCAGGGCCAGTCTAACATTTACCAATGTTCATCATTGTTCGGTAGTGAAAAATTCAAGCTTCGTGCACACTAACGAAATATGAAAAGTAAACGAAGTTGCAGCATCGATTAACCACTATAACGAATCGACTGCGTGGAGGTAGGTAGGATTGTGTGCGTAGATAATGTAGCCAGCAGTCAATGTCTAAGAGAGATCAACGAGAGATCGGCGACACGATTTTGATTTTAAGTTATCGACGGCCGCGCGACAGCGACAATTATCCGTGCAAACGATTAACATCAGCAACAGTGAAACACGGCCGGCGGATTGTGAGAAAAGAATTTAGTTGATCAAGTACCAGGGTCTTAGGTCAAGTCGGTCGGTGCTTGTAGACAAGAGGAGGACTTTCATCGTGATTGCAGATACAACGGCAATAGAAAGAGAAAGGATCCGATGGTACCGTTAGTGGCATCGAGCACAGGGCCCGTTTATCGTACTTGAACTTCCGATCAGATACCGCACGTGATTTTTAGCGAGCACTTGGCACACTGGCATATTGCAACTCCAAATGTTCAAGGTTCGGCTCCGAAACGGTGTAATCGCGTTTTAAACGAACCGAAATATTGTGCAAGTCGAACGAGCAATGAGTAGATCTCGGATTTTCACAGAAACAGGTGGGTGCAAAAATGTAGAAAAAGAAAATGATCGAAGAAAGAACTTTCCGGTTTCTGTTTCTCAGATCTGACGATTTTTATGTTATTTAAAGATTGACAGTAAACCTATGTTTTGTGGCCTCATTTTACTAAAAAAAATTAATCATTTCTTGTTCAGTTACGTGTAGTCCACACGTGTATTTGGAAAAAGTGAACAGAACCATTTCGAGGTTTTCAACAACGTCGTTAACGCGAGGTAATTGGAACGTCTACGATTAGTCACAGTTCTCGATTACACACGATCGATTCTAACGGTGCTCCGAATCTGCGGCGGCGGCTGTGGCGGCGCGCGCACCTCGGATTCGCCGGTAGATTTTAATCGGATCGTGACTCCAAAGAATTTCATCGGCATGACGGGGCCGAACGAGACGGGGAAGGCGCAAAGAAACAAACATTCGTCGCGTACGGAACCGTGAAGTAACGGTACAGGGCCACTCTGGAACCCTGGAAAGAAAGGAGAAAAGAATAACAAGACCAGTCAGACATCCGCGACCCCGATGAACGTCCCGTTCTTTCGAGGAGGTCTCGCAGCTGCCTCCTCTCGTCGATCCGTTCTCGCTCGCGTTCTGTTCGGCTCTCTCCGTCGAACATCTGACCGTTCCAATTTCCATGGAATTTCATGGAAATCGTCGCGTCCCTTCGTTGAGCGATTCTAATATGCAATGGGGTCGACGGACTGCGCTTCGTGACTGCGAACAGTTTCCTATATCGCAAATCGTACGAAACTTATATAACTTTTATGGAAACTAGGAAGACGAGCACACGGCTTCCAAACGATATTTCCGAAATAGAAAGTGAAGGGACAAAATTGGAAGTACTTGTTTCAATTTTTATGCATTAAGTTGCATCGAAAGGTACATTAAATTTTTTCACAAAGATCCTATGGATTTGTGATGAAAATGAGTAGATGAAATTTTGGGATACTTGTTTCGATCGACTAAAACTATTAAAGAAAGAAAGAAAACTGCCAGTGACTTTGTTACTATAGATTCAGACAATTTTTATCGATCACAACAGAGACTTTCCCTAGACCTTGCCCTAATTAGCAGGGAAAACATTTTTGACCTTGACCATCTGGTCGCAATATAACCTGCCTAGGCCCGGCCATACGGTCCGAAGTCCAGGTTTAGGTAGCTCCGTCCAGCAGTCCAGTACACAAGAGGACCGAAAAATTCAAATTTTTCTACCGAATCATCAAGTACGCTCTACTAATCTCAAAGAAGCAAGACGACTATTACAAATTAATTTTAGCGATACTTATTTCCTATTTCCAAGAAACTGTTTTGAAATTGTTACCCTCGTTCAGCATATTCGAGAGGCATAGCGGCGTTCGCATCAACGAGGCCGGAAACCGCGAGCCTACAATGCGAATAGCGTAGGAGAAACACCCGTCAACGACCGATTAATGGCCCGCGAGGGTCGATTGAAGTTTAAATGTCAGTGGAATATAGTGAAACGATCGATTCGCCGAGTGTCATTACCACTTTCGAGTTTTTTCCCGTCCGTTGGATAAAATATCCGGCGTTCGATTCGTGACACTCGGACGAAAATATCGAACAGAAATATTTTACGTTCGAGTTGACGTAACGATTATACGTTCTGCCGCTTCTCGATGCATTGTTACAGATCCGTTTACATTATCCAGACTTTCCCTTTACGAATAGTGCCGGAACGAAACGGGCATCGCATGTCGTGATTATACGGCGGCGTTCTACTACGGCCAATTATTCACATCGAGATCAGTGAACACCGCGGACGCTCCGTTATTGCACTATAATTCTATGTAAACACATTCGAGCCGATTGCCTGGTAACCGCCGCGCATAATAAAGACGTTGCTCGCCGAGAAATATCGAATGATTAGCACCGCGGTCCCCCGGTGTAATTGAATTAACCGCATGCTAGGATTGGGCTCGTCCCGGCCGGATACTTTGAAGCATGAACAATGCGATACGACTGCGATACGCTCCCAGCAACGGCACACCGATCCATAAAATGAAAACCCTCCGACGCTTTTAGTCACTTTCTGTCATCGTATCGCTGCACCGCGCCGCGCCGCGCCGTCTTAGCGATACGGAAATCATGCACGAAGCTTTTCAACTAAACGCGCTGATTGACCGATCAAATTTCTCCTTGCGTGAATTGGTAGAGAGACACAAAAAAAAGGACGAAAATCACTGTGCCTTGTTACAATAAGTGAAAACTGGATATGGTAGAGGTGTGTAACTGTCAGAAATGAAAGCTTCGAGGAAGTAGTTTTCGAGCTGGTAAAATGTTGTTCATCGATCAAGTTTGTCAAAGAATATTTTCCACGTGTTCTGTATTGTTTTATATTATTTTACATACACACTCGCTTATAAATAGAACCTATGAGAAAGAATATTTATTTTGTTTATTTCACGTTTCAAACACTTGAAGTTTTCTTATAGTCGGATGCTAGATAATCAGAAGCAGATGTACAGCAAGGTAAGAATCAATCTTGGTTAACAAACAGTTTATAAAAATACCAAGAATTCAGCATAATTTATGCAAATTACTCGAATAGTTGATCATCCGTTGTACACGGAAAACCACTTAAATTCGACGAACAAAAATCCGATGGTTCACAGAAATTAAGGATCTCGAGTAGGTCATTCGGTTCGTCTAACGATCCAAAAACTCTGCTTTCAGATTCCCCGGTGGGCGATAATCGTCAGGGTCGCATGTCGCTGCAGGCGGAGCTGCCGTCGTCGAAAGCTAAGCGGGAGCAAGCTCTGCGAAGCATCCTGGCGGCTCGAAGACGTCAGATCTTGAGCCAGCGTCCGATCGAAGCTCGGAATCCGAGTCGCGCGCCTCGACCATCCGAAGCGGGCCTGAAAGATTCGCCGGACGTGTTGGAGGCCCAAGAAACGAGGTACGGCATGTACGCAACAGTGTCCGGGGGCGAGAAGGCGGAGCAGTCTGCGGACGAAGAACCGTTGGAATCGTCGAGTAAGACCGTCGCCGTGGACTCGAAGAGCGGAGAGGCTGGCATCGAGTTCGTCTCGAAGGATGTCGAAGGGAAGCAGGTGTCGGAGGTGTCCGGCTCGAGGAAGCCGAGCAACGAGAGCTTCGGTGTGCCGAGCACGGAGGACAAGCCGACCGCCGGTAACACGAGAAGCAATTACTCGATAGCCCATAGAAATTCCTCGTCGATCCCGTCCTCCCCGACGACTCCATCGTCGAAAGAGACGGACGCTCGCAAACGGAACATCGTGTCGATGCCGGAGTCCCTGTACAACCACTTCAGGCCGGTGGAGAGCAACATCCCTGTGGAGGATATGTCGCAGTTCCTCTACTTCGGCCAGAAGATCCAGCCGGAGCCGCAGAACAGCACCGGGAACAACTCCGTGGACCCGCCGCGGACAGCAGCGACCGTGGCCAGCTCGCGCAGAAGATACCCCATGAAGAGGATCGGTACAACGCCGGTGCCGGTGTCGGTGGCGATACCGGTGCCGCCGCAGCCCGATGAGATCGTGAACGAGGAGATGAACATCGCGGTGGAGAGGCAGGTCGTCGAGAAGAACAAGTTTTCGAAGCCGAAGAACCCGTTCAGAAGCCTGGAGGGCGAACTGAACTACAGGAAGAGCCGGCCGACAGATTCAACGATCGCCTCGAACGTCATCGCGACGAACGACGCCGGCAGAAACGCGACCGGCGATCAGCCCGGCGACGATAACAACCCGTCCGCTCACGCTGACACGCAGGACCAGCTGCGGCACGAGAGAGGAAGTGCCGCTGCTGCCCACGTGTTCGCTGAAACGGGGAATGCGACCAATTCGACCCAGATACCCGGCCGACAGCCTGTTTCCGCGAACGCGGACAAGCCGTCCGAGGAAAGTGAAATCAGTTTTAGGGAACGACCCGCGGAGCATTCCTGCGACTCGGCTCTGAACCGCGTGGACCACTCGAGGACGAACAAATCGGATAACTCGTCCGGGATATTCGTCGCGAGATCGGAGGACGACGTCGACGACACGGCGTCCTCTTCGTCCGAGATGTGCGGAGATCACACGGAGGATAGGATCAGGAGGATCGACCGGGGCAACAGCTTCGATCTCGGCAAGAATAACGACGGTACTCTAGGGGATCAGCCTCGCGCGCCGAGCGGGCGCGAGAGCAACAACATCGAGACCTCGACGTCCCGAGACAAGATCGGTCGATCGACAACGGAACCGTTTCGAATCGAGTGGACATCACCGGAAACGTCTACCCTGAGGATAATCGTGACCGACAGGAGCCCGGAGGAGAGGTATACCGTTAAACCGGTCGATTCCACGGTGAAACGAGTTCGCAGCGGCGCTTCCGGCGATGTTCCCACTACTCGCAACGATCCTGGGACTGCGAGCAGCAACGACGTGTCGGTGAACGGCGGCGGGATCGACACGAGCAGCACCGCCACGGTCATGATCGAGGTACCAACAACAACGACATCGACAACGACGACGACGATGACGACGCGGTTGAAGCCCCGACATCGGGAGCTGAAGCATCGTATTGGTACGGGCAAGGATAAGGGAGCCAGCGAAGGGAATCGGGATCGGGAGCAGCATCGACATCAGGAACAACAGCAGCAGCACGCGTACAACTACACGATAACGAACGTGACGCGGCGATTGCGCAACTACACCGGACCTGGGTTAAGCAGAGAGGAACAAGGAGGTCCCGGTACGACCGAGATAACGACCGGATCAGCGCTGCGGCGTCAGCCACCGCCGCCACCGCCGTCTCTTCTTCAGCTTCCTCGTGCCGGTAGTGGTATAGAGGCGGACCGAGCGCCGGCGGAACCCAGTGCCGGCACGGCCGTCGAAGCAGTCGCAGCCGGTGGAGCGTCCGTTGGTCCGCCATTGGTGGGGGAACCGCAAAGGAAAGTAGTTACAGTCGCGCAACAGACGGAGGAACAAGCGGTCAACGGAGCCCCGCCGCAGCAGCTGACCGTAAACAAGAGCGGCCCGAGGGAAGCGACCAGCAGGGGCGCTGTCCGATGGAATCACACTAAAACCAGGAACACCGACCTAGAGGGTATCGGGGACAGAAGGTTCTTCCGGAAGCCCGCGAGCGCGGTGCTCAATCAACGGATCGGGGACGGATTGGACGAGGACGCTGGAGGCGTCAAAGGGCTAAGACCGAATGGACAGACAGAACCGGCCAGGAGGGTGAAAGGTGGGAAAGTTTTGGTGAATGGGCCCGAGAAGAAGAGTTCGGCGATCGAGAGGGATTCGGATGATGCGGAGGGAAGACGAGTGAACAGGATTACCGTGGGCATTGTTGTGGGAAATATGTCGGTGGCGGACAGTGTCGCGATGGAGCAGAGAACATTGCCGAGCGTCGAGGTGATCGATCCGACCACTTTGCTACCGGTTCTTAATATCACCGGTCGGGGAAATTTCACCGGGCTGGTCGGCTCGATCGGTGGGAACGTCAAGGGGAATACCAAAGACCAATTAAGCTTGTCGCCGAGTGAAAACGAAAGTGTGCCCGCGAGCAGCGGCAGCGACGCGTCCGCTGGGGATAGCGCGACGCATAATGCCACCGAGAACGGAAGCGGTTCGTCGACCGTGACAGTGACCGCCGCCGCCGCTGCCGCCGCCGCCACGGCGGTCGACGAAACGACGACCGAGCCCAAAGAAACGACCACCGCGCCAATGCCGGCTCCAGTTTTTCCAGTTACACCCAGAATAATCACGGAAACGGTACGAGCGCCAGTCGAGAAGGAGACTTTCACCTTGCAGCCGACCGAGCCCGTCAGCCAAGTGACGGACTCGAAAACGACCGCGCCGAACACATTCGAGCTAACGAACATGGACCCGTCCGAGATCCAGAAGATGTACAGATCGAAGAATAGCAGCACGACGACGGGGACGACCACGCCGACGACCACCGTGCAGATCGAGATATCGACGATGCCGCAGGACCATCGAACCACCATGGATCCACGGAAACGTTTATCCGGCGAGAGGTCGCCGGAAGTTAGGGGACGAAACCTGTCCGACAAGTCGAAGGACAAAGACGACGTACTGCCTATCATGCATCTGTACAACGACTCGGACATCTTCAACGGCAGCGGCGGTCCCGTGAACTCGTTCTCCCGTGGAACGGAACTGCGAGCGGAGCTTCCGGTGCACCCGAAGCAGCCGGTTTCCAGAACGACCGAGAAAGTCAACGACACGGTTACGCCAAAAAGTGTCTCGAACGATCCCACCGGATCCACTCGTGTCCTCGTTTCGGAGCCCACGAGAAGGGACAGACACGAGGACAGCCGAGAATCGTCCACGCACGTACCACCGACGGGACCTGGAAGAGGCTCCGCGAACAACAGGACCAGACACAGGCCCGTTTATAATCACACGATCCTGCCGGAATACAATGTCTCCGTGTACCCGGACGAGCTGAACAGGACGTTCTTCGAGACCGGACTGATATCGGTCAGTCCCAGGGAGTCGGTGAATATCAGTGAAGTGATATCGAAGCGACACGATGGCGACGTAATCGCGACCCAGGAGACCGTCGCTGTGGTCAGCTACATCCTGGCGACCCTCGTCGTGTTCCCCATCGCAGTCGGCGTGGGTCTCATTCTAAGAAGACTGATACTTAGGAATCGTAAGGTGAGTGCCACCGGGCGTAACCAGGTCGTAGGGACCCAACGCGTCGCGACGCGACGGTAGAAAGTTCTATAATTCGTCCACGTATGCATATACCTTATTATATAGGTCGTTGAATGAAAGTGGTCTCTTGTGATCTTCGGTGCTGGTTCGGTGGCCAGACTCCACGCGTGAAAGTTCGCGGAGGTGGAGGAATCAGGCTGGTGTCAGTGACCTCCTTACTTTTCGCTCCGTATGTTTTTGAAATGCGACCGCCAGCCTGCTCTTTGTCGGCGATACGAGGCTTTTCCACTACGACCTGTGTCGCGAAGGTGAAACATTAGTAGAAAACGGTTGTATGCGCGTGAAATGGTTTTTTGGAATTGTGGTTATTTTATGCGACCACAATATCTCTGCCGAAAACTGCTGTTTTATTCCGGGTCAGACTTAATTAGGAAATAATAGAATCGTGATTTTTGTGAATTCTCATTTTCTCCAGTCACTAAGAGATTCTTACAAGAATCCTTTTGTCATGTATTGCAAAGTAAATTGGAAACATCGTTTCTTTATGTCAGTACCTTTTTCACGTAGAAATAGTTGAGTTCAGAGAATATGTAATATATCTCGTTAAACTTGATAGGACTCGCACCAAGCAGATAAAGTAAAATATATTGATGCGAATATTTCGTCGAATATGTCGCCGATGAATGCACCAAAATCATTAATTATCCTCGAATTGAAAATGCACAAAAGATTGTACAAAAATAATGCTACTTGTTTCTCTCGGTTCGAAGACTACACTTGTTGCCAGCAATAAGCTGTTCACACGCAAGTCAGCTTGTTCGGAGCTGCTAACGGTGACTGAAGAAGATTTGCTTCTTGCAGCTGTTTCCTATTTTCCTTTGATCTTCGCCGCTCTCGATAAAAACCGGCGATTTTTTCCAGAAACGTGGAACATCGACAGAGAATTTCTCGTTGTTGCTTCAACGAACAACGCGCGTGTATTACAACGGAACATATGAAAAACAGGGAAACGTCGAAACGCGTGCTCGAATTCGTAGAATATTTCGATCCAGCACGTTAATCGATTCGATCGACCGAATCCCAGCACAAACATCGATAATCGGCAGTGTTTTAAAAAGAAACATGGAACATCAGGCGTGCTTGTCGTCGCTATATTATGATACATATATTACAACACGTGGAATTTATGGAAACAGGAAAACGTGTCTTCGAATTCATAGAATTTGCATCGAACACATTAATCGTTTCAATCGACTGAATCGTAGCAAACACGCGAACACTGTTTAAAAAAAAAATATAAAACATGGAACCACAACGGGGAGTTGGTTGTCGTTGCTACATCGCGAGTATGTATTGCAACACTTGGAATATACATAACAAAAGCAGTGAAACGTAGAAACATGTGGCCGAATTCGTGGAATTTCAATCGAACAACACATTAATCGGATCGATCGGATCGGGCGAATCGCAAGCGAACATCTTCGACCGCCGCAGCCGGCAGGAGGAAGAACGGTCGAAATGATATCCTTGAACCGTTGAACCTTTCATTTTTATTGGCCGTGATTCCCGTCTTGGTTTCCTCTCGGTCAGCAGGACCGAGAACGTTCCCTGCCGGCAAAAAACACATGATTTACGGCCGCGGTCACTGTGAACCGTATCTGGCCGATGATCGCTAAATCGAAACGCAAATCGTATGGTGGTGCCACTTATGTACCGTTACACGCGGCCCCGCGGATTATCATCGGCCGGCAGCATTTATCATCCGGCCATTAACCGAGAGGCTTTCGCGTAATCTCGCGGTCGCGGAATGGTCCTCCGTGTAACGTCGCAGGTTCACCGGTCCCGATGATTAGCCTGAAAGCGCCGCATGACGTATTGTCATTTTTCGTGACATAATCGAGGCACTTTCGATGGAACTAAAACGAAACGGTAAAAAACGTTCCTTCGTTGGCAACGATTATAATTAATCGGCAGCGGATTTTATGCATTTATGAGAAAAATGAGTAACTGTAATTTAAAACATTATAAGAATTTAATGTAATTAATATATTATTTTCAACATATTATAATAAGAAAAAAAAATCAATTTCCATTTCTCTCCAGTTTGTTGTAATTCAGGTTGAAACTTTTTATTCTGCATAAATATCCGCTGTCTAGTGATTAACATGGGGATTTCAATACGTGCTCCAAAATTACTTTTCGAAAGCCTAGAACAGTAACAAAATTAGTGGTGGACATGAACGAGCCACGTTGCCCACGGAATATGCCATAAACATGCTTTTTAAAAATGTATAAAAACACGATTTAATTGGAAAAATCGATTAGTGTCGTGGCTTCTCTGATTTACACCCATCAATAGCAAAACAACGGGTAATGTTCGTATTTTCGGACTGTCTGTATTCTTTCTTGAATATCGATTTCATCCATCGAACGTGTTACTTTTTATTTACGACCAACAAAGAGAAGATAAATAGTTGTCTGTTACTGGGCGGACAGGATTGTAAAAATACATTAATTCGCGAGAATACGAATGAAATTTTGCAGAATTTTGAAAAGGCGATACCACTCGATATCCATCTGAATTATTTAAATCGTGGATTGAAGGAGATTCTTTGCAAGCTTAAAATAGTATCATCGAGGCATTCGAGTTTTGTAAGAAAGAAAAAAATAAAAAGAAGCGCCAGCAATCGTTTGCATCGAATGTTTAAAAATGTTCCTTAAATACGAGAGGCATTTGCGCGATCGCCACCGCCTCTCGTCTGTCGCACGCTGCAAAAACATTAATGGACATCGTTGATAAACTGAATCGAGCATTGTGACGCGATTTACTGGTTTTTGCAGAGCTAGTTCGTCCCTGATCCCGCGACGAATGGCGGGTTGGACTCGTGGTCGCCGTCGAATGATCATTACTCGCGAGGATGGCGAATGACTCGCTATCAGCGATCGTTGAATCAACAATTATGATCGCCAGGTTCACCGTATGACGGAGGATTAGCCCGGTGTGTCTTCCTTTGAGCGGGAATGCGCCGTGACATCCCATCGTTAGATCCATTGGACAGTATAATACCGCGGCATAATGAGAAAATAAATACGGAATTACATAATGCGAAGATTGTTCGCGGCATTGTTCTCGTTAAGCGCTTAATCGCGTGACTCGCTGGCGCTGGTACACAACGACCGTTACTTTTCAAGGGAAATATTGAAATTGATTCGCGCAAATTGGTCGCGAGAAAGAAAAAAAAAGAAGCTCCATTCGCGAGAGCTGTCAGACGAAGATTATCGTATCCTCTCCGACGACGGAACAGCGGAATAAGATATATTCCGCGCGGCGGCTGGCATGCGTCACTGTCGGCGTACAACGCGAGATGCGTCCCCGTGGATCTCCGAGGTTATATTGATTTGTAAAGTATTTGGGACAAATGTGCGCGCGTCTGTGTCCGAGTATTTTTAGCGCAACTGCCCGTAAAAATATCGAGGACGTAAATCTCGAGTTAACTGGACATTCACGGACGCGAGAGCTTGCACGCTGGTACAAAGGGTCATGTGGACGTAAAAAGCAGCCGGGGAAAAAGAAAGAATCGGCACGGCGCAAGGGCCGAACAAATGTATTCCGGCAAACCCGTTTTAAGGCTCAGGGAAAAATGAATTTTGCCCCCTTTATTCGCCTCGGTGCTGGAAATTTAATTAAACTCGCCAATCCGAAGGAATTTCAGTTTTATTTATTGTCCAGTGAAAATTCGCTGATCACAATATGCTGAGTAAAGAGTTGTACATTTTTTAAATGTGAAATTCTGTGAGTAAAAATAATTGAATTGAATTGTATTCGCAATTTTGATCGAACATTTTGTCCAAGGGTTAGTGAAACAATTAATGCGTCTAAAAAATTATATAGACCAATCCTTTGGTGAAGAAAATTTGAAAAATTATGTTCATTAAAGAACAGCCCATTTCAGAGTAAAAACGAAAGACGTCGAAGGAAGTAGAATGTTTGAAGCAAAAATGAACGCTGACACACGAACTTATTTCTCCCGGGATAATACGGTTGAAGTACTCGGTTCAGGTGAGACAAATTATTTCCCGGAGACGGCGATTGACTGCTAAACAGAAGCGCAAACGCGGATCACACGCGACTTCGCGCGTCAAGTAAGAAAACAAATATTCGCATATTTCCGTCGCACGTTTGCCTCAATGCCGTTCCGTACGTTTTACTTTTTATCATTCCGCCGATATTCGCTGACAGTTCTGCATATTTTCAAGTCCATCGAGTCAGCGTTATCTGTGGAATTCCGCGTGCGTTTCGTGTCAAAAAACGAATTGTCTTTTATGAGGAAACGGTGAAAGGCTGTTGAAATATTTAACAAAGTAAAAGCGGCGGCGGGAATCACATTGCCGGCTGATACTGGCGGTATACTTGAAATTGTTGCGTACTAAATGTTTAATTTATGACGTCAATCTCGCGAAACGTGTCAGAAAAGTACTTTCATGTTTGCTGATACGCAGTGTACCATTTTGAACGGCGTATGACACGTGGAATTCGTTCCTCGAAGTTCGATCGTAATTTTCGTCTGCATTCAGATATAAAGGAATCGTTTGCTATGACTGGAAAAATAGAAATTATTTTATTTAAAATATTCTCGATGGTACGAAAACATTCTGGAGATGAAAGAAGAGGAATTGATAAAAAAAAAAACGAGAAACAAGTAGTTGTTTGGTAAAACTGTGTGAAATATAATGGACCCTGTTTCGATGGATAAACTCTGTTTGGGGAGACGTCTGTCTGAATTTGCTGTTAGCGGCCGACCATTTCACGTGTAACGAGCCAATTTTTCGCGAGTCGCAAAAATGGTCGACGGACGTCGGGGATTCCGGCTAAACCGCAACACGCGACGGGCGTTTCTCGCGAATTTGGCGTGTCGCGTAATGACGATAATTTCATCACGCAGGTGCTCGAGGAGTCGGACACGTCGTCGGAGATCAGTTGCCGGAAGGACGCGCTGAACCTTGAAAACGGTGACTTCAAAACGTCCATCGAGAAGGCGATCACTAAACTGCCGAGGATACAACACCTGGTAAGCGCG
This sequence comes from Lasioglossum leucozonium, assembly GCA_028454225.1. Classification (NCBI taxonomy): domain Eukaryota; kingdom Metazoa; phylum Arthropoda; class Insecta; order Hymenoptera; family Halictidae; genus Lasioglossum; species Lasioglossum leucozonium. The sequence continues at coordinate 8,876,858 of CM052206.1, forward strand.
CGTTCAGTAATTTATGCGTGGGTCACTGGCTATTTCGTAATTCCCATTCCTGATTCGGAAATGAATAATTATCCCACTTATACTCGTAGCCCGTACGTCGCGTTCATTCAAACGCATTCTTTTCATTGATACTATTGTCATTTTAACACTAAGCAACGTATCTATTACGATGGAGCTTACGGTTTGCCATTGTGTAAAGATTAATGGCTTCGATAACGAAAAAATTATTTGCGCGAATGTCTCTTATTAATGACTGTCCGAAGAAAACGTGTTTCTTCTTTAAGACTTTTCGCGACAAAAAAGTGTTATGCAGAGGAGCTGGATTGTTCACGATTTTCTTAAAGAGGCGATCTTGAAATTGTATTTCGGAAGGGAAACGTTAAATTCAGATCTCCGATATCCTTTAACTTGCATTTTTCGACCTAGTTACAGTTGGCATATCGATGTTAGAGGCAAATAGTTGCATAGTTAACAGTGTACAAATCAGTTACACTTGAAGTCTAACATCGGCCACTAATTACGCTCTTATCTTGAGGCCCATCGAATCGTGATTACATCTCCAACCGAGCAATTACATAAAGTACCAAACGCGAGCCTGATCGGTTTCAGTCTCTTTGCGAATTGCGTTGTACAGCGAACTTGTAAACATTTATTTCGTGAATTCACCAACACGTTTCTTTCGAGCTGATAGTACCGTAACATTATACCTTCTATCAATTGAAAGGTCATTCAAATAGAAAAACGTTCTATGCAAATGGACAATCGTCTATGCAGAAATTATAAGGAAATACTTTTATATTTACGTAATATTTTCATGAAACAGTGAAGTCTTGATCTAAGAAAAACTAAGACTCCTGGCAGATTTATCCTCCAGAGAGGATTTTCAAGCAATTATCGTCCTCGCGACTCAATAACGCCTTGTTTTTTCTCCGCGCAGTGTCACGAAGCGGAGAAACCTCCGCCCCCGTCGTCGCAGGAATCCAGATGGGAGTTTCCTAGAGATAAGCTTAGGTTACAGACGGTCCTCGGGCAAGGAAACTTCGGCCAGGTAAGGCATTATTTTCTACATCGAGCGGAACGGACACACTGAGCCCAGGGTCCCGAGGCGGCCGCGCGATAATAAATCGCTGGAAGTTAGCGCGAAACATTCAGCGCTCGTGAAACCGCGAATTTTATTCCGACGCCGCGGCCTTGGGATTCTTGAGAACACGGGGAACGCTGCAGCTTCTGATTTTGATTAAATGCCCCCTGACCCTCCCTCCTGTCGTTGCATGATGGAACCAACTCGGGCATTCCAAGTGGAACAAACTCTCAATTTACTTGCAATGAATGTAACTTATTTTTAAAGTGATATTGTTTGTTTTATTAAAAATTATTTATCAGAAATTTCAGATGAAACACAAGCGAGAATTTGTTCACCTGGAATGGCATATACGTTGCACTATCGATCACGATCTATTTTTATCTCGTATCATTGTTTTCCTCGAGCAATCCACACGTGTGAAATTATAGACATTTGCATCGAATTCGACGAGAAATTGCGCAACGACCGGCGCAATCTTCTTCTGTCAACGCAAAAAGCTATTCGAGCGCGATCATCTAATAATTGAATGCAAAAAATATGAGAATGAAAGGAAAAGTGCTAAGTTGCCTGGATCTTTACGTATTCTGTTAGGCTCTGAGGAGTATATCGCCGGTCTTGCACAGTATATCAAAGATACTAAAATATATAAAATATTGTAAGATAATGTACCGTGTTGCTAATGACCCTGGATGTTGAAGCAACATTAAATAAATAAATTGTAGTAGTAGTAGTATTCGAGCGCGAAACTATCGGCAGCGTCCACGAAGTTTCCTCTTCCGAAAAATCGAGAAGAGTTCTGAGAACGTGCCCGACGCGAGTTTCTGGCTAAATGGAGTCTTCGGGATTGCGCAATCGATTGTTGATCATAGGTTTACCCATTGTTCAATTGCACGTTGCGCAACAGCCCGCAGATTATTGTCTCCGCGTGTCGACACCGGTAAATCCAAAATGATTCAATGTTTAACTGAATTAATGGTCTCCCGGCTGGATGAACCTATTACACAATTTCGTACGTGAGGACGACTGCCGTTTGGGATTACTCCGTAGAGTGGCTCCCCCCCGCCCCCAACCCCGTGCGAGCACGGACCACCGCGGTATATGCAATTAAAACGCTATTAGGGTGGCGCATTTACGTCTCGTTTCTCCATCATTCTAGGTATGGAAGGCTGAGGCTGACGACTTGACCGGTCATCAAGGCACGACCCGTTTAGTCGCCGTCAAAACAGTCAAAGAGGGTGCCTCCGATCGAGAAAAGGAAGATCTGGTCCGGGAGCTGGAGATCATGCAACAACTCGGCAGTCATCCGAACGTTGTCACGCTTCTCGGTTGTTGCACCGAACAAGGTGAGTTTCGAAATACTTTTCTGAATTGAACCGAAGTCGTGAACTCCGATATCGAATTTGCAGAAAATATTGTATTATGCATCAGCTCTCCGCTGAAAGTTAGATAAACCTAGGAAATCGTACCGCTAGAGGTACAGATCAATTAACCGGTTTTATATTTTTCATTTCACAATTATTGAAATTCGGTTGTTGCTCCGAACAAGGTGAGTTTCGAAATACTTTTCTGAATTGAATCGTAATCGTGAACGTCGATATCGAATTTGCAGAAAATATTCTATAATCAGCTCTCCGCTGAAAGCTAGATAAACCTAGGAAATCGTAACGCTAGAGGTACAGATCAATTAACCGGTTTTATATTTGTCATTTCACAATTATTGAAATTCTAATGCACATATTGGAATAAAAATTGCACGAAATCTAAGCAAACAGAGCCTTGTGATTTTCATAAGCTGAAACATTTTAATCGCTTCTAGTGTTCTGTAGGTGTACTCACAATTAGTTGACCACTAACATTTTACACGAACCGAGTGCACACAGCTACGGTGCATACAATGTATAGCTCTATTCATCAGCATCGAAGGCGTTCATAAATAAGTAGAAGATTGTTCGCAGTCGTTTTAATCGAAGAAGGTAATTACGTGGTCGTGTTAATCTGCACAGAAGACAGTCGCCTTTTCATTAGTCGCCCGCCGTCATCAAGGGGTTCGGGAGTATTGCTATCAAGAGAATAATATCCGAGAAAGCCCTCGAGTCCTCGGGCTATTATAGCTTTGTTAAAAATGATTGCACCTCCGGTATGGTAATTTGCTACCGGTACACGAGGATTCACTCCCCTTTTTGCATCCCATGCCTGACACCTCTATTCCCGACCGTGCATACGAATCACTTAAGTTCGACCTTGCCAGTACTAGACCCGACGCGACGACGACGATCGAACTTCGTAAAAACTGGCTGCGCATTAAGTGCCGGGGCTCTTTTACCGGGAACGCGCGCGGATCATCGCGCAAAATGATGATAAAGCAATCAAGATTCGAGGTGGCTTTCGCAAGCCGGTAATAATATTTCTATTAAATCTTCGACGTGTGTTTGAAAATTATTATTTTTTCCTTTTTAACCATTTTGTGCGTCGTAGCGTTCCGTGTTGGTACGTAAGAATTTAAAAATAATTATTCAAAACACTTCTGATCACTTTCGCGGAATTGCACGTTTTCGTGTGACGAGAACAGGAATTTATTTGACGCGACAACGTGTTTCGATAACTTTATATCATTGTTCCGAGAACGTGTCTCCGTTCGTGCTTCGCTAAATGTATCCGCAAATGTCTCGATTTTCAAATGTCCAACAACCGATATCACGACAATCCGTAAATAAAGAAGATTTTCGCATTCGACGGGACCGCAGAACGAACGGCGATAACCGGTTGCAAGCGCGATTGCCTCTCAATTTGAGCTTCGTCCGTTGACAAGCTGATGCATCTTTAATTATTTACGATTCCGTGTTTTCGACGCCGATTCGCAGATTGTATCGCCGCTGAACGCCGCGCGACGCATATTGAGGCAATCATTAGGGACTCGCAAGGGAAGCATTCTTCGTTATTGAGTCATCAACGGCCATATATTTTTTTCGTTTCAATCGTACGGCGAACACCGACGATCGGCAATCGTAATCGTTTTTACACGAGCGCGGTATTGTCTCGCGGATAAAAAGCGAGATCGGTCGATAATACCGTCGCAGGATATCGCTGGTTTGCGCGTAATCGTCGTGCGGATAATTGACTAATGAGCAGAGATAATGGTAATCGAGACGCCGAAACTGACAGACTAATGAGCCGCGCGTGCTTGGAAATAAGAAATTCGCGTGAAAAATAATTGAGCATGTTCTTTCGAAGATGCAGTATGTCGTCCTTGGAGAGGAGGATCTTGTGTAAGCCGTCAAAATGCAATTGCAATCGATATTAAGTGTATTATAAAAATAATGTGCATTGCTGCTTTAGAATATTAGACTGCGAATCTTCGAAATCAACATTTTTTTAGTTTACTACAGGAGACATCCTTTGTAATCTCAAATTGTTTTCACCTTTCTACCGTTTTATGTCGCATCTACTTTCCAGCCACGAGTCCATAAAATCCGCAGTCCGGTAATATCGCGTTCGGCGAGGAGGAGGCCCAGTTTGCCATTAGCGACAAATCTGTGCTTGAGACATCAAAACTGCAACGAGACAATCTGAAGTTTTAGTCGTGCCGTGGTTGAAGGGGAAGAAGGCCCATTATACGTCTTTCGTTGGAGGCTCGTCGGTATCGTGGTTCTGATCGTATAAATTTCCATACCGCGTCCCCACGGCGACGATCCTCATGGCACAATACGTCTATTAAGTCGGCGAAATGATCGTTGCTACGGGGGGGGTCGGAGGGGCAGGGATACACCGGGCATATCGATAGGATCGGCGAAGTCCCGATCTGGATTTGACGTCGAACCGGCGGCTTCCCTCCGGTATTTATGCGTGCACTACCCCTTTTCCGCGATTGTATGCTAATGGGGGCCCGCGGAACTCGTCTAGCAATAACATGAAATTTAGTCCCCTTCTTCGCGGAACGGTTTTCTACGTAAAAACGAACTCTGCGCGCGCGTGCAGATAAACCCCAACCGTGATTTGTTCTCGTGGGATTCCGTTAAATCTTGGCCGGCGTTCGGGGACAGCTAGAGCTCGAAGGCTACCACGGCCCGTTCCTTTTGTTCAATGTTGTTAGAGGACGCCGGTAATGGTCATGAAACCTGAAACGATGAACGTGATCAGAAAAATAAGTATGAATTGATAAAGTGGACGCGGTTCTCCCGGTGATAGTTACTTTATCGCGGAGGTACACATAATATTCAAGGATGATAGCGGGAGGAGCGTGTCACGGAATATTAAACGAGCATTATTAACGCCACGGACCCTTGCATCGTTCGTTTCGAGAAAATGTATGAACGCCATTTCACCACTGGCTGTGCACAGCAATTCTTTAACTTTCGACTCGTATATGTCAATACCCTAAGTGCCCTGCTTATAATTATTTTATTCTAATTCGATTGAACCCTCAGGGTTTCAAATCCATTTTACCAACTTCTCCCCCTTTACCACTCTTCACACTATCGCCTAAATCCCAATTTCAGCGGGACCTACTTTTTATTAACCCCTTGCACTACCTGGAAACTCTGAAAAAGCCGTGCCAAAGTTGACCGCCGGAATGGTCGCGGACGGAGACGAGCGGGGGAGCTCACGTGGCGTTTGAAACACACCTTACGACTGAGTTACGTAGTCCCGCTCGTATTTACTTCGCGCGATGGAGCTCTTTGGAAATTCAAATGAAAATATTTTAATTATTTAATACGATTGAAACAAATTTTGTATAAATAATAATAATATGATTCATGTCATGGAAGTGTAACAACGAGTCCGACTCGTGATAATCAAGTTTGGCACAAAATTTTCATCACGAGTCAGACTGGTGAAAGTAGTGCAAGGGGTTAAGGTGGGTTCCGAACCACCTGTTCTCGTCTTACATTATGCTCGGATAATTATAAATTTATTCTTGCAAGAATATCTACTGAAACTGCGAAGTCCGATGGCTACAATATTGTTGAACATCGAACGACATAAGGGTCAAACGGTGAGGTTTACGAAAGTCTTTTGTACGGACGGAAGTGAAACAAGATTAGCCGCGGGTTGAGCGGGTTCGACGAATGTTTCGTCGGTCGGAGGCGAACAAAATTCGTCCGGGATGTTTCCGATAATTGTAGACGATGATTAAGTGCCTCGTCGGATGCGTTCGCCTTCGGCGCGTCTTCCTGAAGGACCTTCGACTCCGTTCCGCTCGCACAGTGAAGAAAAAACACGGGCCGCGGGGACCTCCCCGTAAGATTTACGGCATCCGAATTTCTGGCATGGGCCCCACGGGCCTCCCTCCCCCTCTCGTCCTCTGCGCCCCGGTGTTTATCCGTTTCGGCGCTGGTGGGCGCGCTGAAATTCCTGTCGGGCGACGTTTTCGTCCTTTGACGCCCGTCTCTCGTCAAAGGGCTGCCCTCTCGCGCCCTTCCCAACGACTCTCTCAGCAAAGAAAATACAAAAATTCCGATCCTCGTCGAAGGCCGAACACGTACAGGGTGTTTCATAACGTCGGGGATGAATCAGCCCGCGCTCGGGAACGAGCCGAGCTGTTTCTCGCAAACGAGATAGAAAAAAGGACCAACGGGGGATTGAACATTAACGGCGACGAAAATCTGAGGTTTATAGGGGTATAAAAATTGCAAGCACTTGTGCATTATTTATGAATCGTCGATTTATTCCGAGCCACCGTCGGACTTATATCATCGGTTTACCGTGGCGAGTGGTTTGGGACAGTCGTCGATCTCGCGTCGTTGCTGTTTTCACGCGCGAGAAAAATGAATAAATAAAAATTGAAAGTATTTCCGAACACCTTGGCAAGTTGGAGGACATTTTTGAAGAGTAATAATCCCACGAAAAAGGTTCTCCGCAAGCATAAACGTACAGGAGCGTCAAGATGATCGCTCGCCGCTCATTCCGCGGGTATAGTGAAAAATAAATTCACGCAATGAGAAATCTGCCGCGATTCTTCCGCCAGGTACACACGTCGGTCCCCGCCGCTTTCCTTTTCCCCGATCCGCTCTTTTTTTCCGTTTTACGGTCTAATCGCGAGGCCCGGTTTATTTTTATTCCCCACGGGGACCAGATTCCACGACGCGCTAGCTCGTATGAATTAAGGGCGACATTAACAGCCGGCTCTCTTTCCGCCCGTATCTTTTGATCCTGCGAAAGCAGCCTCGGTGCGCGTATCCTGTGCTCGCGCGCGCGATTGCGCGACGTCTTCCTCCCGCTATAAACTATCGCGCGTGGCGATCATTATACGAGGGCCACCGGTTATCGATGACAAATTTCAACGACGTGCCTGAACGTGGGGGCGCATCGTTCATTCGTCGAGCGTGCGCTCGTACAATGCGTTTCTGCTCGTTTTCGGCGCATTCGCATTCGGCTCCGCGAGTCGCAGAAATTGAACCGTTTCGCTTCGACCGATTGCCGGACCACGGTCCGCGGCGAATCATTAACGCGGCATTCTTCGGTACATGCGGTCTCTGTTCAACGAATTCGGAGTCTGGTGTGACGAAGAAAAAATCGAATTTTGTTGATTTAGAAATTTTGTAGCCGTATAGTGTGTCAAAATTACACTGAATATAAATTTGGACAGTATATTGTCAGTATACGCGTCAATCCTAATCTCTATCGCGGTTCTTTTCTTGTTATCAAATAAAAATCTAATCCTTGGTTTTTTTGTAAAATTTATAACATTGCTTGATTTTAATTCCGCAGTCTGTGTGGGAGATTTTTAAAACTAAATCACGCAGTTAAGTGGTTAAGGCAGTGCGAGAAACTGTTAAGCAAAAGGGGCATCCTCTTAATCCTACGAATATATTTAAACAAAGAAAAACCACAGCTGGTTCCTGACACCCGGTGAAAACAATCGGTGCACCCGTGTAAAAACACGGAGAGGCGAAACGCGCAAAAGATGCGCAACCGCCGGGCGCGCGCCAATTTTCCGTAACAACGTTCGGCCGTCCCGAAACGGATTTATCGCCTCACTTACCATTCAGTTGCCGTGGTATTAACATTCATAATCGTTCGAGTGTACGACTATAGATCTCTCAACATGTAAATATTATGAGCGTACGCGAAGTTCGGCGGGGCGAAGAAGCGAACGACCGGAAGAGAGAAAGAAACGCTGCTTTAACAAACCGAAGTTATTAAGGGCCGGTAATACTAGCCTAATATGAAAGTTACGAGCTCGTGGAGCCGGCAAAAGTGGGCCCATAAGTTACAATCAACCGGATACTACCCACGGGGGCCCGAAAGTGCTCCGGTTAAATTACTTTGTGGGGCCTCCCTGCAGTACCGGGCCCTTCATATTCTCGCCATGAGGTCTTCTAATCCCCTTGCATGCTCCTCTCCCTCTCTCTCTCTCTGGCTTGTCTCTCGTGGTTTTTAAATATCGATCGTTCCACGACAGTTTATGCTCGTTGCCGACGTTATTAATTAATTGTCCGCGGCGACTCGATTTGTTCGCAGAGCCTCATTACCTTATCCTCGAGTACGTGATGTACGGTAAACTGTTGGCGTATCTGCGCGATCATCGTACCAGGCAGGACTTCTACAATTTCAGCGAGGACTCGGCAGCTCTAACATCTAGGGACCTCACTGTTTTCGGATACTGCGTGGCGAGGGGCATGGAGTATCTCGCATCGAAGAAGGTAAGTCTGCTTTTGTATCTTGTTTTCTTGCGATACCATAATTCTGTTATTAAATGAAATTCGAAGAATCAAGGTCACCTCCCATCCGCCTGACAATTGAATTAGGCTTAATAGCTGGGTTGGCTCTAATAGCAGCTCATTCGATTTTGGCACGTCTCACCCACTTCACGCTTTTACTCGCGCCTATAATTCTGCGAATCTCATTCCAGCTCCTTTCGTTCTTTCTCACTTCTCTCTACGATTTGTGGACACAACCTTTCGTTGCTAATATTTCTATTATTCTGCAGTGCGTTCTCGACATATAAACGAAGTTTTTATTTTTCTATCTAATCTTGCAGGTAACCGAGTATACGGGGAATTGATTAAATTGAAAATTGTACAACGGAACGCTATCATTGTCTCTGTTCATCAATTATATTCTGGAGGGTCACTGCTCCATAAATTACGATTTTATAACGTTGCGTGCTTCATTGCTGTTCGGGTTCCAATAAGAGCCCGTTCAACTCGTGTTTATCACGTTCCCATACAAAAAGAGAGACTGCCACTTCATTCGAAGTTAAACCTGTTTTCAGTCTTCATCGATCTGTAACAGCCGATAAGTCATTCCTGAAAGAACTGCCGAGATGAGCTTGAAACTCACGTGTGCTTCATCTTCAACGAATAACTTCCAATGAAAAAAACACATCTCTGTCGCGTATAAAAATAAATTCTCTTTCCATCCTGTAATCTTCGAGTCCATAAATTAGTGTCCTAAAAATGGGCAGAGTGCTCAGATAATTATTACGGCGATTAAAAACGATGGAAGGCGACACTTGAAACCGGCAAAACAGCGCAAGATTATTTTCATTCGATTAGCTGATCGTATAATGATGGTAACTGCGGGAAAAAAAACCTCAAATTTTTCCCGTTACTTGACGGTTTGTGAACACCGGAGCTCGGGAGGAAATTTGCGGATCCATCTCGTCCTTGGGATCCACGTGATCGCGATCGAAGGTCAGGAGGGGGAAGAAGACGGTTCGTCGAACAGGTTGTCACCAGTGTTTGTTTCTCAAATATTATCCGACCGTCACAAAAGAGAGAACCCGAAACGGCGTATTATTCTGACCGCGGCGGAATCGGTGTCAGTGGGGAGAAAATGTCGTTCGCGACCGATTCGGGAACAGTTGCAGCGGCCACCCTATACCGCGCTCGTGTAAAAGGCAGTAAACTTGCATTAGCGGGAACACGCAAAGACGTTTGTATCAATTAAACCCCGGGCTTTGTCCATGTTTGAAGGAAAGTAATGACCGGCGTTCGCGCGACAGGACCTTTTTGGCACGGCGCCTTTGAAAACAAACTTTATGACCCGCGCAACTCGAACGGCCGCTTGTGTCCAGCAGCAGCGGGGGGATTTATCGATCGCCGGAAAGAATTTTCATTATTAACCAATGAAACCGATCGCTTTCGACACGTTCGACTTCGTTCGGCTGTGGTTTCGCGGTTTTAAAACAGCAATCAATCTTTATTAACTCCGCTAATGGTGTATGCTAATTACGGTCGGTTAATTATCGAAATTTTCGCAGCGTGCTGCACCGTCGAGTCTCGCCGCACCGGCCGAGTGTCATAACGCGCGCGCGCGGGCATTCCGATCGGCAAGATTATAACTTAGCGTCGGTCGCGGTCGGCGCGAGCGCGAGCGCGGTTCATTAAAAATGCGGAACAAATATTTTTATGCATATCGCCGCGTTTAATGGAGTTTCTTTTAGTGCTGTCGCCGGCACTTAACGGCTGACGTCGGATGACATTCAACTTCATAAATTTTCTTTTACCCGGTATGTACCGTGATCTCTCGCCGGTGTTCTCGCGCTCGCTCCGATGGAATTTAGCTCCCACTAGATGTTTCAATTATGCTCGAACTACCGGACGATTAAATTCGCCTATTTCAGATTTCTCGCTGTACAATTACAGAAATTACGAGGCCCCCCCTCCACCCGAGTATTACACACCAGTCACCTTTAATTGTTCAGTTTCCTCTAACGTTAAAAAACGAACACGCTTTATACACAGACACACACACGTATTTTGCCCGATACAAAACTGTGTCGGATATTCGCCGCGAAGGTAACAAGCCTCTCGTGGAACTGTTATTTCTATGGGAATAATAAGCGGCGTGTAGCGTTCGCGAAGGCAATCCTTCGAATAATAGGACTTCTTGCAAGGACGAACACCAAATAAACCGACCATAATTACTTTCTTCAAATGTCGAATTACCGGCATCCACATAATCATTTCAAAGAATTACCGCGGGAAACCTAATTGCCTGACGCGCGAGCAGCAGGCAATCATTACCCATCCAAAGAGGAAAATTGCTGTATCCACATTCTGACTGGACGAACGTCCAGACTATTTTTCACTGTTCGCGAAACCGTCCCGGTTTTTATTCAGCGAAGCTTCATTTTACTTTACTTTTCTTGTCGCGTTTATTCAAGTTGAAAAAGTCTATACGAACGAATCAACTGCGCGCGATTAAAGCACACGATTAACTCAACACAGCGATTCACGCGTTCACCTAGCTAGAAATAAAAATGGGCCTGAATTAATAATTCGTTAGCACGTTCGAGTCGGCAGGTCCCTAATCCCATTTAGGCGCTGGTAATCCGCGGACAGATGAAAATGATAATCAGATCGCCAAACCGGCCGGTGAAAATTCCGGGCTCGCTCGACCGTTGACAACGTTTCGTATCGTTGGTCGCGCGCTCGCGACTTCGCCGTTGAATGGTCCTCAGGTGGTAGCGAGAGCAGCTCGAAGCCGATTACAAAATGGTAAATAGTTAGGGATCATCGACGACCGGTTATGATTCGCGGGGTAGATGCATGTTGTCGAGTGGCTCGGGGCGTCAAGCAGCCAGCCAGCAAGGAACGACGAAGCCTCGATTGGGATCGGTATCCTGCCGCTGATCGTTGGAAGGACGACTTAAGAGAGCTGAACCGAGTCAGGATGTCGATTTCAATCAAAGATTATATACAGCTTCGCAGAAATACCTCTCGAGGCCCGATACACATTGTACGGTTAATTGAAATTGGAAGCCGTGGCCGGTACACGAGCGAGATCCGATCGGGAAAATGGAGTACGGACCCGTTTTGCTTTATTATCGACACGCCGCCATGATACAGTTGTATTACACGGTACCTGCGAAGAAGACAATGATACATGCTTTGTCACCTTATCGATAGAGCGAGGTTCATCGACTCCTTGTACTTTTTTGTTCACGGTGTTTCGATGCTTTAAATTTAACCAAACGACGAAGGTTTTGTGCGCCATACCGATTTTTACAGTTTCTTTATCCCCAACAATTTACGTTTTATTAGGTCGTTCGGAAAGTAATTTCATTCGAGAACTTTTTTGCTAATAACAAACAGAAATTCTCCGAGCGTGGGATCCTTAAGCTATCCGAGAAATCGCAAAAGATCATAGAACAAAATTTTATAAAACTTATTCGAAACAGTAAAAAATTGACTTTTCCCTTGAGACGAAATGACGTTCCGAACAACCAATACCTTAATGCCTGAATATCGTAGATTTCGTTGAAAATGCAGGTTGTTGAAGCCTGATTCGTTACTACACCGCAGGGGGGGGTTAAATACCGTTTTACATTCGCGTTGATTGGATCGCGTGAGCGGAAAAATAAAATTAATCCGTCGTCTATGTATAGCAATCACGCGGAGTTACGTACACAAAAATGTCTCATTATCAACGGAGTCAAGGAAACGACTGGCATAAATGGTTGTGGACATCCTCTGTTACAAGTAATATTTAAAGAGATGATTCCAGGATGTGTACAGAACCTTGCAGCCTCGAAAATGACAAAAACGTCCGTCATACGACGGCAGGAAATTTTCTATTTCTTCTTACATGTCGACTCGAAGTCGTCGCGTTATGTATCTTAACTCTAGAACGATAGTACTTCAGAATTCCCGATACAGAATATCTTATCTCGCGAAGCATTCCATTGTGACGAGAGGGAATAGAGGAAAGTCCGATAAGCAAGGAAATTGTGTTCGGGACGCTGGTCAATTAGCATTTATTAGATCGTCGTACGATTTTCCCTGGTGGAAAACACGTTTCACTTTTTTCCTCCCGCTGCGTGTGTGTGTACAGTGGAATGAAACGCGTTAGCATGATCGTGCGAGGAGAAAACCGGGATCGAAGGCGTAAAACGTATTTTTTCTTGGCGTGGACGAACGAGGCTTGCGGGGATGAGCGCGCAAGAAGCACGAACGCGTTGAAAAACGACAAACGTATGGTGTTTTTCGTTGTGCCGAGCCGTGATGCTCGTATCTCGCCGCAATAAATCTAGAAGATGAAGTCATTAAAGAAACGGCCAAGACTTATGTACGGCCAGCTCGCCTTGACATTGAGCTGCGCGGTTCATTAGCATCGGACGCGAGAGTTCGGTCTCACCGATTTTCCGATCGGTCTCCGCTGCACACGCGGCAAATTAACATTTTTCTGTTCCACGCGGGAACGGGTTCCCATCTATTACGTTGTTACCGGTAGAAAGTATGATAAATTATTTTCTTTCCTCCGGCTACTTGGAATTTCGATCGAAATGTTGAGAAATCGTTGCGACTTGTCCGGCAGAAAATGAATGGTCGCTGTAAATGGGTTGGGTCATTTGTAGCTTGTTCCTTTATTTTCTTTTTAATTTCATACTAATTTTATGATGTATGTAGCCTGTGGATTTAAATTAAAGGAAGGTAAACTTCAATCAAAAGATTTGATATTTATAATAATGTTGGTGGTATAGTGTATGGCTACAGTAAGGTGGTAGACAAAATTATGTGAAAAGATCAAGTACTTTCGTCAGCGTTAATCTGAGCGATCGAGAGATTTCAACGCGTGCGCGCGCGCTATAGTCATAGCGACTTCGATGCGCGCACGAGCGGCACGCGTAGACGGTTCTGGTGAGCTGAACGCGTGGCAGAACAGTACCACCGACGAGATACTATTAAAGACTGCCAGCTCCTGTGTTATTCAGCGACATAGGCAAGTAGGTCCAACGGGTCCAAGACCGATCGGTAACGAGTCGTGGCGGCGAGATACTGACCAGATTTTCTCGTCGGTGAGATCACCACCCTGTGCTGTAAAAGAGAAAATAAACCCTCGCAAGATAGACCCTCACAAATACAAAAGAAGGTCCAACTCACCATTGTTGAAAATGGGCCGGCTGGTTAGTCCCTGGTCATCCCTAGGTCCCCTTGGTCCTCCTGGTCCCGGAGTCTGACCGCTTCCGCCGGAGTCCGCGGCCCGTCTGACTGGCTCGTCAAGTTCAGGCGCACCTGCGCATGTGAAACTCTCCCCACTTCATCTAATTTTGGTTGATTTCGATCGACATGGAGGTAATAAATATTGATAAATTTACTATTTATTTTTCGTACTAAATAATCGCTAAAAAAACAGATCGACTGCAAATAAAATGGTTCCTCGCTCAGATAAGGAACTACCATTAGCCCTTTTTTCCCGCACCATAAATTTCGGGCTTTCGTATCCAAGTAGCACGCACCGCTTATCCAGCTACAATCCTGGAAGCGTTAATCGCTTCTCCGAGAAGCAATCTGCTATCGGAACGATCGGCAAAAACGATTCCCCTATCGCGCGGTAATTACCATTGGCCCTGCTGCGGCGCTACAATTTTTACCGCATCCTTATCAGGTAGCAATTAAGGTTTACGGTCGAGTCGCGTCTCGTTCTATGCGAACGGGGTCCGGCTACCGGTGCAGTCAGAAAAACCCGCGAGCTTCCGCGCCAGGTAACACTACGCGTAAATCAACGTTGCAATAAATAATCATAAGTGATAAAGACGCGTGGTGCCGCCGTGTTACGGAGTGTGACGAGCCACGGAATCCGCGGCTCGTAAACTTCGTCTCGTAAATTCGCCGCGAGGATGATGCTCGCGGCTCGAAGGTCGAGTTTCTCGGGGGAACCTGTCCCGAGGGATACGATTTCGCTTGTCCTGTCACGCGACACCGTGCGGTTGCGTAACAGGACGTCCACCTGCGGTCGTATACCCCTCGATGCGGTGGCCCAGCGGTAATACAGAACGACTGAAAAATTTAGATCAACCTGTGCTCTCGGTTTCGCAGATCATCCATCGGGATCTCGCCGCGAGGAACGTACTGGTGGACCACAACAAGCTCTGCAAGATTGCCGACTTCGGCATGTCCAGATTCGCCAACGAGGATGGGGAGGTGATCGAGACCAGGCACGGCAGGAACGCGCTGCCGATCAGGTGGATGGCACCAGAGTCCCTGATATACTCGCTGTTCACCACCAAGACTGACGTGTGGAGCTTCGGCATTCTAATGTGGGAGATCGTCACTCTAGGTACGAATTGATTAGACTTTAGAGTTCAGCTTTATGTTTCTTATAATTAGACGAATGCGGATGCTTATGCAATTTTCAATTCTTTTAGACGGATTTTAAGATAATGCGACGAAATAAAGTCGTATTTTCAATGGGCACAGCCTTCGTAGATCCGAAACAAAGAAAAATCGTATTATACTCTTTCGAATTCTATGTTCTAACAAATGTTAACGTTATATTGACCGTAAATTGTTTTTTTAAACGCATGGTATGAAATTTTTGGCGCACGGTTCGATCAGTTACTACAATATAATTAGCTATTTTTATGGAAACTTTTAAACGTTAACCATTCGGGTTTGAATCACGTTTGCTAAAAATTGTTTTTCAATTGGAGGGACAGAAGGTGGTGTTTCGTCCTAGACCCGCTATAGGACTCATCAGTAAGGCTATCCAGCGGGCCCTGCCTTAGACACACAAGTGTCTTTTTGCAGAAAGTCATTAATATACTGATTGATGACATTTCAGTAACTATGTTCTATGTTCTAACATTTCTCGAAAATCTTCGAAACATTCAACACACAGTTTTCATTCTGACTTCAAAAAGTCGCGACATAATTAAAAAGACTAGGTAGTCACGATGATGTTAAAACACAGAATTGACTAAATGAATGGGGAAAAACGGGATTTTCGGTATTGTCGGATAACGAAACGAAACGTAACGGAAGTCCAGCGGCGATGTCGCTCATTCCGTTGATTCTTGTGACGAAGAAAAAAATGTCTGCATCCACAGGTTCAACACCGTACCCGGACATGACGGCCCGGGAAGTCATGCGGAACGTGCAGAACGGTTATCGACTGGAGAGGCCTTCGCACTGCCGAAGCGAGCTGTTCAGGGTGATATCCCGATGCTGGCACGCCGATCCAGACCGCAGGCCGGAATTCCAGACGCTGAGGAGGGATCTGGCGCAGCTGCTCGAGGACAATCTGAACGGGCATTACGTCGATCTCGAGAGCTTCGCGTCCGAGTGCACCGACTGAGGATCCACTGGACGCGATACCGTTGATTTCGCTTTTCCACTCGGCGAGAGACGGTTTCCCGTCTCGATCGATCGATGAACAGAGGCGACAATCTGCGCCGAGTCGAGGAACAAAATGGCAGAACGCTGTTTCGCCAGCTGTGACTCGAGGACTTTTTTCCAAGCGTTCTCGGGAGACACTGACGGAAAATCGTTGAATGCGTGCGTGAATGTTGGTTTACGCGTTTTTGTTTTAATGGCATCGAGGTTCCGTGGACACAGAGCTGGGACTGTTCCCTCAGCTGGTTTTCGAGTTTCTGTTCTGCGAAAGAGCGGATAAAGTCTGTCGAATAGATAATATTTTTCCGTAATTGAATTCTGAAGTTTTTCAGAGAAATTGTTGAACACCCATTGTGAGGTTTTGTTAGGTCTCTCGGTGCCAAGGCGAGATCAGTCTCCGTCCATAATTTCGTCCAAAGCTGATAGTCCGACTTTGGATTTGTTGAAAGCTGTTGATTTTTCTTGTACATTTTCCAAGTATGTAAGGCAGCTTCGACGGTGACGATGCTATATGATGTTCGAGGTTTTCAGAAGCGATTTCTTTCCTTGTAACGCGCGAATCGACGGAAGCATGCGCGAGCAGTTTTATTGTTAACAGAAGAGTCGCTTCACGAAATTCTAAAGGCGATAGGCTGAGAGATAGAGTATCGTAAACAAGGATGAGACGGACGTTGTTCACTGTTTTCCTTTCGAACACAGAGAGAAGAAAAATGAAAGCTAAAAAGTGTCTAAGTATTTCGCGTAGTATTATTATTCATCTAGCGTTTCCAATTAATGCGCCAGTCATCGAACGTTCGTCCGCGTCGGTGTTTCCCGTGCAACATATATCAGTATTTGTTTCATTGGTGTTATAAACGCTCGTTGTAATCTCTCGATCGGGAGTATCCACGATATTCAAATTTCGTATACGCCATTATTGGATTAGAAAATCAATATCGATTAACGTAGGATTAATGCGATGCGGTTAATACTTTTAACAAAAAAAAAAAGTTTTCGGAGTCTGAGAAAATTTATCAATCGTTCTAAGAAGTTTGCATCCCAATGGAAATTGCGTGCTCTCGACGAGAAATCCCGGCGTGCACGAACGATCGATCGTCATCGCTCATCGCGTGCGTTGATCACGTCGCAAGCAGTGATCAACATCACAATGTCATTTAATGTCTATTCTGTATCCTCTTAAATCGTGACAATTCCTCATCGCTAGACCGCGGAACTTTACGCGAATTGACATTGCCATTAAATATAACATATAAAACTGGACGCAACCACTGTTATTCTGTTTTATAACTTTCTTATCATACTTTTTTCACGATGCAAACGCATAAAGATCCGCGGTCTACTCATCATGGAGCACTGTACATAGAGTCGCATTATTACGACGCATCGTGTCAATCAAAAAGCAATTGAAAATGAAAAAATAAGAACGATCATCCACCATCTTATCATCCTAACTGTATCGTCCAATAATATCTGTATTATTATGTAACCGTTCTTACGCATTGTATGTTTGTAAGTTCAGCAATCGTCGATTTATTCTTAATCATTCTAGTCTCTCTCGATGCGTCTCTGGGGTGGCGATTGGCCTATTTTATATTGCACGCGAGTGTAGTGACCGCGTGTGAATTTATTCTGGATTGTGATATCTGCGTACTTTTATATTGCGAGAGCTCCTCGGAGCCGGTTAAAGCCCCACCATTTCGTCGGTTGTTTATCGCATTAAGTTTGTATTTTCTACACGGGCGTCGACATGCCTCTTCGAGAACCCGACCTCGCTTCCGCATTATCGAAGAGAAGCGATGCTGTCGATATTCGAACGTTATTACGATGTTATCCTGCGTAAAAGCTTGCGAACCGAGCATATATACACACATCCCCTTCTCCACAAAAAAATGCAAGAATTATTGTATGTAAACTCAACTATTGTAAGAAGTTTTTTTTTGTCAGTAAACGTTGTCGTAAATCTACTGTCGCTCCCTTTCCTTCGGCTAGAACCTCTCGACGTGACTCTATCTGTCTGCGATTCTAAACTGTCAATATTGAAAATATTATAATTTCATAATCAGAAATGATCCAAGTCCCAAAAAAAGTTTTTCCAGTTTTCAGACACGCTTAAAGTTTCTTCTTCGAAGGAGATTTTATACGAAAATATCTTAGAAGAAAATGAACGATGATCTTTTGTTGAAAATCAGAAATTCTTAGAGTATTCTGTTACTGAACGTTTACATCGGAAGTCGTAAATCTGTTCAGAATTAAACGAACGGCGCGAGTCACCGCAATTTTTCATCCGCAATACGAGCGTATGATATCCTTTATTTGCAATCTCCCTCTAAATCTGAAGTACACGAGCGTACGAGATTTTTTATTCGCAACGTCGCGTCGGTGTCGCTTTACCGAAAATTCGCCGCCGGATAAGAAGCTATCGTAGGTCAAAACGACACGAGACCGTTCATTATCAGCGTGCGAAAGCGTTCGCCGCTATTAATGGCCCCTCCGAGCGCAGAACGCCGTTTTCGCAATTAAGGGTGTGACTTGGAGGGTATACCTTCAGTTTCTGATTAATCGAATCGCGTTCCCCGCCGACACGCAAATTTATTTGCGAACGGACGAGCGAGATAAGGGCGAAAGCCACGACGGCGGTGGTGCGTTCGGCCCGTTCCATCAAAGTCCTCGGAGTCAAGGGTTCGGACGAGGAAAAAAGAAAAGGCGACAAGGGAAGACTCCATTTAAAAAGCTGTGGGCGTTGTCAGGACACGGACGAATGATTCAATTTTATTGGCCACAGTTTTTCTACGCTCGTATTTTATTGCAGTATCTGAACGGGAACATTTTATTGCATCAATTAACGTGTTTATTAGCGTTATTCTACATTTTTTTCTTCCAGTTTTCTTGCAGTTGGAGTGCTTCTTGCGACTCGTTACGCTTCGAGATCTGAGAACACATTCAGGAAGCGCTTTATTGTGGATGAATTGCATTCTTTAGAGTTTTTAAAGCTGAAATGCGTTAGCACATTTTTCAATTACAAAAAATATAGATTTTGCAGGTTGTAAACTGTTTTTAATACTTAGAAAAATAGCTCATAGAAAAAATTGACAAAATAAACGTTTCTCTGTTAAAAGAATAAGTTTAATCCAGTGTGAATGTCTCTTACATTTTTAAACAATCCCGAGGGATTCGTTAAGGCTCCAGATTAAGGTAAGTAGTAATCCGACAATTTTCTTGATTTCTCTGATCACATAAAATTGCAGGATCGGAATCTATTACCATTTCAAGGAATCTCGCAATTACTTTCACCAGCGACATTTAATTAAGGCCGATTATCATCGTGAAGTCATCGGGGTCGCTTGTAATTAAGCTCTATACTTCCGCTTGCAAAGAATCGTTGTAACAATCTTCCGATTAGCATAATTTTTCCAAGAACAATGAATCAAGAATTTTCGATGTTTAATCAATTTTACACTTTTCAGTGGCAGCCATGACGCTCGAAATCTCTCGATTAGGCAGTTTTTCGCGAAATTTTCTACGCGTCAGAGCTATGGTGGGATCTCGTGTCTATAAATGGGGTGTGCGAGCTGAGAGTGTTCAGTTCTGATCGAGGTCTTCGTACTCGGCGGAACTCTCTCTCTGACCTTGGGTCATTCATGACTGAGCTTGATCATGAATGGTCTCGGTTATGGGGTCACTAAAGATCATTTCGCCCCTTTATTAATCTTTGTTGCATTTTATTTAATCTAATTTCAATGTGAACAATCTTTCTACTGAATTTTACATAATTTATCATTTATGTTTCGAGATCTTGCGTCCTCGAAAGATTTTAATACGGATTCGCCGCTTCGACATTGCTTCTTAGATTGTCTCGCTTCGGTGGATTAGAAAATTGCCACTATAAAATCCATATGAATAATTGTTGAATTTAAATCGACCGGAGGCAGACAGGCCGAATCATCGGTGAACGATTCCTGAGGCCTGTCAGTGGCAATCGCGTGGCCGGCATGTAAACGTACCGCGCGCACTTGTCTTCACTTTTCTTGGCAACGTGTATTGCAGCTCGGATCGTTATCGTAAATTGGATCGCATTCCAGAAATCTTGAAATAGCCGTAAAACGTCGAGACTCGTTTATCGCCGTTGGCGAGTCGATGATCTAACGAGAAGGAGATCTGACGTCGCGGGATATATCGCGCAAACGATTTACAAACATTATCAACCCCTTCAATGTAACCTTACACGTTCGATCATGTGCGTAGAAAATTTTGAAGAATAATTTAATGCTGAACATAACGATTATTATTCAAGATAATACACGACGGTGGGACGTCGAGCTCGATCATTATTACAGTGAAACAATGTTATATTTTCAGATAAGAATATGCGCCGATGAACGTTTCCTTGTTATAAGTATACATTGTGCAATTGCAGTCTCAAGTGGAAATTGATTGTCTCGTTTCTTTGCAGTTCTTCCGTTTTAGAAAGTTTCTATAATATTAGATTTTGCCGATGGACTATATGATATCCAATTGATTTTTCCAGTTGATTGTAAATCTACGAGCAATAAAGGTGTGCAATTCGTTGAATAACAACGATAAAGGAAGTAACCGAGAGATATCGGTTTATTGTGCCAGCACACAATTGCATTGTAAGTCATAAATTATAAAGTTTCACTCATCCCATGACAGGATCACTCGGGTCAATTCTCTGGCGTTTTCTCTCTTATAATTCACTTTTGTCCTTTCTCCCAACCGTAAATATACATGTAGTCTCATCCCACATAACGTAGATGTAGTTTCCCATGCGGCTGCATTGGATTTCTAAGTCGACGGAGTTTGTTCTACCTCCTACATGGAACGTATCTTGCAAGAACGCTTCGATCGAACTGCATTTTCTAATCTGCACCGATACATCAATTATTCCGCACTTACTTTACGCAAAGCTGAGAATTCCCCGTGAATATCAGTGGTAAGTTCGAACATTTTTCTCGACGCGCTATGCTTCGATTGTTATAACTGTGTCGTATTCTTCCGGTACTCTATTATTAAAATAATGAGTATTTTAGTACTCTATTATTAAAATAATGAGTATTTTAGTACTCTATTATTAAAAAAATTATTATTAAAATAAAATTTTTCACCTAGCACCTAATCTGCACCGATACATCAATTATTCCGCACTTCCTTTACGCAAATCTGAGAATTCCCCGTGAATATTGCAATGTCTAAACGAGCCTTAATTCAGGCTTTTCGCGAATGACAATTTTTCTGCGAATAATCTGTTACGAAGTTTTCGGAAGTGTCCTTTCTCCTCGTAAAAAAAAAAATCGCCAGAGAGACAAATGAATTTTGTCGATGCATGAACGACAGCAAAGCCGATTCTAAATGTCGCTACTATGTTCGAAACTTTCTCGCGGTTACGCCGATCGTGGGGATAAAAAATGCCGCAGAAGTATCAACGTTAATTGACGCCCTAGCCGGTGAGCACCGTACCCAGAAAGTTCGTTTGCATCGAGTAATTGCAGCCTACTTTGGACATTGGCAAAGAAACATCGGCGAACATTAACGAGCTAATTGCGGCCTCTAGCAATTTCTCGAAGGTCAATGGGGTAAGCCTCGCGCATGTACTCGAACATACGACGATCTACAGCGGTTACTATCTATAGAAAGACTTTCCCGTAGAAAACGGTGTCGAGGTAATATCGCGAAAGTAAAATGAAAATCAGAAACTTGTAACGATCGTAGTAATAACACTATAAATTTACGATTTTACACGCTTACGCGACACGTATGCCAATTATCGCTTATAAATCTGGCGGTGCAATAAATAGAAATATAAAATTTCTCCTTGTAAAAGAGCAATTCACATAAAATACAGATTAATTGTTTTTTAAAAATAAAAACCCGAACAGACGATCGAAAAGAATGGTCGTCAAAGGGTATTTTCCATTTGCGTCTCAAAGTGTTAAGATAATTGATATTAGGTGCTGTTAATTACGTAGACGTTTATCTTCCATTGTTTAGCAGGCGTTGTTCTTCGAATAATTCTTTTGCAGAATCACGGTTTATCGCCATCGAAGGTCTGACTGAATCCGACGAGAGATTCTTCTGCGGGAGAAGCGTAATCAAAAGTAAGATCGCGGCGACACGTTCCACTTTCGTTCGTTGCCGGCTGAAAATTCTGCCTTTCGTTGATCAACGCCGTTTTTTCTTTCTCTTTTTTGGGCAGAATAGAGTTAGTGGCCTAAATATTTCTCGAAACGAGCGCGTTTTGCTTTCCCGAAACTTGCTGAAACAGTTCGCCACGCGAATTGGGAATATCCAAATCGTCCTAACGTTTCCACTCAACGTTTGTTGTTAAGGTTCGTGAATCTCCTGCTCGATCGCGGTCGGTGAAAGAAGACCAACGGCGAATCGCTGATGAGGCGACTTTTAAAGGCATAAAAGACACCGCCGGAGGCTGTTCCAGCCGTTTTTAGCCGTGAGAGACACGCCGAGGCTTCTGAAGTAACTGCGTCTTCCAATTTTGCCAGCGGGACGGTGTCTTATTCAATCCTTTTCAGGAAGTAGGCTCGTATCGGTATCGCACATCGGATTCTCCTTTCTTTCATTCCCATCGCTGGGAATGTGTTATGTTCGCAACACTCCGTGAAATTAATTTCGGTACACGTGGAGCCGAGATTCGAGTCGTTATTTCGTTTCGCGGTTTCCTCTAAAATTCACCAATTTTATGCTTTGGAACTACAATATGATTTTCTCTGTATAAATGTGATGAAATTTTGATGTGAAATATCGACGGTAACTGTGTAACACTTTAACAAATAATACATGTGATGCAACGAACGAGCTTCGGCTGTGATTAATTTTCGACAACCTATAAAAAGAGCACATTGGTTCGTTCATTCATCACTTCTCTAAATTAAGAATGTAGACCGCCGTTTCAATTGATCGTGGTAACAAGAACGGCTGTAATTGTTTAGCGGAATGCGGTGCAAACGGCAACAAGACCAACGTGTGTCTCAATTATCGGAAATATTACGAGCGCGTTCAAGGTCCGTATAAGGAGTAAATGCAGGAAAGAAACAATTTGCGGCGATGCACAAATTACATACGAGAGCTAATTAGGTAGCTCGAACCGGAGACAGTGAAAGTGACTTCCAGCAACTTGGAACTACGAAATAAACGAGGCTGGCCAGAAGAATGCGATAGCGCCGGTTAGAGTGTCATGAAATTTTAACACACTTTCGGCGTTCCAATTCGCATATTTAATGTATTCAAGCGTTTCCGACGCTCTTTATTATTTCCTGGCGTACTTATTTCTGTTGGGAAGTTGTTCATTCATTTTTCGAAGTTTAGAGGAATGCATAGAGCATACAATAAACTAAAAATTTCAAGAATATTAATACAGCATTTCCAGTTTATAAAAATTTGGAAATATTTCTTTCGACACAAAAATATTTTTAATAGTAAACCTTCCGAGCGCTAAAATGACAAGGCTCTATTTTTTTAGATTTTTTGTAATTCTCATTTCAATGTGTGGTTAGATAAAAAAAATTGATCGGATCAATTTCCATGCAAATAACTTCACAATTTGAATAAAGTTCAATGAATCTTAAAAATTCATTAAAAATCTCAGTAAAATAGGTCATTTGACCGGCAGTGGTAGGTTTAATGTTAAAAAATCGCAAGCGTTTCTCCGTGGCCGCGGATATTGACGAGCTGAGGATTAGCGACGCGCTCGGCAAATTGCTCTTCAAACGCCTCGAAATGCAACACAACGGAGAATGCGGCTCGTCGGGACACTGTATAAATCTTTGTGGCAGGGGGTAAAGCCTTTACGAGTCCCCCTAATTTTCTCCAATAAATTTCGAGACGCAGAAGTACCACGTGCACGCGTAAAGTGTCACGGGATACGAGGCAGCCGGGGGAACAGTTCCCATTGTCCGGCAGCCTCCGGCACGGCGAATCTGCATTCCCAAACGGCGCATTGCAACTTGCATCGGATAGCCACCGCATAAAGATCGCGCGAACGCGCCCGTAAGGTGTCCCCGCGAATGGCTTAACGATACCAGACTCCGGCGCGGCGTCTTCGTGGCGCGATGACTCTCCCGCCGGGAATATTTAAGGGACTCGCGTGGAAAGCGAAATAAACCGAGGAATCGATCGCGGAACGATCGAAGCCGCACTTATGGCGATCGTGGAAACGGTTATCGTCGTTCTATGGTCCGGGTTAGGTTCGTACAGTGTTGCGAACGTCGACTGTGTCATGCTTTACCCGCGCCGTCGACTATTACTCACCTGTAAATGCAGAATTTCTTTTAAATCCTCGTCCGATGGTACAGACTCAGAATGAAGGTATTTGAGGGTCCTGAGGCGATCTTTGGGGAATCTTTTTAAAGAAAAATATCGAGTGTTGGAATTCGAAAGTTGGCGCGTTTTTGTTGGGTAGCATTCGAAGAACGTTGACGTTAACAAGACCGCCGATTGACTGAGAAAGAGCGATATAATTGTCAGGATGAAAATTCTTCCGAGTGTTTATACCGTTGACAAAAGTTAACGTTCAGGGAGCTTGGTGTAATCCCGCCAGATTGTTATCTCGCGGAGCTAGGCGAATCATAATACTTTGCGGCCGGTTACAGTGCATCAGCGCGTCCAGGTTGCTCGGGCCGAGCGTTCTAGGGATTCTATCAGCGACTCGGTTGCGTTAAACGTTACGTTAAACACCCTAACGACTGCTTGTGCCGGACGTATCCGTGCAAAATGTCGCCAATTACAGAGTGCACCGGTACACAGGGACGCTCGTAGAAACTCCCCGGAAAGACAGCATGCGAGAGTGACGAACGCTGATTGCCGGTTTTAACGGGCGGGCGAGCGAGCGAGCGAGTCTCGGGACTCAAGCCGAATGAAACGAAACCCTATCCTATCTAATCCAGAAACGGTCCGCCGCTTTCACCCTTCCGTTCGTCAGCCCGCCATTAGAAAAGAGCAACACGAGCCACGAATGGGGGCAGGATTTAACGCACGGCAGAAGAAAGTTTATCGACGCAAGAACGCTCCGACGCGACGGCTTCGCTGTGTTAATTGCCGCTGTTTACGACAATGCTTGGCCAGCAATTCAGACCGGGGATTTAGGAATGGATTAACTTCCTGTTGATGCTATCTTGCCCGACTCGAAACACCGTCCTTCGGCGAACGTCAAAATTGCCTCGGCGTTTTTTAAGAGTCACGCTGGGATTTTTATGGCGACCGCTGACGCCTAGATCCACCTGGGCCCGGGCCCGGCCCGAAAATTGATTTACCGCCGGCTCGAGCGTATAATCCACTGAATTTCACGCTTGCCGTTTTCAAATTTCCGCTGGAATATCATATTTTTCTAAAGTGGCAACAGTCGATAATGATTCTTTTTATTATCTTGAATGTTTGATGAAGCGTTATTTGTTTATTGCTGCTGATCGAAGATGTGGAGAGTGTGGTTGTGGTTTATAGCAGGGATAATGGCGAGTTTCAGTAACGATGAAGAAAATGAAATACGAAAGAGGAAAATAGTACTGTTGATTCAGGTGAAACTTTATCGGGATGAAACCATGTCGGTAGATACAATAGTAATATACAATATTAACGCATATTCTCATTGAAGAGCTACAGCACAAAAGCCGTAATTAAAACGCTGCATTCCACTTTCTAAAGTAATATTGCCTTTTTTGTTGCCACACTTTCGTAATCCTTTTCCTGTTGTCGCCTTAAACGATCTCATTTACATTCGAAATTAATTGTGCGCCCGCGGTTCATGTTCGGAAGAAGGCGGAGCTGTACCGAAGATTGTGGGGAAAAGATTATTTAAAAAAATTTAAGTTTCGTAGAAATACTTCGTACGTTCTCTTAAGAATCGTGTGTTTTAGAGCTTCGTTAGAAGCAGTGACGAATCTAATTCCTTTGGAAGCGTGCGAATATTCTGAGTATGCCTCCAACGAAAGTACACTCGCAGAGTGGTAATCACGGAGAAAATCTCACTCGTCGCCGCGAGAGAAATAACACATCGCGTTTCAACCGACCGCTTCGGACTTGTGTTTGAGAGAGTCGAGGATTTAATAGTGGAAACCGAGGAATCGAGGAACGATCTGAATATCTCTGCCCGATTTAATCCGACGATCCGACAATGATCCTTCGCGGTAACAGGTTGCGATTATACCGAAAGTAATCTTCAACCGGTGAAGATTGAACGGAGAAACAAAGAGAGGCGAGTCAGCGAAGAGTGTCTCTTAAGAAGATTATGTCAAGTGTCCGCAAACTTTCGACGACTTCGTTTCTTCAACAATAATCGGCCGACACTTCAGAAAACTTCTTCAAACAACGGACAACCATCGCTCCGTTGAACTTCCTCGAGCAACACCGAGAATCCATTCTTCCTTAAATACGTCACAGAATTGTGTACCTCTTTCGATACTTAACCGTTTGCACCCGGAGCTATTTTAACTCGAAAATTAAACATTTCTTCCGATCTAGAATAATTTCTTAATTACTTAATTTTTTTTCATTTTATAGATATGAAGTTGATATAATACCTCATACAATACTTATAATATTTAGTTAAAGTCTGTTTACCTATAATGTCCCCTCAGAGGGGACAACCGAGTGCAAAGGGTTAAAATAATAGAAGAGCATTTCACATTTTCCCGATATATTTACTGTTACCAATTTCACCGACCCATATTCGTTGTAACACCATAAAATCCGCAGCCTTCGTTATCCCTCATACTATCTGGGTCACATAAATATTTTCAAACATCTTCAGCCCATTTTTGTTCGCTTCCCAGCCTCCCTGGATACTTAACACGTTCACAGACTAGATCTTTTTCAGCATGAATGCTTAATTTTAGGTTCCCTTTGGTAGTTTCGCAGACATACGCTGTTCCCAAATCTCCGGTGAAAAAAGGCGACCCGGAGTCCAGCACATCTTGTCCAGCTCGCATCGAGCCCACACCACGCACAATTTCCCCAACGAAAGTTCTCCGCCCATCATCCCCACCAACCCCTATTTAGAAAGATCTCCCATCGCTTTCCCCTGCGAGCCACAAGTGATCCGTCGGCGATCAAAACAAAGGGGGATCGCGTGGAAAGGTGGTGAGGGCAAGAGGGGAACAGCGAAGGTGGACGAACGAACGAGGTTCGCGATAAAGAGTGTGGAAGAAGAAAAGAAGGTGGATGAGTCAATCGGCGACTATCGCGTAGAAAACGTGACGTGCTGTCACATCAAGGGTGATGGGGGCGACCACCTCTCTGTCTCGGCTGTTCTTCGAGAGCAGAGGAGGCCGGATTCCTCTCTCTCTCTCTCTCTCTCTCTCTCTCCCTCCCTCCCCCCTCTCTCTCTCTCTCTTTCACTGACTAGAGGCTGGCCGACTTCTTCCTCCTCTCGAATACGACACGCTTATCCGCCGTCCGGTTTTCTCGGTCACGGGCTCTGCGAAGGGGGAACCACGCAGGACGAACCACGCTCGTTCCTACATTATCCCCACGTGAGCCCAGGCATCGCGTCGATTCCTCTTCTTCCTCTTGTTCTTCCTCCTCGTGTTCGTCTTCCACGGCGTCTCCTTCCAGCCGACGCGAGGGGACGAGGACCTGCAACCTCTCAAACAAGACGAGCCTCCAGTGTTGCCTCCGCGGCCGCAGAATTTTTCATCCCGTGACAGAACGCGTGGACCCGCAGTCCTCGCAGACCCGTGGGCGCAAAACCCTAATCAATTGCCCGGTGCACGGGTCACGCTAACACCTAACTCGGGTTACTACAGAATCTATTCGTCTCTGTACGCAAGAAACTGGAGGTAGGGTCGTCCCGCGAACCACAGAATTTCGGAATCGATGAACAGTTGATTATACTCGGCGAAGAAACTAATTTTTCTCTGGGAGATCGTCGACGTCGTAGCACCAGGAAGTTGTTCGTGACTGTGAATATTGTTCTGTGAAACCGGAAGAACCGTCGTCGATGACACAGCGCACGAGGAGCTATGATGGCGCGAGGATTACTTCTCTTCTCCGTGGTAAGTTCGAACATTTTTCTCGACGCGCTATGCTTCGATTGTTATAACTGTGTCGCATTCTTCCGGTACTCTATTATTCAAATAATGAGTATTTTAGTACTCTATTATTAAAAAAATTATTATTAAAATAAAATTTTTCACCTAGC
Organism: Lasioglossum leucozonium; assembly: GCA_028454225.1. Classification (NCBI taxonomy): domain Eukaryota; kingdom Metazoa; phylum Arthropoda; class Insecta; order Hymenoptera; family Halictidae; genus Lasioglossum; species Lasioglossum leucozonium. The sequence goes on from CM052206.1 coordinate 8,905,167, forward strand.
CGCGTTCGTGTTTCGAGAAACATTTTTATTTTACTGATCTTCCACGCTTACCGAAATTCAGTATACTTGAAGCAACTACCTAATTCTCGCGAGAAGAGAATGTTCGACAATTCGGAAAAATTTCGAGAAGCTTTTAATTACGGGAGACTCTCGCGTAATGGTTTAACCAATGATTGTCCGCGACGAGATCGTTTCAGCCGTGTAATTATGCGGAAATGGGTCGATTAAGTACAGAGAACGTTCCCAGCGATAATGTATTCCACGGCCCCAAATTATCAATGTAAATACCGCTCTCCGTGGAAGCTTCCAGCGACCGGTCAGTATTTTACAGAATCTAACAGAAGTCGATGTCCCGTCGAATTTATCTGACAGCTACGAGTATTTCCGTGACGTTTAGCTGCGCGCATAAAATAGTGGGAAAGCTGCCGAACGGGCCTCTTAATGCAAAGGTCTTCCTCGGTTTCGGAACGGTCGGGACACGATTCGGCGTGGAATCGTCCATGGAAAGGTGACTGACTGTCCACCTGACCGCTTCCGCTCGTTCTCCCGGGATAAAGTGGAACAACCTTTGCGTGGCCTTGATCCAGTAATCTGCCGGAACCAGGAAAAGTAAATAGTTTCTACTTAAACGCTGCAGGACGCCGAGTTCGCTCTCGTGTCGTTACTGAAACGATTTTCATCACGATTATTTTTTCTATGTACTCAAATCTAGTTTTTTATGTGAAAAGAAGCGGCGGATCGATAATTTTCTTTCCAATACAATTTTCACGCATCGTTACGAATCGATTCGTAAAAATTTAAATTAGACAATTTCTTATATTTCAAAAAATGTACTCAAATTCATTTTTTTATGTGAGAAGAAGCTACGGATCGCCAATTTTCTTTCCAATACAATTTTTACGCATAGATCGTTACGAATCGATTCGTGAAAACCAAAATCAAAGACAATTTCTTATATTTAAAATAAAATGAATTCAAAAACGCACTCAAAAATGTACTCAATTTCTTTTTATGTGAAAAGAAGCTGCGGATCGCCAATTTTCACGCATAGATCTTTACGAATCGATTCGTGAAAATTGAAATCAAAAACAATTCCTTACATTTCAATAAATAATCGTAATTAAAAAGTACTAGGCACGAAACTCGTAATAGTTGAAATACTTGAAGAATCAAGACAACCGAGGTTATTAGGGGCACCAGATTAAAATACTTTTTCTTCTGCATCGCGGAGCGTCTCGTTTGATCAGCCGCCGCGAAGATTCATTGTGACTCGTAGTTTAATGACAAGCATTTCTGTCGGGAATCGGATAAACCCGGTGAAAGTTGCCGATGATAATCTAACGTCCACGAAAGTTGATAATGAAAGTCATATGCGCGTATCAAGCGGGTCGTATCTCTTGACAAGAAAAACGTAGTCTGCGCGCGGAAAATGTCAGACGCGCGTCCTGGACCGTTGACGATGCTAGAAAGTTGCATTTGTTCTTCGTGGCCATTGTTTCTTTTTTCATTTTCAGGGAACGCGCGAACACACATCGGCGACAAACCTGCGAATTGATCTTTCCTTTCAAGATTCATGACTCATTCGATGAATTGCGTGCGAGCGCATAATGAAACTATTCGAAAGTTCTCGATTTCTTCAATTAGATTCAAATTGAACGCATTCGACTTGGCTAATTGTTGCCCTAGAAAACGCATTCGTTGCATTTTATAGTCACGATGTACATTCCAATGCTTCTCCGATCGAGACTTTTCAATTACTATGCTTAGAAAGGATTATTTTCGTTTGACCCAAAATTTCCAAGCAAAAGAAACTTTTTTTTAAAGTGACTGTTAATGCTGCTAAGTTTCTAAAGAAATTCTTCGGCGTTAATTGTCTAATTTGGTGAAGATCGTGAAGTAATTGTTGGTCGTAAATATTAATGTTTTCCGTGGATAAAGAGTTCTTTACGGCGTTTCGTAAAGGGTCAGATGAACAATACGGTAGTTTCTCACAGTTAATATAGTTCAAGCAACAAAATGGAAAGGATCGTTGCAGCTATTTGATAACGCATTGTCATAACTATAATAGGGAGTTGCGAAACATCCTGAAAATTGTAGACTATTAGCTAAGAAGCGATGACGAACAGCGATACAAAAGAAAAGGATCAGTCAGTGAAATCGTAGCTCTTCCTTCTGGTGAGCATCATGGTTACTGGGTCAACGCTGATTGCAAACAGCAGAGGATATGTTGGAATTTCCACTTTTACGGTTATTTCACGTGGCATTATGCATCGGGACTTCACGCGTGCTCTTGCATTTCCCACTTCCCGACAGCGTTTACACTTCGTTCTCGCAGGCTTTATTACACTTAGGCTTTCAAGTTTATCGGACCTTAGATTTCGCACCGGTGTGTCCCAACCGCGCCGCGTACGTTAAATATAAGTCACATTAATTAGGCGAAACTAGCGTGTCAATTTTATACGCGAATTTCCATAATCATAGAACCCACATTAAATTGAATTAAATATTTTTCATGTTACGTGCTCGAGCCGCGTAAATTGCATTTATCGCTCGTAACGACTTCTCCCGGAAAGGATAAATAAAAAATTTCGTGTTATTCATACGAGAGAAGATCTAGTTCACTTTGTGTACGTGGTAATTGAAAAGATAATGTCCACCGTCGAGCCACGACATTGATAATCAACCGTGATAGTGTTAACACATGGCAGAGCATTGTTCTAGTTAATAGTATCAGCGAAAACCACGACGCTGCCGCGCGATATGTCAATGCTACCAGCAATGCCCGCAGCGATAGCGAAGTTGACAGCGGTGAATCAGATAAGTTCCACGCCGAGTACCCTCGGGCCTCTTTCTGCAAATACACCGGACCACCCAGGACACGATCCAGTTCACCTGATTAGTCTAATTCAATTATCATCCGACAGAGGATTTCTTTCGACGTATTACACTTTCAACTTGATTCACTCGACTTATAGTTTAATATCGCGCCGACAAATTTTGCACCAACAGAGGTAAAATTCTCATCGGCGAATTCTAAAATTTTCATTTTTCTCTGTGGAAAATTCTAAATCTTCATTTTTTTTTTATATGTCACAGAAATGTCTGTGGAACTGCAACACCCCCAATTTCCATTTGATATTATCGATAACATTTAATATAACGAGTCCTTTTTTCTTTATACTTGTACGACATTTTTACCCTTTTGCACAATTTTACGACAAAGGCTAAAAATTTTCTGGAGCAGCACCCCCGCTAATTTTAGCCACGAGCCGCCACTGGAAATTTCACTGGAAATTATTCGATTCAAAATTCTTGTTTTACTTCTCCTTCAAATTTATAATGTAATCTAAGTCAGGTTCAATCGCTGTCCATCGCAGACCCAAATCAAGCCTGTCAAGCCTAATTCCAAGCTAATTCAGGTTTAACCCGTGCCATTCCCGTTAATCTCACCTACATCATAGTTAACGTCGCTGCTCTCCGTGGAGTTCCCCATTTATTATAGACCCGACGCTTTCACGCATAACCGCCAGAACCCGCTAAGCCCCGTCATTATCAAAAATTCATATTTTAGAAAGTTACCCTCGACGCTCGGTGATCCCGTATCATCGTGAAAGTTACACAACTTTATTTAAATTCGTGGAGAGAAACTAGTCGGTCGTGATAAATGAAAATCACCACCGAATCGATGCACTGTCACCAATTAGTCGATGATTCATTGGACCGATCGGCCGATATTACTGCTTAACGGCCGTGTATCCCGGAGCTTCCAGACGTCGAATTAATGAACATCGTCTACGAGGACGTAAACACTCGTTTTGCTCGGATACTAGTCGAACATTTGCCACTTTCACCGGCGTCGTTTATCTCGATCGATCGATCTATTTTCCTCATCGGCGAGAGAGAAACTCAACAAATAAATTGACATTTTCATTCGGAAAATAAACGTAGCGGAATTTCACCTCGACGCATCATTCACGATAATTCGTTTTCTCCATTCGCGTTTCGTAAAACATGTAGCGATATTGTACTAAAACATGTAACAATAAACAAATAATAAAACTAGCCCAATATCTTGAACCTGCAATATCATAATCCCGAAATTTATTTCTTTCGACGCGGTGTCTCTCCTCTAGTTGCTCCGAGAAGAAAAAATATTTTCGGAACAATTCCCGACATATTTCCGAATTCGGAGCAGCGTTGCGCGTCAGTTTGTATTTCGCGCAGTTACTTCCGGTTATGCGAAGCGCAGAGGGCGAAAGGACCGTGCCCCTCGTGTTTCCAGCGAGGGAAGATTTCTGGGACGATAGCTGGCCCGTCGACTCGGCGAACGAGAGAGCCCACGCAACGTTTCCCCGCGCTCATAATGGTGGAATTGTGCTATTGTCTTATTCGGGAAATTCTATCGTTCGAGGCGCGCGGGTTGCGATTATGAGAGGGAAACGGCCGGCACCGAGAACCGATCGTCTGCGACCGATAAGGCTAAGATCACAGTGGACCCGACTTCGTCCGACGTACGACTTCGGCGCACACGCACGAGCATTTCCAGGCATGTGTTGGTGCCAGTGGCCCGATAACAGAAACCAGAAGGGTCTCACAGACTGGCCTACCCACACATTTGAAATGTCGGACGTCGAATCAAGTCGGGTCTACTGTGATAGCGGCCTAAGGTGTGCGCTCTTACGTTTGGTGCATTGGACCCGGCGAATTCGCGTGGATAGCCAAAAGAAGACAGAGAAAAAGAAACCGAACGGGGCAATACCAGTTTTCGGGCCGCAAATGGATCTTCATTCTCTTTTCTCATTCCCCCCCGTCATACGTCACCGGGCGGCTCGTAAATTCCGCTTTTAACGGAAAAGAATTAATTATTCGCGCACACCGCGAAGCCTCGTTTTAATCGCGTTATGATATAGTATCGGTCGTTTGGTGTACCGTAATTCGGAATTAGCCGGGGCTTATTAACGAGGCTGATTAATTTAATGGCTTTATGCTGAAGCGGTTAGTGTCCCCGTTGGGAATACTAATTGGCGCTGTTACCGGACCCCGCTTTTTTATTTACTCGGAGAATTAAAATTCGCGCGGAGCTCGCCGAGGCAGTCGTCCTGACTACTAGAAATTAATGGGAAAATGTTGAACAGACTTTGCAGTTTGGGATAATGTACTTCAGCGAAAAAGTTTAACGTGCGAAAGTGTGAACTGAGTTTTAGGATAGCGTGGAAACCTGTTGCCAAAAAAATTTACGATGTAGAACTAACTCGGTACCAGCACACTGACGAGCAAGTTGGCTAATGTACAACGTGATGATTTCGTGGGTGCGTAGACGCGAAATGATTATGGTGTTTTATGCTCTAGGCAGTTGTGCTACTATCCTCGATTAATGCCGGCGCTGAGGGGGATCTGAAAGAAGATGCAAACTTCAACGACCGTAAAGAACACAACCAGACAACTGTCACGTCCATCAAGATCACCGGCGAGCAATTCAAGAACAGGACGACCAAGATTTCGGTGAGAGAAAGAGGTTTTCTACTTGGCCGCATGACACCACGCTCTACGCTAATTATAGTTTAAACGATTCGTATCGGAGTTGTTTCAATGGAATCGGGTGGAAAGAAAGTTCGGATTACTTTCGGCTGTTTTATCGTGTCACTGTCTACTAGAAAAAGAGACAGGAATTATATTCAACAAAATTGAATGGAATTTTCTTACAAATACAATTTTTCATGTAAAATTTATTTTATCTGAAAGTACATGTTATTCAATATCTAATTGTCATCGCAAGAGTGTATTAGTAGAACTTGTGACACACTTCTGCGTAGAATTTCTTGTTATCTGGTTCTGAAAGGTTTCTCTCGTTTCGAAAAAGGTACAGTCGTCCATCAGTAGCGGAAGTCGACAAAATGCTAGCAGAGGACTTCCTCTCAGCGTAGACATCGGGAAGGTGATAACCGAGGATGTTACAGACGACGAAGAGACAGCAGAAGAATTACCCGAGGTAAATTTTTCATTGCGCGTCGAAGGATACGAGCACAGTGTACAGCTTTAATTCATCATTTCGTCAATCAATTTCTGTACGAAACTTCGCCAAAATAGTACTTTTAGCACAGGTCTGATTTTATGAGGAAAGTATGCTGATTTTACACAGCTTTGCGTTGGTCAATGTTCATTTTCACCGTCACGGACTTTCTTTATAACGAGCGGCGTTCGATGAAATTTACAATCATCTCGTTAAATGGAAATTGTGAATTGTGAATAGTAAACAGGAACCTCGAGTTGCTGAGTCAATATTAGCACGCCGTAACGAAGCGCGAGCGATTGACGTCTGTTTGCCTTCCTGCACAAAAGATCGCTAGAAAGTCGGTTTTAAAATTTTTCCCTATAATAAATCACGGTGAAGTTTTTCTTCTCCGTTCTGAATAAACACGTGCTTCTATTCAAACCCCACCGGAGAATACTCATCGCAAACTTCCTTTTCACTCTTGCCAACCGGCTTCTAAGTCGCTTGTCTCCAAGAAGAATTTTCGTAGACAATTATAATAATAATATATTATTATAAAATTATATCTACAAGACGAACAAATTTTCTTTAATGACGTTTCTTTGCTGCAGCCACAGGAATTGAAGATCATCAGACCCAATTTGAGAAAACGACCAACCTACCGATCCCCTCCTCCGCGAAGACCTTCGCCAACAAATCGGAGAAACGTTTACACAGGTGAATATCTAATAAATAAACATTTTATACATGACAGCATCACTTTTTCTGGGTCATTCCTAGTTAACGATGTGGATAGAAACGTATAATTTAGGAATTTGTTCGTACATTTTTCTAAAACCCTGTTGAAATGTACGTATATTTTGCATAAAAATTGACGAACGTGATTTTTCAGATCTGACAAGAAATCCATTGAACAGACCGCCAAGGCGGCCAGCAGACACGAGGAGGGACCCCACAGAAAAGGAGTGCACTTTCTTCACAAAGACAGTTTGCCTCGAGGCGACGGATTATCCACAGTGAGGCCCATATCACACGGTTCCCCCACACGTTTCACCGGAACTGAACGTTCGATTGCGCAACAATTCCCTCCGCCTAATTTTCGATGCACTTTCTCTAATGCGACGACAGCCGTCTTCAATTAGGAGAGCGCGGTTTCACAATAGTAACAACATAATTCGCGGCTCGTTAAAATAGAAGAAAGTCTTTCCCTCTGTGTTCCGTGGAACTCTGTCCGTTCCGTTGCGTAACGGACATTTCTACTTTATGCCCTTGTAACAATTTTCATACTTAATTAAACATCGCGGAAAAGTTTTGTGCGCGAGGAAAAGGTGTTAGGGAATCGGAGAAAGCGGGAACTTTCGTTTCATTTTCTTCGTGTGAAGCGCGTACGCGATTCTCTGAATAACAATGTAGATTCTAAGTGGTGCGAATTGCCCCAATAACACTGTTCTAGTATCAGTTACATATTATTCTTCTGGAATTTTACGTGATTTCGTTTAGTTCACGAATGAAGCATCGAGGCTAATCGAATTGAATTTTTATAGCGAGGCAATAACCAGAAGCCTGAGGAGCAACAAAGAGATGGTCGCAGCTTTGCTGACTGACTACAAATCACAGGACTTCGATGATTCCGGTGAGAGCCTGCCAGTTTCTGTATCTTTCGACAGCAAGTACGAGAACAAATACGACGGACGGTACGAGCACCGATACGAGAGCAACGAGATCAGAAGGTAACGCTTAAATATTAATAAAACGCTTATCGGCTTTCCTCTACGCATTATACAGGGTGAATTCGATAAAGCAGGACACCTAAATATCTCCGTTACTTTTCGTTGTACAAAAAAAACTTCGTAGGACAAAGTCACACTCTTTGAAGGGCCACATATAACGGTGTAAGGGGAAAAAAATTTCAAGCCCATTTTTATGAGATTTCAAGGTTATCCAGGTTTTTTTAAATGGAATGATATATTTTCGTTAAATAACGAATTCATGCATGTAACACAATATGACCTTCAAATGACTTTCAACCCAGAAAAATGGTGCAAAATAAAATTCAACGTGTAAGTTTCATTTTATGTATTTCTGTTACGTCAAATGTTCAAAAATATTCCCTTTGTACGTTTTTTATTTTCGACACTACCAGTTTCACGGAATTTATTTATCAACGGTAACGATTTAGGTGTCTTGCTTTATCGAATTCACCCTGTATGTACTGCGTCGTACACAATTTTTTTTATAAAACCAAGAATAATCGATATAATAAAGAATTCCACTTTCATTGCTCATTATACGTCGGAGCATGCACGATGCCCCTGTTGAACGTTTACACTGCAAACAGCCTCGCGTAATTGTACAGCGTGCTGCACTCACTTAGGAGTAAAAAGCGCCAGCCATTGAAAGTAACGCGACACTATTGCGATCAGTATTATGCGGCTATGGGCACTGCAACTTAAATATGCGATTCATTATTATCAGCTGCAGTTAGAGATTTCGAGAAGTTACTTCACTTTTGCGTTAGAATTGCTTACGTCATTGTCGTTGCTAACGTGACTGATCAGAGTTTTACTGAAATCGATCCAGGAGATCCGACACAAGCGGATCGTTCGAGAACGTCGAGGAAGGCTTCACGTGTCCGTCGACCATCAAATATGCGCGACCACAATTGGCCAGAGCCGCTTCCGGAATTTGGAAATACATAATCAATACCGGCGAGCACACGCAGACGCTGAGACTGGAAAAGTGTTCGTAAGTAAAGATCAAATTCATTCGACGGTATTACCTCTTCGTCGTACTTAACACTAAATTTATTATTTAACACTAAACCCACCACTGCTGGTAAAATGACCGGTTTTATATTGTTCATTTTGCAATGATCGAAATTATAAAGTTGAAATTGATTCGATACATTTTTTTATCCAAGCACATATTGAAATAAAAATTGCACGAAATCTAAATGAATCGAGCCTTGTCACTTTTACAAGCTAAATCATGTTGTGTAAATTTCGATTTTACTCGTTCCGATAAAATGTCACGGAAACACTTTCATTTCGGAACCAGTCTCCTATATCCCAGTGTCCGATTGACTTCGCACTTTCTCAAAAATAAGAAAAAAGAACCACGCCGAGTTATTCCAATTTGTTTCCCGTGAAAATTGAAATCGGCCGTCACGACCGAGCGAGCAAAATCTTTACTTGGCGAAGAGCGATTTTGCGGTAGAGTAATCGAAGTGTGCCCTTTAGGCTCTTCGCTTTCTTCGGCAGCTTCCTGGAAAAACCACAGTTCGACCAGCGATTTGTTAACCCGGGCATATAATGGTAAACAATATTATTGTTACAGGAGCGCGCAGTCGACTTGCTCCTTCATCTCCGAAAATTATCGCTCGTCCTGCGTGCAAGTCTACAACTACCATAGGCTTTTGACGTGGGACAACAAGCTCGGTCTTCATATGGACATATTCAAGGTGCCATCGTGCTGTAGCTGCCATGTCCACGGTTACGCCGATTTGTTTCCGCCGCATCAGAAGGATCCAGCGACGAAGATGAAGGAGTCGTTCCCGGGGTCGGATTTCATCACCACCAGCGACCAGAAAGAGGATTACGAGGATGTTTCTAAACTGAGTTATTTGAACAAGTTCGCATCGAGTTTCGACACCTCCCTAGGTACGATTCTGTGTAACAAAAATGGTTGTCGCTACCATTAATTCAATTTAATTACGAAGAGACGCTATCAAGGCATTTTCGTTGAAGCAGTTGATGAATAATTGTCTCCTCATGGACCAGTAGGTTCGAGCAACAAGAAGCCAGTGGTGGAGCCAAGCCGACCGTCCATCACGCTCCCCATAAGACCGAGATCGAAGAAGCCATCGTCTTCGGGTTCAAGGCCCTTCGACAATAAGCTGCCTCAGCAACACGCGCCTAACACAAGAGCTCCCGGCTACACGGGACCGTTGCTGAAAGGTTCTAGACCCAGCAGACCGAGCAGACCGTTCAGAAGGGAGTCCACGTCGCACGCCGAAGAAAACACGGAACGGGCGAGCAACAGTTCGATCGGAAACAGGTAATGGTAAAACGGAGAAGAACAATTCGATGGAACGCTGACTCGTTACGTAACAGCTCTGCGTTGGCGTTCGTTCGAGTCTGGAGTAGCTGTAAACGAGTTTTTAATACGCAGGTTTAGTCAGCCGTACGATCTCGACGTGGACGCCTCGTTGAGGCTGCAAAATGGGTTCGACGACGAGTACCAAGAGCCGCAGAGGCGGGTCAATTACAATTACCATCCGATTATAGACTTCTTTAGACCCGAGGCATCGATGCTGCAATCGGCCGAGCCGCAGTCAGTTTCGGTTCGCGAGGATTCGAACTCGTGGAAGCCGGTGATCGCGTCCTAAACGACGCGACGACGTTCCCTTCGGAGTACCTGATCGTATCTACTGTAAAAAAGAAAAAAATATCGTAATTAGTCGCGGTTTCGCGTCGACCGATTTCGCGAACCAGCCGTTTATTGTAACGTTAGTAGATTTATTTCTCGTCCGACACGTATCTTTGTTATTCAGCGAATCATTCGTACTCGTTCGAACGTCGTTTATTCTTCCATCGTTCGATCGTACCACGAGAGGCACGAAAGCAAAGGAATTTGCTCGATGAGTTTTATACAATGATTTACGACAAATATTGTATCTAGACTGTTTGGTAGAATGGTAGTGAGTGTTTAATGCCTGTAGAAGTATTATGATCGTGCGGGGCAGGTGCAATCGCGAACCCATTGTAATTATGTAATATTGTACGAGACAAGTTCTATCATATTTATTGTTCATTACTTTTATTAATTTATAAAATTACCACCAACCAGCTGTATACCCATGACATGTGAATTATGAAATATATGGTGTAGCAATCTTTGAAATGTGCCTTTTTATTGTTATTCCAATGTTTCAAGCAAAATTTCTGAGGGATCATTCAGCAGTAATAACAGAGGGACTCGTACAACACGATGTAATCGACTGCGATCCGTGTGACAATCAATTCTACATTGACGAAAAATTGACAATTGGATTCAGGATCGAGACGGAGTTTACACCGCGTCTGTAACATTCAAATAATCCGGAAAAATTGATCTCTCGATCTTCGATGTGTCCATGGTCCTCAAGGCCTGCAACATCCTAGCGATCAAGACTTTTAGTACCTAGATGACCCTTTAGATCTGTCAGACCTACAAGCCAGTTAAATTCAATAGGACCTTTGGCACTTGTGAGAGCTATGAAAATTCCAAAAACACTGAGATTTCATCAGATCCTTGACTCTTACGAAACAATTCTACGATCACTCGAGTTCCTGACATTTCTAGGACTCTTAGAATCCTCGAGATTCAGACTTAAAGCCGCACAGATTCGGAACGAGTTTGTTAATGTTTTCGAATAAACGTTGATGTATTTCAGCGTCCCAGCAGCTGCGTAAACAGTCGTTTACACAAAGCTGCCAGCCCGCAGTCAAGAGCGCAGAGCGTTTTGCTTAGCTCGGTCGGCTGTGAATCGTTTGTTTCGCTCGCTAAGTTTCTGCCGAGGCGATTGTGTCCGGTCTTTCCGCGTCAAGCCACCGACCGTGTCGCCGTAACCATAGTTTTCTCCGCTCTGCTGGCCTCGGATAAAACGTTACTGAACTTCGGATCTTAGAAACGGAGCCATTGTGGAATCAGTATTTATCCGTTTTTACGATAACGTCGATCACCGGCAATTTCCATCATCGAAAAATTAAACCCTGTCGACGAACACCGGGGGGCACTTGCCTCGCGTAGCCGTCAGTTAAACGAACAATCATATCTTTATCTTACGTTAATTGCTTCTATTACCAAGTAATTTAGCGAGCAGTTATGATTCAATTTCAATTATGTTTCGTAAAGATCCTCGATTAAACGACAGCGACGTAATGTAATTATTAAAATTAAGCATGTGCTGCGCGCATTAACGAGTCGCATCGTGCGAAGCTTCGAAAGTACTGTTATTATAATTGAATTCATGCTGGGTAACAGTAGTTGCTAGCGCGAAGGAGCGTACCATTAAATTAGTACTATGTAGCAGTTCTTAAAAGCGTATTGTTACTTCATCGTTACTTGGAGAATTAAAAAATTAGTTATAAATTTACTATTGACATATTTACGAAGATTCAACGTAAATTATTCGCAAAGAAAAATACGGGTTTTGTAACTATTTCTTAAATGATAGTGATCTATGCGATTTCAATGCGCGGCTACGCAGTGCCGGTTAACCTAACCCTTAAAATTTAATTAATTTTCTGCTGCTTTGTCGTCAATCATTTTACCGCTCCGTCTGATCACGGGCCAAGATGTTTAAAATATATTGCGTTAAAAAAAAAAAGTAATTACCAAGGTCGAGCCTCGCCTCGATAAGCCCGTCATTTAACGCGACGTCGCGTCGGCTTTGAAAGTTCCTAGAAAAAAGAAAAGTGAAATTAGCGTATCCCGCGGCTTAATGAGTCCGATCCTAGGTAAACGGGCAAGAAGCATGAACTTTCCGATAGGAGATCGCCGGGCCCATTCGACAGAAATTACCGAATCGAGCGGAAAGTGGCGCAGAAAAAAATAGCGCCGTTACAATTAGCGTTGCCAGCGTGCGCCAGCTCGCCTAACCGAGAATTTCTTTATTCCCTTTCCAGTGAAACGATCCGCCGAAGGATTCAATCGAGAGTGACAGAACCGTTCAGCGTTTAGGCCTGCACGGTCCGTGAGCAACAGCGTCTCGGACCCTACCCTCTGCCTTTCGGATCGCTAGAAAATATAAATTAGGCCAGACCGACGGCGCCGCGGACAGTTCGATGGCGGTTCTCGTTCGAAAATGATTGGAAACCGTCCGTCACGTATCCCTCGAAAAACCACACGGCAATTTCTCCGCGTTCTATCCCGCCGGCGACGGACGTGAGCCATTATCCTCCGTTGCGCGAGAGTTTTGACAACGTTACGTCCGAACGGACCAGTGCTCTGGTACCGCGAACACAATCGAGATGAATTATCCCCGTTAAACCGAGCATTCCAATTTGAAACTCCGACTCATACGGAGCCAAGTGCAATGGCAAGATCAGACTAACGCAATGAGTCGAGTAACAATTCGCCGCTTGTTGATCGTTCTCCTAGTGTGCCTATCCGACACTCTTGCAGAGACAGTTACTCCGAATCAGTCTTTAGGATCGAACGATCATTCTCTGAACAATGAACACGGAGAGACGGGCAACGACGACAATAGCGACTCCCTCATCAACGAAGTCTCGGCAGGATCGAGCGATTCGTCGCGAGAGGACAGCGACCCAGCCGAATCCTCGGAGACTATAGTCTACAACAGGTTCGCGAATCCTCCGGACGACGAAGAGAGTCGATCCACGGAGGACGAAGATGCTGAAGCTCCTCCGGACCATGTGATACCCTATTCGGAGCACGAATTACCCAAGGAAGTAGCCACCAAGCCGAAATACACGGCTCCGGGGCAATGGGCCAAGCCAACGAAGCCCAGGGACGTCTCGTCGGAGGCAGTGCCGTCGAGATTGTACGCGCAAGTGCGTCGGACGCACACGGTGCGAAGATTGCCGCGGAAACGGGCGTTCGAGAACGCGGAGAGCGAGGAGGACAGGGAAAACGCGGCGAGACTGCGGAAAGTCGTGAGAAACACGAAGGTGAACACCGTATACACGGAAGAGGGCTACGAGGACTCGGCTTACGATCATGCTGGACACGTCAGGGACGCTGACTTCGACGAAGGTTACGCCAGGAATGTTAAAGACCGGCTGAATAGCAGAAAGAACTTGGCAGATGGTGACGGTGTTGGGGAAAATTCGCGCAAGCCCGGGAAGCGCGAGAGGATCGACCCTGAAGAGTTCGAGGACTACGAAGATCATGAAGATAATTCCGAGACCACCACGGACCATAGAGGAGTGGACGATGAAGAAACTGAATGGACGAAGAGCGCGTACCCTAAATTGGTCGCTGAGAGCGGGGCGCAGAAGTTGCAAGAGGATTTGGAGAAAGAGGTTGAGGAGATTGAAAAGGGCGTTGAGATCAGTAAATTGGGAAGTGCTGCTAGCAAGCAGGAAAGTGTGACCTCGTCGCCGAGGAGGGACGATTATAGACGAAAGAGCCGGAGGAATAGAGATCGAAAACGACAGAAGCCTTCGTCTGCGGAAGGCTTCGACGAAGAGCTTGAGGAGAAAGCTGGGGAACAGTCGCAAGATTCGCGAGACAATAACGTTTACGCGGAGAATTATTCAACTTTCAGGACTCCGGGTGATCGAGAAGCGATTTCTGTAGAACATGGGGGACAAGAGGCAACGACCATACCGAATAATATTGAGATTCCGACGAACGGACCTTCGGAAACGTACAGGTACGAGGTGGAAGGTGACTCTCCGGCTCGAAGCGAGATCATCGACTTCCAAAGCGCCCAGAATCCAACGACGGTGAGCTACGGCCAGCTCTTCTGGGACTACTTCAAAGCGCAGCAGAATCAATACGCCACGCTAAGTCCGTTCGTCGTCGAATCAGCCACCGTGAGTCCAAACGTTCTGTCACAATCACCGGCCACGGAGAACGCATTTGCTACTTACTCCGCTTCCGCGGAGCTAACCACGCCATTTCCCATTGTCGACTCAGCGATCCTGAATTCTCAACGACTGGTTTCCGCACAGACTTTGGTCAATCCTCGATATTCCGAACAACAGCAGCTCGCGGCGTTGGTGACGTTCAATGCAAACGAACAAGACCCCAAGTGGCAGCCCCTTAACGTTCACGAACCTCCGAAAACGGGGACAAACGGCGCCGGCGACTTCGTATTAGAGCCTACCAGTAATTTAGACAGCAACGAGGCTAGTTTCGACGAGGTGTTCTCTAATCCAGTGACCCGTATGACTCGCAAACCTCGTTACAAGATTACCATGCGACACAAGGCGATCGAACCAGTTGAATCCACCGAGACAGTGACGCCGAGTCCAATCAACGAGGATAGGAAAGAGAACACAACTCCGGGAAGCGTGTCGCTGTATCCTAACTACGTGAAGATGCTGACGCATCTGAGGAACGAAGAGATTGCCAGAAAGCTGAACTCGAGTCCTCCGCGAAATAATTTGCATTTGCCGAAGTGGACGGAGGGTCTCGGTAAAGCGCGGCCTCCGGTGCATCGGAAGGAGCATTATTATCAGAATGTTATTCCGCGTAAACCTCACGGTGGTGTGAAGCTTGGGCCGTCTTTGTTCGGGAGCGGTTCGGCTCCGTTGGTTCGCAAAAGAAGCTCGCAGCCGTCGAGCGGCTTGCTTCCACCCGCGATCGCCGAGCACAGAGGCCGCAAAGAAGGCGATTACGCGAAGCCGAAACGAAATAGGAACGTTCCCAGGCCGGGGTTCAGGCCCGTGGCGATCGAGGCGATTAGCAGATCGCGCGCAAAAAGGAGAGAAAGAAGATCCGCGGGGTGGGAAAGCGATGACGGAACGGGCGGTTCGACGGTGGCCGCAAAACAGTCGGCAAACAACGCCGCGGCGAATCGGGGTGAAATAGAACGAACAGCGAAAAATTCGCTGGCAGCCGCTGCTAAGAGAAATCCGCGACGGAAAGTGACACGCGGCGTGGAAGTGGGGCTCGTGCCGGATACGATCGGTTCGACGGCGGACAGACCCATCGACAAGAAACCGAGATCCAGCGAGAACGATCGAGGAGAAGGATCGTGTGGATCGGTGGTTGGCGGGGTTCCGCGCGGGGAAGGAGAAAGCGATTCTTTTGCGGGTTGCACGGAGGACGGAGAGACGGATGGAAAGGTACCGAGTGAATTAGAGACTACTAAGGACGATGGGGAGAAGGTGAGAATCGGGGGAGGATCGGTCAAGTGGAACGGCAGTGATGATGGAAAGAAGTTGGGAATGGGTACTAGGCGGAGACAACCGGAGGAAGGTTTAGATCGGATAAGTGGCACTGTTGGACACGATAAAAAGCTTTCGTACGATGGAGGAGCGAAGGGAAAATTTGAGGAGGCTGTGGAACTGAAGAGATCTTCTTGTGAAAGTGATTGCGACCCCATGTTGGAAAACGTGGATGGAGGAAACAATGATTTTAAGGTTGAGAAACTGGTCAGTGAGAAAAAGAAAGAGGAAAGCGAAAATATATCAGAAATAAGTATTACGACGAAAACAAACGAGGAAGGAATGGAAGCAAGCAGCGAGAAAAATGACCGTGGAAAAACCAGCGAACAATTCTTAGAAGATCAGAAAGAAAACAAAGAGCCAATTATCAATCAAGAACTTTTCAGACCGAAGAGAAGTCATCGCGAGGTTGACTCTGAGGTACACTCAGATTCCAACAGAACAGATGAAGCTGAAGAAAAGCAAATTGAAGAGGATTCGGTACAACAGAAGGAAGACCGATTGACCACGAAAACTCACGAGGATCTGCTACAGGAGTCACCGGAGATAACCGACGATGTCGTAGACAAGGAGATCGAGGCTCGGTTCAACGAAGAACAAAAAGAGGATGCTGACGAGAATGGCGAAAAGGAGCAGATCGAAGTGGATGTACCAGAACTTCCAGACATCGACTACGTGGAGGAGATCGCCGAAGATGAAAATACTCACAGCGTCGCTACCACGGAACCTACCGTGGACAACGACAAGTATCCCTTCTACGAGAACGAGAAGCTGCCGAACCCTTCTGCTCTGAGATACGCGACAGATCCCCAGAAAGTTCCTGGGAAGACGTACGGGCGAATGAGCTTCTACAAGTCACGAGACGTTTACAAACATTGCGACGAGGTGGAGCCAAACTTGGACGTGCTACCAAACGAGGAGAAACCGACCGCCGAGAAGGGCGCGAACGAAAATCCCCAACGCCTGAAGGGTCTGGGGGACAAGCTGGACTGCTTCAAAGCGAAGTACTTCGACGACGATCCGTTCGACAATCCACTGTTTCTGGAGAAAGAGGTGGAGGACCCGCTGCCGCATTTGGAAGTGAACCCGAAGAAGTTCGCCTCAAGAATCATGCTTTTCCCGAAGGAGGATGATCAAAGTGTCGTGCAGAAGTCGTCGAAGAGGCCGGAGAATCATAAGAACCAACCTCGGCAACGAAAACCGACGTCCACGAGCGCAAGGGCGCCGCGATCGAGACGTGTCCGTGTCAAAGGCTACTCGAGACCAGCAGGGTCCAGGCCCCGAGTCGTCAGGATAAAAAGCAGCGGCGTGAGGTACGTGAAGCCTCGAAGGCTACAGAAGATCGTCAGACGGCCAGTTTCGTCTGCCAGCGAGGTGTCGTCGTTGTACATACCCTACCAAAACCAGGTTTACGAGGACGTGATGGGGACCATCAAGAACATGGCGAATTCGTATCAAGTGGAGGAGATCACCACCGTTCCGACATCCGACGAAGCCGAGGTAACCGAGGTCGGCGCAGCCGCGACCAACACATCCTCGAACTCGACGAAGCCTGGGAAGAAGGAGAAAGACAGAAAGTCTTCGAACAGCGAGGAACATTCGAGTAGCTCGGACGCGAAGGTTCGGGGAACGGCCCCGCCGAGGTACTTCAACAGACATCGATTGTTGTACAAACGGGTTAGAGTACCGCAGACGAACAAGAGCAGATTGCAGCTTGTGCAGGTGACGCCGAACGGATTGCGGCCGATCAATCATCGCCAGAGGATCATCAGGTACAAACGAGGTACCAGGGACGATGATCGAGAGTTCCTCGATCGTTCTGCTGAACTACTGTCGGGAAGATCAGATGGTAGGAGCAGACAAATGGTATCGAGCGAGGAAAATGTTGATCGATTCGAAGACGAGCAAGAGAGAAATGGAAGCGTGGAAAGGATCAGCGATTCGATCGAAAAGAACGAGACGTCCGAGGTGAAAGAAGAATCTAAAGAACACGAAACTCCGTCGTCCGGCGAGACAGAGAAGCCTCCGAGGATGATCTACACGATCAAAGATCGGATCAGACACTCGAAACCGAAAGGAGAGATCCGCAGAGTCGGGAAGTTCACGAATAAAAGCGAACCAGCGAAAGATCATCGGAGGAAAGAACCCAAGTACAATTACATTAAGAGGAGGAAGCCTGTTGCTGTTCCTAGTACGACCGAATTGTCTTTGGTACTTTCCACAGAGCCAGTTCTAACTGCTACAACGCACAGAACTGCTGAACAAAGTAGTCGAGAGCTGACGAAAGAGAATAACAAGGTTCAATACTTCCTGAACGACACGCAAAGCGAGAAGTTACATTCACCGATTCGCGAATCTAATGAAACCTCTATCGAACCGTCAACTCTAGCGACTAATCAAACCGGAAGCGGATACGCTGTCCACGAGAATCTGAGCGAGGAGCAAACAACGACGCAGGAGCCGTCGGGAGTTTCGAGACTGAAGAGTTTCTTGGACTTCGTTTCCCCGAGCTATGCGGACTTCTCCTCCGAGGAATTCGAGAAATCGATCTTCTCGAACGACACCGGCGGTTCGAGTTCACCTATGAACCGCACGGATTCCAAGGAGAGCCTCGAAAAGGAGAACAATGCGCCGAGGACTGTTCATTACTCGTATTTCTCCGACGAGGAGTCCTCGGAGAAAGCGGAAAGCAACGCGAACGCCGAACCGAGCAAGGAATCGTCCGAAGAAGGCGGCTCTTCGAAAAACAATGACTCGAAAGAGGGACGAACTTTCTTCAGCTACTGGGACAGACCGTCTTCGCCGGCGCAAAGTTACGAGGACGAGAAATACAAAGATCTTGGACCACGATTGAATAAGCCGGCGTTCTTTCATCCGCCGTTTTCGTTTCTGAAGTCGAGAAAGTCATTCATCGGCAATGGTTCGGAAGAAGACTCCGAAGAGAGCGAGGAGAAGGACGGGTACGTTTTCCCTTGGCACAGGGACAAGAAGAACGAGAAGAAACGACGTAAACGTAATCGATACTATGATAAATCGACCGGGGATTACGAGTATCCCTGGGAGCGGCGAGAACGCTTGGCTCGCAAGAGTAAGAGGTTAGACGACGAAGAGGATCACGACGGGGCTCGCACGAGCAAGTATCGACGGAACGCGAATCCTCGAGGAAGAATTCGATTCTGGACTCGAAGAGAGGACTCATCCGAGGAAGACGATTCTGATAACATCGAGAGCAGCAGCGAAAATCGACCAGTGAAGAAGTACAGCAGCAAATACAGTTCGAACAAAGCGAAGCTGCCCGAGGCCGACCATGCTGCGAGTGTTCAATCGAAAAAGGTGGAAGAAATTAGTAGATCCATTAAAGAGATCCTAGAAGGCGATGAGAAATCTTCGGATGGGCAGTCGAAGGAGAAGCCGGAAGATTCTGGGGAGAAAAAACCTGGCGTCCGAGGAGTTTCGAGAGGAATTGTTCCTGAAGATGTGACGCTCGCGCCTAGAACAAGCGGGAAAAAGAAGGCAAGTGGTATCTTGCTCGATTCTGTTGCTAAAAATAGAAGCTCGAATGGATTGTTGAGGAACTCTTTGGACAATGGAGAGTCTCGATTGGCGGTGAAAAAGGCGAGTCAAGAGGTTCTCAATTCTAACAGGGAAGCGAACTCTACGCTGCAGCAGAATAAGAGAAGGCGTAGGCCTGTAAAGAGTCTTTCTAGCGTGGAAACTACGACGAAGAGCGCTGCCAACCGAGGCAGACGAAGACAAAAGATAGTAACAACGCCTACGATAAGCACGACCTCGTTGCCAAGACTGGCGAGAAGAAAATCATTGAAATTAGTAGATGATCTGAAAGACGCTAATCTTAAAAATAAAGATAAATTGAGTAACGATGATCTGAAGACCTTAGATTCGCCTGCAGAAAGAAACGCGACGGTGGGGCCTCGCGTGAACGTGTCAGAAGTTGATACAGAAAGGAAAAGTCGAATTAGTGAAGAAAAAGATGAACCGAAGAAAAGTAGTTTGGAAACGAAAGTGTTAGAAGTAAATGACAAATTGAATGAGGGTAAGGATAGTGAGAAAAAGAGTATGAGAGCTCAAAGTTCTGAAAGTGAGGCTGTCGATAACCGAGAGGACTTGAGTGATCGTGGTGGAGGAGGTGATGAAGTAGGTCAATCGAAAGAAATAGTGACCCCGATTAACGACGATGGAAAATTCGATTTTATGGATCAGAGGATAGAAGCATTGAGCGATTTTGATAAGTCCGACGGCATTCCCGGTGCTGACGATGAGTTCGGATTCGATAGTATCGTGAAATCAGATGGAGGTGTCGTACCACATAATAGAGAAACTCAACTGTCACAGCAAGAGTCGAGGGAAATTATTTCTACTAAATCCTGGATATCACAGAATTATAATTTCTAAGGTACGCCGATTTTTTATTTATGATTTCAACGATGACAGGTATTTGATTTTAGAAATTTTTAGGTATACTAAAATTCATATTCCTAAGCAAGAATCCAATTTCCTTAGTTTTTGTTAAATGAAAGTGAGGCTCGTTGATTGATCTAGTTACTTACGAAATTCCTAATTTCAGAATTTTTAGGAACGACAATCTAGAAAAATACTTGTGCGTTTTGCCAAGAGGTTTCCAAGGCAAAAAGTAATCGACAGCTCAGAGAGCATGACAGTCGATTTGTTACACGACCGAACGGCTGAAGGAAGGAATAGCGAGACGTGACATAGTGAAAGGAAAAAGGAAAGCGAACCAGACGATGCTAAACAAAGACTTCATTCTGCTGTACCGTTAAGCAATTAAAGTATTTTACCTATAAATTTTTGTTTTTTCTTGTTAATATACAGTTACAATATATGTTTGTTAGTGTTAAGTAATTTATCTGTTGTTTCTGCTGTTGTAAAGAAATATGATTAATATGAATAAAGGTAAACGTTGCATGAATGATAAAGTTGATTGCAAATTCTTGCGGAAATCAGTAGTATAACCACAGGCGAGGTATAAGAGTAGACCAACCGCCCAATGTATTATTCTGTCTCATGTTCCCGGGGCTCCAGAGCCCCGTACCATTCCGTGTCACATCCTACCGTATCGACAGAAACTAATATTGTGGAAGTTACATTTTAGAACGGCGCTGTTATTGAAAGAATTTGATATCTCATGTCGGGGATTCTATAAATCACAGACGAGGTATAAGAAAAGATCAATCACCATATGAGGTTTCGTGTCTCGTCACTGACTTAGGATCAGTACAGACATTGCATCTTATGGACTTTTCTGTCCAGGCTTCGGGGGGCTCTAAGAGCCACCGTACCATTTCGGTGTCGCGCTCACTGTTACCGATAATTCACGAATTTAGGCGTATTAGTAAGAACTGAATATTCCGTATACTTAATTTTTCCGAGAATTCTTAGTATTCTTCGATTATTGTATACATATATATTTAGCTACGATGATTCTTATGTGTACTAAAACAAATGCCGCAGACAACAGTTGTCACGTACAAGCACTACCACATTCATCGAGCTCGAGACTCTTCAGATTCGCCGAATCCCATAAATAGATTTTGTCGCCGGAAATATTTCGCATGTACTCAAACATTTTCAGTAAAACCTGGATACATTATTATACGATTTATGCTGTGTTTCGGCTTATTTTGATCGGGAAAACATTTACAATCGATAGGCGATGATGTAATTATGATAACGTTAATAACAAATTATATTGGGTTTAGTTAGTAAATGCCAATATGCGATGCGTGTAAATGCAAATATGCCGACCAGTGTCTGACCTCTCACTGACCAGTAGCTGACCACTCACTGACCACTCACTGACCAGTAGCTGACCGTTAGCTGACCACTCACTGACCACTCACTGACCACTCACTGACCACTCATTGACCACACATTGACCACTCATTAACCACTCAATGACCACTCACTGACCAGTGGCTGACCAGTGGCTGACCACTCACTGACCAGTGACTGACCAGTAGCTGACCACTCACTGACCAGTGACTGACCAGTAGCTGACCACTCACTGACCACTCACTGACCAGTGACTGACCACTCACTGACCACTCACTGACCACTCACTGACCACTCACTGACCAGTGACTGACCACTCACCGACCAGTGGCTGACCAGTGGCTGACCACTCACTAACCAGTGACTGACCAGTGACTGACCACTCACTGACCACTCACTGACCAGTGACTGACCAGTAGCTGACCACTCACTGACCACTCACTGACCAGTGACTGACCACTCACTGACCAGTGACTGACCACTCACTGACCAGTGGTGGACCACTCACTGACCACTCACTGACCACTCACTGATCAGTGGCTGACCACTCACTGACCACTCACTGACCACTCACTGACCACTCACTGACCAGTGACTGACCAGTGACTGACCACTCACTGACCACTCACTAACCACTCACTGACCACTCACTGACCAGTGACTGACCAGTAGCTGACCACTCACTGACCAGTGACTGACCACTCACTGACCAGTGGCGGACCACTCACTGACCACTCACTGACCGCTCACTGACCACTCACTGACCACTCACTGACCAGTGGCTGACCACTCACTGACCAGTGACTGACCACTCACTGACCACTCACTGACCACTCGCTGACCACTCACATACCACTCACTGACTACTCACTGACCAGTGACTGACCAGTAGCTGACCACTCACTGACCAGTGACTGACCACTCACTGACCACTCACTGACCAGTGACTGACCACTCACTGACCAGTGCCGGACCACTCACTGACCACTCACTGACCGCTCACTGACCACTTACTGACCACTCACTGACCAGTGGCTGACCACTCACTGACCAGTGACTGACCACTCACTGACCACTCACTGACCAGTGACTAACCACTCACTGACCACTCACTGACCAGTGACTGACCACTCACTGACCACTGACTGACCAGTGACTGACCACTCACTGACCACTCACTGACCAGTGACTGACCAGTGACTGACCACTCACTGACCACTCACTGACCACTCACTGACCAGTGACTGACCACTGACTGACCACTGGTCAGTCACTATACAATCACGTACAATATCTCTAGGAATTTTTTGTCCTGGATATTCGTTTTGCTTTGAATATTTTAAAGCTTAAAAACTAACACCAAAATAATTTCATGATAATCGATGTGGTTCCGTGATAATTCTCTTTCACACCGACAAGAATCTCCTCAGTGGCCTTCTGCACCGACGAGCTGCAGTCGGTAGCTTCCTGTGTCTTACTCCAGCCACAATATGTATATCCTAGAGGGCGTAAGAAAGCACCGAGTTATTGGAATAACGTAATCTCAAGTAAGGCTGGCAGTCTTTAACAGTATCCCGTCGGTGCATTATTGCTTCGCAAAACAGGATATTCAAAGTGCATTGTAGTTAAATCTATTTCTGTTCGCCGTCCATGACAATACTAGCGTAATTGAATGAATGATTCATCGACTGATTCTTTCTTCAGGAATCGATGTAAACGAACTTACCGACGCATTCTGTCGGCTGAGGGTAATGACGCACGCCGTCACGGTACTGTTACACTGATTATTCTGCAGTTAGAATGTAATGACTTTATTTAATCACTCGTGCTTACGAATTTCATGGCCTAAATATGGCTACGGTTAGAAAATAATTAACTAATTAACCTTGGCTGTGACCATTGAAACTATGTAGCAAAGTAAATCGAACGTTTGAAGGTCCAACTAAATTGTTTTTACCTCTAAAAATTTAATTATACATAATATTTCGTTCATTTTCGTGCGTAATGTTTTTATAAGAATTTTCAAAGGCATCAATATCAAATTTCTCAATTTTTCCAATTATTCTGAAGTCATATTATATAATAATTCACATGTTACCATGTTACTAGAGCGAAAAAAAAGTTATTCTCGAAATCCATTGTTTCAGAAATATATTTATTTTCTTAGTTCAATCCATCATTTTCAAAAACAATAATTTGGATAATTTTGGAATTATAATGGATAAGAGTATCGTTTTCAGATTAAGATCGTAGAGAAGAATCTCGTATGGCAACGCATAGGAAAAGTGTATTTACTTCACTCGCTCGGAAATAAGGTAGATATTGTGAGAGGTAAGTTGGCGCTGACCAAGGTTAAGGTAGCCGATATCCTCCATTTACATACGCACTGCATTCTAATAATGTCGAGCCCCGATCTATAACATTCGGCGCTGAAAGGGAATAGCAGCCTTTGATTGGCCAATTGAGTGGCCGAGCCCCGTATATAATTCGATCTTTACTTTACCGGTTTAGTTTCCTTCTGTCCTCGCGTCGCGACTAGGGAAAGGTCAATATGCTACCTTTGAAGGTATGTTGCGCTTCGGAGAAACCGAAACTAAACATAATTCCTTTTTCTATCGATCTTTACGAAACGAAAGAACACGATTGTCCGATTCGTTATGTAATTTGATCGGTGTCTCGTCGCACGTGAAATTAGAAATACGAAAGTTTTAATGCAGTGCTTACGTTTTCTAGCTCGATTGTGATTGTGAAAAGATCTCGAACCTAAAATGTTTATTTATTTGAATTGCTTCGCGGTTGTAAAACGAAGTTCATTGAATGGGACTTGGCACGATGAAAATTTCGAAAGTAACAGATTGTATCAGTTTAGATAGAAGGTAATTATAGAAGTTAGTCATTGAAACATTTTTTTTTTCTTTTTATTAGTTGATATTGATTTACAGGTTCGATAAGCTATTATTTTACAATTATTATATTACTGCTTATTTGAAACATTTTCAAACATTGGGCAATTCGGTGACGTCACTATAGTGTAGGTTCAAGAAAAAAAAAATGAAACAAAGGATGCTGTTTTCATAGAAATTATAAAACAAGTCCCTAGGCCACTGTAAGTAGAACAAGAAGGGAAAATAGAGCATGAGCATGATACGTGTCACGTGAGTTACAGTGTGAGAGGTGATTGTGTTCTTCAAGGTCCATATATTTCACAACTTTTAGACCATTGTTTAAATGCTCGTCAATTGACTGATTTGAATGGAATACAACGATCTAAATTTCGCCGAAATTGTCAATACTCTCACAATTTTCCATCAATTTATTCATCCAACTGTTACCGTCGTTGTTGTGAAAACTGTCGCAATCTATGCTGCATGTACATATAGAATTCGATCTGCATGTTCGTACTCGAATTTCATTTCTGTATCGCGATTCTCTGATTGGTGACCCGGATATGTGTTTGCTGAAGGTCAGAGTGAACATTAATTTATCAAGCTTGTTCAATCTGTACTATTGACACGTCGTATTTGAATCGTAGTGTTCAAAGCCGATGCGAAAGCGACACGAATTAACAGCTGAAACGTGTTTGTTCAATATCTCTTGGAATTTCTAAATTCGTGTATCGAGCTGGCCGCGACTTGTTTACCGTAAAACCAGCGCACCGCGAGAAAAAAAAATACTGGCATGCAAATAGTGGTGGACTTTCTATTTGCGACTGTTACTGCAGTTACTGGGATCTACCAGTCCGCGATAGCCGAGATGAATGAATCGATCTCGCTCGCGTGTGCGAAATATTTCTATAACGACTCGTGAGAGAGAAAAAATCTGAAATCAGTCATTCGGGCTCGGTAGTTCTGGCGTGAAAGATGTCGGTATTCTTCAAATTAAAATGATCCGAGCGAATGATACGAGCACTGAAAACTAAATTTGGATCTCGCTGAGGCGACCTTCATTTTAGGATGTTAAGGATTGGCTAACTCAGGGTATAACCGCGACGTATTTATTGACTGCAACGATTTGTTTGCAGACTATACTGCTGTTGACACTGGTTGGTTTGCTGAACTTATCGACAGCCGCACCGGACAGCGCTGGGATCGTGGAGATGGTGAACGGATTGGCGTACGGTAAGTCAGTCAGCTCACTTTCCATTAGTGCACTACTGTTTACGTATACCGATCTGTGGTTGCCTTATCTATTACTATCGCGCCGATTACTCATGAATCAGTCAACGACCATTGCCTCGCTGAAAACACCGGTTCTTGTTCGATCACCGAAGTAAAGCGGCGTAGGGCGGGGGACGCACTAGGATGGGTGACCGCTCGGTAAAAAGCCGGAAAGTGTCCCTCTTGGTTGCGTTTCACGTGTTGTTGGCAAAATAGGTGGTTCGGAACCCACCTTAATAAAAAGTAGGTCCCGCTGAAATTGGAAATTAGGCGATAGTTGAGGATTGGTAAAGGGAGAAGTGGTGGAATGGATTTGAAACCCTGAGGGGATCAAATATCATTACATACACATACTCATGAATCATCGTAAATACATCATTATAATTCCATTATCTTAAAAACGGTACCGTGAGCAATCTCGTGCAGTCGTGCAACAACAGAGGACGGCACCATCTTTCTGAC
The DNA here is from genome assembly GCA_028454225.1 of Lasioglossum leucozonium. Classification (NCBI taxonomy): domain Eukaryota; kingdom Metazoa; phylum Arthropoda; class Insecta; order Hymenoptera; family Halictidae; genus Lasioglossum; species Lasioglossum leucozonium. The sequence continues at coordinate 8,931,494 of CM052206.1, forward strand.
GCGAGTCACAGACCTTTCACTTTCCAACGTGGAAGACAGACAAACTTTAAACAATGAACGCTAATTCTATATAGTAAAAGCTACAGCCGAGCATCCTAAAGGTAAATTTAATAAGAAGAATAACAATATGCTAAATTTTCAATTGTTCGCGAGAACTATTAAGCAGAAGAGACAGTTCGGAGACTTCAATGCCTGGAACGACGCGTCGCGCTCGATATTCGAATTAGCCGAATACGTCGAATTTGTTTTCTGCTATTTGAGTAATGATAAGTAGATATAAATTGGCAAAGAAAGTTCTATTTGTTGGGAATGTCTAATATTTGAATGTATTATTATGCAAATGATTTCGGCTTGGGTTTCACTCACCCACTGTTTCGTTTCAGGTGGAATTCCATACGGAAGCGTAACTGGCATGGTAGCGAAGTATACTGGACTTATGAACCAGCAAATTAATAGCCTTCAGGCTCCACAATTGAGCGGGCTCAACGGTGTGCAACCACTAGTGGTCGCGCAAAACTACGGAGCTGCTCAGATAGTCCGTCCGCAACCGCAAGCTGTGCGAATTTACAATCTTCAGGGTGTCGTTGCTCCCAATTTCGGTCGCCCTCTAAGTCGAATAGGATATTAATTAATTATCTATATAAGATAATTAATTAATTATCTATAAATAAGTCGTAGATTGTCAACATTGGGTGTACCGAGCGGTCCAATTTATTTATTTCAAGGCCGAGCTTATTAAGATTTAATGCAATTTTTAATACAAAACGAGTCGATTTAACAATTTACTGCAAAGACATCTTCGTGAATTTAGTAATAGCAAATTAGGAAACTTGGGATAGTGTTAATTGGTGATTACAAATCATAAATTAATGATTAATTATTATTAGTCGACTGGCATTGTAAGTGGCATTGTCGAGGTCGTATTACTGTGTATCTGATGTTAATAAAAACGTTACACACGATCAAGAAAATTAATCTATAAATTACTACGATCTCCGAAGATAGTCTTGATACTGTAGTCCGAGCGTTTAAAGATAATACTTAATAAAGAAGAGAGTGCAAAGTGGCTTGAATATCTACATACAAATCTCCGCAAACTAGTTTCTTGGCGGATCGTTTAACTTTGTTGCAACACGAGTACACTTACTCTTTACTAACACGAAAGGGTTATAAGTTAATTATGCTGCGTACATACATAGGGAATACAATGAACACGTTTTGACTCGTAATCAGCGCGCGATTGAGGGGTTTGGACAGTTTCAATTTTAAGATAATTACATTTGCATTCTAAGGGAACATTTGCGAAAAATGCGCATTTCAAATTGAAACGTAGAATATACTACATTCACGCTTAAATTGTATGAAAATTGCTGCTTGGAATTAATTTCATTGTAGTTGAGATCTATCGATCAATTTTCTAAAGTTTCCTTTCAATCGAAATCACTCAACCGATCGGCAAGTGAAAGAATGATAATAAGGACGTTTCTACCAGTGATAGTTCATCGTAATTTGACATTAACGTACAACTTTCTACCAGGCGTATCAGGTAATTGTACTTTTAACGAGTTCAATGAAGTTTTATTCTCAAGTTGTTTAGAAATTGAAAAATTTTCTAGTTTCGAAATGATGAAATTCGAGATACCTCTCTGAAACCGTGGATGTTTAAACGTAACAATATTCTTTTAATTAAATCTTACAGTTCTCGAGAAAATAATTCTTTCGATCTGCTGACCTCCGTCAATCCCTTAATGAGGTTGAATTTCAATAATAAGTTTTCACGGTGCTCCTCATCTGACGTGTCAGTTCACTCTGATTGTGGAATTCCTGTCACAATGCAATCCCCCCCGCGGAATTATGCAAAATTTGCGAGTCTTATGTCATTTGAATTAGGGCAAAACTGTTTATGGAGAGAAAGTATAAATGACATCGAGCACGGTGTATGACCGTTAGTCGTCACGAGTCTCACGTACGATGCATTACCCGCTACACGTGAGTATACATATACGAACACTAATTTCGGCCTGGTTGACAGAAAAGAGAGAGAAAAAAAAACGTATCCGAAGAAAAGACCCCCTTTCGCAACAACGAAGATGATATTCGCCCGTCAAGGATGCGCCACGCGGTAACGAGGCCACTTTCTGTCCCCGAAACAGGAAAATTGATTTTTCTCTTGTTCGACTCGCTACGCATTCCATGCAATTCCGTGTTGCACAACGAACTCTTCGTTGTTTGAGTAATTCGAGTAAACATTTCGCTTCTTACAAGCTCTGACTTCGACGTAACACTCTCCGTCAACGCAAACCTCGAACCAAGCAAAACCTTAATTTGCATTCTCGAGGGTCTCTGTCATCCGAACAAATGCATTTATTACTCGATGCAGTCGAACGATTAATTACATTTTAAATAACAACAAATTTCGAAGTGGAACAACCAATCGTTATACAGTGAGCTCGAAGAATACATACCACGGAAATAATTTATCATACGAAGTGAGACAGAAGTGTTCATCGTGTAAAAGTTTGCAACATCGTCAACACCAACGATTTATTTCACCATGGTGCATCGTGCGTTGCAACATTACAGCGTATCGTTTTCGCTGACAGGTCCCAGCTAATTTTGCAACAAATAATTCCGTTTTCATCGGGCATGGACAAATAGCACTGCGGTTTATTAGTTTGTACGAAGCACGGTTTCTAATTTCTTATTTGTCGCCGACAAATTTTAACGGATTTATCGGCGTAGAGCGCAGCCCTTGTAAATCAAACGGCGTCATTGTGATCGATATAACAATACATCGTCGTGTCGCGATTATTTATCACGGTTCGCGAATAATGTGTGGAACAGGTGTTGTACAAGATTTATACGTGTCGGATGGACATTAATGAACTGTTTTACGGTATGTAAGACGTGAACTTTCCGACACTATATATTGAAAAGCGCGCGTCCTTGCGAGAAGAAAGGATTAAACGTTGCGCAACCGTGCTAATTACAATCCGAGTACAACAATACGAGACAATACCTACGGTTCTAAGAATACGTTCCACTTCAAATCTATCTAATAACTGTAAGTAAAAATAATTATGTAAGCCCGAGCACCATAAAATTATTCTGCATTTATATATAAACAGACGTTGTCTCGCCCGTTGTCTTGTCCTTCGATAAGGAAATCTTCTTTGAAAGCGTTAATTTATGCGCGATTAATTGATTAAAATTTATCTTACCTCTGCACAGTCGTTAAAGACATCCCGAAGAAGGAAAGCCTGTGGTTTTGCAATTGTAATTAATTATTTATTGATCGGTCCGGTAAAAATGCATTTTTTTTTTATAAATACACTGCTTTCGTTAGATCATGATAATGGCCATTCACGAAGTCCGGAACGTATGCTATTGGACACATGTGCTTTATTACGATCGCCGTGTACGCTGCTCGTAGAAATGAACCTCGTGAATGAATAAACCTCATGAATGAAGCGCGAAACAATATCCCTCTCGTTCTCTATTTGAACTAATCACTGGTAATCGATCGGTACTTTTACGTACATCTCCGGCTATTTTACACGGATACACATGCTTCTCGGGTTGATGGATCGACTACGACAATTCAAACTAACCGACGGCGTTCCATTTATGTAAAAACATCAATTCTAACGTTCCAGAATTTTTCAACTTTGCAGTATTTTAAATATTTTCTTATCCTGTTCTCGATCCTATAAAAGTTGATATATAAATTGATGACAAACAGAAAAGCAAATTTGCGAGTTTGATTTAAACTTTCGACGTTTCCATCCCTATGTGCAGTATTTTTTTTACCAATCTTTCAATGCTCAAGAAGAATAATGTGCGTGCATGTATGTTCTAACATCCAGCTGTTCAATTTTAATAAGAAATTCTTTAGAATATTTCTGGAGAAATAATCTGGAGAATAATACTCAAATCTAGCAGTGAAGTGTATCCGCCCACGCTTCGATCGAAAGCAAATCTCCGATAGCATGTCATCAGCAATTTCTCTTTTAGTGTTACACTGGAAACGGTATGCAAAATCGAAAGCAAAGCATCGACGGACGATCGTCTTTCTCCGTCGGCGACTATCATTGGAAAGGACTCGCTGATAACTGACATTCGTTGATTCGCGATTGTAGAGAGGTTGGAATTAAATTTCGATAAAAAAAAAGTCCACCCAGCATCGTACATAGCAATTCCAGCGGGGCTTATTTTCTCGGACGAGCCACAATAAGCTACATTGTAATTGCGCTCGGTTTCCCTGCTTTCTTCGGTACGTGTCGCATGCTTTACAATCAGCAACAACGATCTGTTACATAACTCGAACCAATTAGATCTTCGATCGTCTATACCGTTCCTGGAATTCCGGGGGTTTCAGGAAGCAATAAAGATTGCCGCGATCGATTGATTCGTCAAGCGTTTCAATCTCACGGAGAACAGGTTCCGTCTGAAGAAATGAGGAATATTGATTACTTCTCTTTACAGGAATGTCGTGTTCTATGGTAAAACACGAATTCCGACGATTCTGTTGCGACTGTCGCGTTCAGGTACCTCAAACAGTGACATAATCCGCAAACTGCACATGCTTGCGCATTCAAACGCATTCGGGTGCGGAAAATGCACGCAAAAGAAATAAATTCATTATGTGTTGTCTAAAATTCTAAAATTCGCGGTAACTTTTTTGATAAACTTGGCAAAGTTTTAATTAAAAAGACCGTCATGCTTTTTACCTTGGACGATCATCAGATTGCACTGCTTTTTCACCGTCTGAAAAACATGAATGCTCAGATCAGGGATTCTTAAACTGATCCGCTAAAAAAGAGAAATTTACATAAACATTCACGCAGATTGATTTCGCGTAATTGCCGCTTCATTTTAAATCTACCTTTTTCGTGTCCTCGAATAAAAGATTATACCGTCCAACGGAAACACGATGTACGAATGATTTCGCACGGTTACGTGGCTCAGAATATATGACTATGACGTCATAGTGCAAGTATTTTGTCTTTCGAATTGGAAATTACGTTTTAAGAACGCTATAAATTTTGATTAAACTTTTTTCCCCGGATCTTATACAATTCCCCAACTATCAAAAAAAAAAAAACAATCAAGATCTCTTTCAGATGGTGCTTAATCATCCTTCAGCATTCTTCTCTAGATCATAAAAATAGTTGACGGTGCTTTACGGTAGACCAAATATCGATTGTAGGGTTTCGAAAGTTCCTCGAAACGCAGTCCCGGATCGTTCCGACGTACGGTTGCACCCTCGAAATTTGCACAATCCGCCACGACACCGTGTCGAAGACAAGTATGTCGCGTGCGCATGAAACGGTGCGTCGATCTTCGGATTTGCGCGCGTACGCGGGTTGCATCACGCAATGACAAATAAAACATCGTATTATAGAAAATTGCCGGCCACGGTATCGCGGTGGCTCATTACGTGTTACGCAGTCCGAGGGGGACGCCGCGGCTGGATCTTTTTCACGACACAAAGAAAAAGAAAGGCCCCCCGCTACCGTCCATTCGGTTCTAACTGTCGCTTTTGTTCTGCCAACAGATAACGGTGCTCTGCACGATTCTCTGGATCCACCGTGGCGATGTGAACGCGGCCAAAACCGGAGTCAGTAAGCAGATTATTTCATCGTTCTGGGCACACCATAATGGTCTTCCTGCGCGGCCTTGAACCACTTCTCGAAACAATTATTCATTGATTAACACTTTTTATTGCGAACTACGCGCTAAAATTAAAGTCATAGATCACTGCACAGTATTGAAAAAAAGTCCATGATTTCCCTTCCATTAAATTGTTCCAATATTAAAGCAGTTGCATTTAATTAAACACTTGAACAGCGAAGGTAAATTACAAATGATGCTAGTGAACAGTAGAATCGAAAATTGGTTGGAATTTTAAACAATTCTCTTAAATTCTATTTTGCTGTCTTTCGGTGTCCATTAAATGAGAAAAATTGTCTTTATTTTTTTATAATAATTGTATACATTTTTTTGTCTCACACGTGTCAGTGTGTCTCTTTTAATTAATGCGTCAAATGATAAGCGAGAATACACGTAATAAAACGATAAATGAGCCACACGTTGAATTTATGGGCACTAAAAGTTGGCCATTCCAAACAGCTAGATATCCTATTTCATGTCAGACGGTTTTGCAAAATCTAATTATCTTCTGTACGCACGCTTCCCACCCGAATGATACGCGAAGAGGTAAAATGTCAAGAGAATGATTAAGTCCTTTTATCTCGCGTGGAATTGTGCAAAATTTGCCGGTCTTAAATCAAGTGTATCGGGGTGCGTGCGTTTAAGGGGAGAAAGTCTATGCGACATCAACTATGATGTATGCCTGTCAGCCATCAGCGTGGACGAATCGTGTTGCTTGAAACGTGTTAGTCATAGTCGCTAAATCGATTCTCGTTCATTGAAATTAAAATGCAATGGTGACCTACGGTAGACGATATTTATCACATAAGTGCATATGCATCGTGACATCGAGTGTTTTTTTCTGTTTCACTCAACGATGCTAATTTCGGTTTCCTCTGAACTGAAGAATGCCGCGTTAAATCCTGCAATCATCGATGTAAAACGACCGATTTAGTGTAAAAAATTTATCGAATTTTTGGGGGATACCAGTTTTCAAGGTTGCACGATCACAATAAATTTGTCTCGTTGGACAGGAACGAATGCTAATAGCAAAATTTTGTCTCTCATGATGACACAAGAAGAATTTATAATTAAACGCAGAGCTCTTTTAAATACAAACAGACAGAGAGCCGAATGTTTCGAATTTCTATAGAGCGAGGAATATTTTTCCCCAGAAAATATAATTCCAATTCATTGTGTGAAACATTTATTCAAAAAAATAGCTGTCCCATAAATTTCACTAGAATGAATGTGTCTACATTCGGTACGTCTCCTTGTAAGAGTATCAATGCACAAAACACATACAGCTTAGCCCACCAACTCAATGCACCAATCCGATACTGCAACGAATCATTCTAAATCAAGGAAATGCATAGTAGGTCCCGAGGTGTTGACATCGTTCGCGAAGAACATCGCGTCGGTGTTGTCGTCGACCTTGCTGGGGGAGTTGCGGGATTCCCGAGAGAACCAGACAGACTTGAAGCACTCTGGTCCCCTGAAGGCGCTGGAGGCGCAATCCTTCCACGGCGATGCCATCGAGACGTTCAACGCGAAGTTCTTGGGCAGCACACCGGACCGCTCGAAAAGGGCCACGGAGCGTCGTCAGTCGTTGGACGATCAGAGAGGATTCCCGAACGTTTACACGTCGGACGCGGCTCGTTACACGAAATACTATGATCCGGAATTGTACCGGTTTCCGGTGAACCGTGGACCAGAGATCCCCCGAGGCGAAGCGATCGTCAGAGCCGTGGAGAACGCGAACGCTGACGACAGAGGCAACGCGATCGACGGTCACGTGAACGCGGCTGCTCTTCGCTATGCAGATGATTATCGGCAGCCACCGGGGTTCAAGTACAAGCCGGATCTCGTTCATCATCCTCTGCCTTATCCTCCCAGTCAGTATGGACCACACAACTTCCACGATCAGTACGACAATCGTCCGACACCTGGCCCTTCCGATCAGCCATCCGCGGTGGCTGGTATCGAGGACGAAGAAGCTAACGGGAATCCTCAGTCGGCCAGAGTGTTGGATAATAGACCCTACAACCTAAATTACCACGAGCCCTACCGCAATCATCATCATCCACCATTTAATAATCACGAAATTTACCCCCCATGCCCATCCTGGAAACGGGCAAACATCGCCGCCAGGGGATGATCAAGACGCCCAGAATCCATCAGCGTTGACGGAAGATCAGAACCAAAAAGGTGGATACATTTATCCGAGTTTTCACTACGGGCCCTTCCACCATGGCTTCTATGGGCCCCATTATTTCAACGGACCGTACAACGACAGTAACCATAATGGAGGTAACAATTCGGGCCCGCATCATCGTAATCCTTACTACGGAGGTTACGATCCTTATTTCGGCCCTTATCATCCTTACTATCATAATTATAACGGGAAATTGGATCAGGGGAATGAAAATGGGCACAACGCTGCGCAATCCGAGGGAGAAAATGGGAATAATCAAGGGAATAATCATGGGAATAATCATGGCAATAATCATAATTATGGATATCATGATCACGGTCTGTTTTATGGAGGACCTTATGGAAAGTATCCGGGTTTCCCTGTTTTTCCGTACAAACATTTTGGTCATGGGTTCTACGATCCCATAGGACCGAAGTTCAAGGTTCCTTTTATCGATCCTTTCGGACCGTTTCCCTTGGTGCCCTATTATCCCCACGGATTTTATCCTGGTCCGTACGGATTTTACGGTAAAAACGGTCCAAACGGCAACAACAATAATCATGATAAATCGGAAGGTCACGCGGAGAAGAAGCAACCGGAAGCGGCTTCGGAGGCAGAAGCGATCGCAGAGGGCCAATCGAAGATCGTCGAATCCTTATCATCGAATCAACGAGCATTCCCTTTTCTATTCCCTGTTAGTATTAAAAATACCAAACCAGATTGCGAAGAATGTAGTTTGAACAATCGATTCGACGAGATTGTATGAAGATGGGCGTAATTAACGGAGCTAGACTTAATGGACCTAGAATTACCAAATTGTAGCGTTTAAGTTGAATTATTTATATTTAATATTATGCATTCAAGTATTACGTTTTGCAATAAATGGGAGTAGAAAATCAGGACGTATGGATTTAGATTAGACGTAGATTGAAAGAATAGTTTACAAATAACTATATGTATGTTAATGTACATGAAAAACATTTTTATCTTTGTCATTAATATACGTTGTATTTATTTTAAGAAGTAGATAATTTATTACGTACAAACTGGATGAGACAAAATTCAGATCAGATCGGAGGGTAAGAGAACAATCATCGAGATCATCGAGGTGGTGCTCGTTCCTCGAGTTTCTCACCGTTCGTAGAAAAACCGTTCATTCACGAAGCAGTTATATCATTCTTTCTGCGCGCGATTATTAAAACAAATAAACGATTCCCACAGTTTGCCGGCTGATCCCAATCGAGCGTCGTGTCCTCGTCTGGATCAGCGGAAAAGTTGCGAGGCAGATCCAAAGGCGACCCGTCAACGGAACGGATTAATTGGTGTTCGACGCGACGACCGCTCGACACAGCTTCGGTGTTTTTCTTTCGCATTCCCATCGTTATGATACACAAATAGGTTCCCATAGCTCCGGTTGGCCTTATCCAGCAATTATCCGGCGTGTCGACGCCGCTAACTACGGTCCGATAATGTTCCGTGACCTCCGTTGCATCGGCGAGGATCATCGTTCGAAAAACCCGATTGTCCTTGACGTTCGCGTTCACGCTCGAGATCGCCGACGACGCGACGCAGTAAAAATCGATTTCTCGCCGCTACTTCAAGGAGACCGGGGGCTCGAGACGTAACTCGCGGAAAGTCCTTCGGATTTTGTGCCGATCGATCGTTGATTCTGGGGAAATAGCGTGAAAACAGGAAAAATGATCACGTAACAGACAAGATTAGACTCTGGTTCCGACGCAGATTAAGCGGATGACTCATCGCGGGTGATACCCGCGAGAATCTGTTCCACCGATGAACTCCTTGAACACCTTTCTGCTCGGCTTACGGTGTTCATGGAGAATCGCCGAGGGAGTCGCGTTCCACAGCGCTCGTATGATCCTCGTACAATTTTTATTATTCATGCACGATCCAGCTTGCTTCAACATTGTTTTTCATTTTCAAGAAACGCGCGAATAATTCATTCGACAGTCACATTGGCGGATACACATGGAATATTTTCTAGCGGATTAAAACGAACAACACTATGTTTTCCGCAACTGCGATGATTAGGTCATCTGTTTACTGCCGATGCATTGCAGTTCCGTAAACTTCCGAATCACGTAACCCACGTTAAATACCGAGTAGTGTCTACAAAACTTCATCGGTCGAGCTATTTTTACTTCCATATATTACTTAGCCGAACGCATCTCGTTCATTGTAGAAAATATCGTCCGCAACGCTTCATAAATTCGCTGATCCGTAATTAATTCATTTTACGGGCACGATATTGCGCGTTCAGTGTCTTATTAATTATGAATACCGCGGCGAGCCGAAAGCATCTCGAATTAAAATACAAACAAACGAGAAAGCTAACAAGGTCTGAAGAAGCGATACATTTGCAAGTGGAATAAACGAGCGATTCCAGAGGAAAGCAGGCCATAATTAATGATTCACGGAGTCACGCCAGTTTTTCCCTCCCCGAGAAACGTAATAATTACTTACCGTGTGCACGACGATCAATTATCGTGTCTTCTCGCGAGTCATCGGCAGATTTCGCAGGGTGTGGCAATCCGTTGAACTTCGAACAGATTGCTGTCCTTTTCTGTAACAATAGAGTAGAGCGCGAAACTATCATGAACAATCAAACTGTCGTCTGTACGATGCGCGAAAGGCCGAATAAATTTTCCGCGTTTCATCGAACAATAATCCATAAAGCATTACATGAAAGCATTGCATTATTCGGTGCATTACACATGATCCACAATGAACAGCGAACGCATCCTCGCTGTGTTGCAATGACCTTTTTTTTCACGATTTCGTCCCACCGGCGTGCACCATGTAATTTCGCCGTTCGGCAACACGATCTAGCTTAGCTTCCTTGCACCTGTTACGTAACATTTGACTTTTATTCTTTCCGTTCCGATCTCGGTATACTCACGGCGCCATCTTCCTCCCTCGAACTACATTGAACTCCGCGTCTCCGCGCACGCACTGCCCATTTTACAACAATTAAACCGTCCACCCCGATTACATTAATCGACAGTTTTCAGCCAATCATCGTCTCCTGTTTCTATCATAACAGACGCTGGGCACTTAAAGCGTGCACGGATGCGTCGAGCAACCGCCAATCGCAACAAACATCTCGCGCATCTTTATTATTTACTTACGATCAGATTACATATAAATTACCGATTACATCCCGTGAACGAGGGATTTCGAAAATTCTAATTTCCACAGGACATTGTAGTTTTATTGTAATGGAGATGTCTAATAACTTCATTAGAAAATATTGAATGGTTATCAACATCTTAATGTCAGCATTATAATATACAGTATACATTGTTGCGAAAATTAATAGGAATATTTTACCGTACAACTGTTCAATTAAATATTATCCATTTACTTTGCCATGTATTCGTGTGTTTGCAAACTGTGTAGTTGCATTTCTATATTGTTGCTCTAGTTCGGAATTAATAGAAAAATAAAACACAATTTTTATTGAACGGCGAGTGTCAACAATGAGTAGACACCATAATTCAAGTGTTGCTCAAACGTTGCCATGTACTTTGCCATGTATTAGTGTGTTTGCAAACTGTGTAGTTGCATTTCTATATTGTTGCTCTAGTTCGGAATTAATTGAAATAAAACACGATTTTTATTGAACGGCGAGTGTCAACAATGAGTAAACACCATAATTCAAGTGATGCTCAAACGTTTCTGCCAACTCATTCGTCTCGGGAAAGATGATGCAGCTGAAATTTGCATTTGGAAAATCTACAGTCGGTCGTTGCGCATTACAGCTTGCAGTTCAGGCGTGGCGAATCGGCGCTTGTGCGGCTAACGGCCGATTCCTTCGCGAACGCGTAAACATTTCCGAAAAGCGAGCCGGATTCGCTGGAAACGTCCGAAACCGTCGGATCAAACTGTTCATTTGCGATATTCGTCCCACGATTAGCGCGACAAGCACTAATTTCACGAACACCGTTATTACGCGGAATTCCCCCGATGAATTTCCCAACGGGACGTTTCCATTATTCGCATTGTTTTGTTCGGAGTTTCACAGAAAGCAAAGCGCAATTGAGAAACGTAATAAAACGTTGAACCACCCGACGAATTTGGATGTCAAGGCGCGGTCGTGTGTTCACAGGGCGTGCGCACCCGGCGACGGCGACCGTCCCGAAACGCGTTACTACACCCGTCTATGTGTTGTGTCTCTGTTTCATAATGACGCATTGCATTCGCATAATTTCAGGGTAACAATGCCAAGCTTTGCTATTAGTGTTAACAGAGGAAAGCCAATACGAAGGCTGGGAAAATTGTTGTTGGGGGTCGCCGCGGGACCCCGCCTTTGTTATAAAAGAACACGGGACCAACGTTAGACGGTCAGTGCTACTCGGCGGATAGATCTGAGATAAATTAGTGCATTTTGCTCGAGGTACGGACGACCTAGTGTCACCAGATAGAGAATGGCTTGCTTGAAACTTGTAAGTAACGAAAACACGCTAATTCGTACCGCGATCTGCCAGCGTTTCCTTGTTGCAATTTTTTAAATATTCTTTCGCTACGTTGCTCGCGAAGTTTCGTCAATTTTTCACTTCATTTTTCATAATTTTTATGGTTCAAATTATTGTATTAAATTAATATTAATTATGTCCTAACAATTTATTTTCATTCCTCTTTTGTATTCCGAATTTGAAGACCTCATATTTTGAGCCTAGACTTTCAAACAATTCGCAGTAAAATCAGCGCACATTTTTGTACATTTGTATATTGATAAATAGAAAATTTTGGTAATATTGACACGAGAGGTATTTACGAGAAAATTTGACAGATTTCTGTGCAGTTTTTAAACAATTTCTCTTTGTGTTTTCGTTGCACAGTACACGGTCCTGCTGTTGGCTGTGATTTTCGCTGTAGCATCTGCGAAGCCAGGATACCTGGGCGGATACGGCTTCGGCTACGGTGGATACTATCCTTACGCTTATGGCTACAAGTACCCATTCTATGGAGGATACGGACACGGCTTCGGACACGGTTATGGTAAGAGAAAATTTAGAACAAGCATGAGATTTCGAACGCGACAGGACTGGCTTTGACGTCAATGAATATTTTGTATACTTCCCAATTATTATCTAATAATTATCCAGATAAATATGCTTAGGCATCCGAATTCGTTGTGGTTTTCATAGAAAAAATTAAAAGAAAAACTATTATTCCCTGTTACCCCCCTGTGAAGAATAAAGTAGACAAAATGTTCACCGACGTTGTCCATCAGTCGCTCACTGTAAACAAAAGATTCATCGACGTTACATTGACGTGGTAATTTGCTTTTCCCTTTAGGTTACGGCCATCATGGTTACGGTCATGGATTCGGCCACTACGGCTATTTGTAATCGCACAGAGCACCGTTTGGATTCTACCGTACGCGATTTGGAAAGGAGTGTCTCGTTTCACATGATCTTATAGTACAGCTTCTATTGTCGTAAACGTACTTTTGCAACAGTTGGAACAGTGCTTCGTGTAACGCATCCCTGCCTTCCGTTACTCGAGGGCAATCGGAAACATACAATACAATACATACTTCTTCTACCCCTGCATTTATACTATTGTCGATACTACCAGTGAATTAACCATAGCAATGCTAAACCAACAATAAAAACAACTTTCAAATTATAATCGACTCCGATGGACTCTGCGTTCTTTACTATCATAAACGCTCTGCGAATCGGCGCGGGGAAACAATAAAACGTAGCTTTTAATGGAAGTATCGTGTATCGCATATTTTATCGGCAACTTCGACTCGCGTTTCGCGAATGGCAAAACTTCCGTTCAGCGAAATCTTTAACGACTGCAATGGTAGAGTCGACTATACGCGGCACGGATCACGTAAGTCTGCAAAAATAATACTTTATAATATGTCACTACGCTTATGAAATCGAACGATTCGTTTAGGCCGACGATTTCGGGTTATGCAGGGTTTATGGCAAACATTTTGAGTTCGAAAACGAAAACTCTTTCAGATAGTGGCCACCATCTCGGAATTCCTTTAGATCCTTCGGGAACCTATTCGCGTGTATTGCCAAAAATTTTGATTGCCTTCGTCAAATTTCAAATCTGACTCGACAAAGATCCTTGGTTTCAATTGTTGCGACTCACCCCAGTAGATAGTTCACTTAGTATCTCGAAAGTTGTTGCGGCTTCAGTGTCTGCGACCTCGTCCGCATCCGTGTAAAAGTCACGACCACGTGGGTGTCGCACGTGAATTCATCGGAATCGTTAATATCTCGTCCCACGATCTTGCTCCCATGATTTCTAAATTCTCGATTCTCTTTCCTGCAAGTGCTATCCCGCATACGTAACGACCATTTCTCATTATCCTTTCACATTAACGATATCGTTCTGTTTTGTAATCGTTACCACATTTACGATGTTCCTCTTGCACGTTTCCCCCAAAACATCGCTTCTGTTTCTAGTGGGAATTTCAAATCATTCGGGCGACGTGTAAACATGCGGAACGATAAAGGAAACTAGCGAATCGTTAATTCGTACAAGATTTTTACATAGAAATCGCGGAATAACCGCACATTGCACAGCCTTGTCAGGGTATTAATAAGGCGAATCTTTTAATTCTTCAGTAACGCATTTTAACTCGATTATCTTAGCTACCGATTGTCCGGGACATATAATTTTCTTTTATGACACGTACAGTCGCCACGAAAACTAACATTGACGATACACCAAGCACACCGCCGCGTATAATTAACGAAGATTTCGTGTTGCCATGCGTTGCTTAATTTTTTCAAATCTTCTTCATCCGATTACGCGTGTTCAGTCGAAGGTTACGAATCGTTTTTTAATCTCCAAGAATATTTTCGTGGTAGCGTTAATTCGCTTCTCGGGACGATTGTACAGTTTATACATACATGTACGTGTACATGCGTAATTATGATGTTGCGCGTTCGCGATATTACTGGCGCATTAAAACCAGGCGTCGAGCGGAGCATCGGTAAAATCATGCTTCTGTCCTTTTCCCGTTCAATTGGGCAACACCGTAACCGGTGATCCGCATGTGCAGGTGCAGAGGTCAACCACGACTTTTCAGGTCGTCCAGACTCTTACTTAGCAACAGGTAAACCGCAATCGACCGCAACTGCGACTTTAACCACCACCGGGCGCATGCCGTTTCATCTTCAGCACATTTTTTTTTTCCTCCGCCTGTGCCAACCATCGCTTCCCAATTTTTATTTAATATCACACTTTATACATATATGCGCATACAACTTCGACGATTATTCATTCGTAACCTTTAAATTCTGGATTTTTATTGCATTTTCATAATTCTCGTAAAATAAACATTTTACATTCGAAACAATATAAAGGTAGTGAGTATTTTTTAAGTAACAACTTTTTTTCGGGGGGATATAAATAAAACTGAAAGAGATAAAAATACTTTATCGTAGACAAATACAAGTAGCGTAGTATAATTTTTTCACAAAGGTTTTTTCAATGTTAATGTACTTTTTTTTTAATGTTCTTTTATTAGCCTGTTAATCCCATCTCCAAAAAATTCTTCGTCATTTTTAATATTGTCTTTCAATTATTCAACCCTTGTGGTAGTACACACAGTGTTTGTATTATTACTTTTTAAAATAGTGACGCTTCTTTCCATTAATACAGTTTACTAAAATTTAATTTTTAATGCTTCTCAGCCCCATAAAAATATATTTAACGGAGTAAAAAAGATGCTAAAGGATTTATTAGGAGTATAAAACAGCTAATCTTGGACATCGCATAGTAAAGTTTTGCAACTTGATTTAAGTGGACAATAAAAAAGGAGATGGACATTAAGAAAAGGGGGCTAACGATCTATTCGGGAGGATTCGTCCTTCAACCATTTGATCCTCATTCTGAACATTCGAAAAAACATTACATAATCTTCTAGTTCCTGAGGACGCGTGCCTAATCTTGTAGCATATCACATAATGTGTATTGTGAAATCATCGGCGTTCGTTTACGCCGCTCGAAACCTTGATAACACTAGGCAGATTTACTAATGATACACTAATTCGCCGCCATTAAAATTCCATGGTCGCCGTGTAATGCAAACAAGGACATTTAGAATGCCTGTAAGTTCCCAATTTTGGAGGTTCGTAAACATCATCATAATTCTCTTGAAAGTAATGCCTGCAATCGCTAATAAACGCCTTTTTTTTTTACTCGTCGATACAACTCCGCTTAACGAGCGAAGGTGGTTATCAATAAATACGCAGACGGACGAAAGTGCAATATTATATTAAACCTTAACATACTTTGTTATTTGTTGACCCCAATGTTTCTTATTCGCCGTGAATAATTCGCTTTTTCATTCTCGCTGGGAAAGAAAGACGCGCCTGAAGAATCTATGTAATTTATTTCTCGTAACTATTAATCTACCGTGACTGAAAAATTGCATCGAGCGATTGATATTTCCTCAGAATACAAGTTATAAATGTTCGTCGTGTTAACTAAACGTTCGGTTAATGGAAACGTTATTAGGTGATTACGGTATAATAAGAAACGAATTGAAATTAGTATTAACCAACCGTACATTTTCAATTGCTGTCTTCATTATAGCGGATCTTTGCGGATAACTTATTTTAATAATTGCCATTTCTGTTAATTTTATTAATAAATTAAGTTCCGAATTGTTTAATGGAATAATGATAGAGAATAAGCAGACGAGAAGAAGCGAGAAAAAAGTTGATAGTGAAAGGTTAATGGTGAAAAACACGAATAGTTCGGTAGATTATTACATAACGAAACTACTGTTGCACAAATTGTTGTGGACGCTGTCTCAGAATTTACATCAGAAACGATCTATAAATCATACGGGACGTCTACGGAACACTACCCGCGATGAGAACCTGATTAGAGAAAGGGATCTCGCATATAAATCAGTCTGCAGCGATCTATTCGTTTTCAGGCGAAAAATACGTGAAAGCATCGTTTAGAGCGTCCCTTCTAGTGGTAGCCATGGCCTTCGGTGTAGCATTTTGGTTCGAACGATGGACCAGCTTTTGTCCGAAGACCTACGGCGTTAGTTCAACGATATTAACCGACGCAAGGAAAAGATCGAAGGTCGAACGAACCGTGATTCCGACTCTTTCCGTGGTGCTCGTGGCTGGCCCCTCATTCAAAGGAAAACTAAATACTAAGAGAAAGGTCGAACTCATGTGGAAAAGAACTTCATTCATTCGCAGAGGACGATAGCGGTCGCCGCTGTCTGTATCAGCTACATCCTGAAGGATATAGTATTACAATAGCCATTGAATAAAACGAAGTCGACGTCGACAATTCATTTTAACGTTTTACTATTCACTTAACACATTTCACTATCTTCTACAATTTACGTAAGCTATACAATTTTACAAATTGACTTCTTCAGGCGACAGGCACACGCGTCTCCACTTAATAATAGTTTGATATTAGAGTGAAATTATTAACATTTGTCGAAACTATTTTTATTAATATGTCCATAGTGATTTTCTCTCTTTCTAATTTTATTTAATATTTACTCGCAATGTAGAAGTTGAAACCCTTACATGAAGATTATATTTCTAAAGAGATTAGGTGTACCTCGTTTTTTTCTCTCGAGTATAGTTTGTTTCAAATCGGAATTATTTAAAAAAAATAATAAGCCAAATATTTCTCTGAAGAGGTTGTTGTTTGAATTTGAATTAAAAGAACACGTATGTCGAATGCCAGTTTGCACTACTTAAAATGCCTTCCTTCGCATTGCGAATCCCTATTTGCTGAATCGTGAGAGTCCAGTTAGCGTTATAACGCGTAATTGTGCACAATGTAGACATTACGGTTCGTAATGTCTGTCATTCGGAATATTTACGGAATAACATAGTTGCCAGTAAACGTTCGAGACTGTACTATTGCAGTACTGTGATCAACAATTTTGCGTAGTGTATAACGTGCGAAAACAATAAATCTTCGACGGTTGAAATGTCATTTTACCGGAAAGTGGACGTTTTTAATAGCTGGGATGATTTAATCGAATCGTACCATCAATTTTCGAGAATAGCATTTCGCAATTCGGAATATAAATCACGTAATTATTACATACTTTCTATTAAAAGCGTGGCCAATGAATTCTTTCCTCATCCACGAAATATATATGTAAATTCTAAAACAGACAGATCCGAGTTTTCGATAAAATTTTAATTCTTAATATTTAATCTTTAAAGTACAGGATAGAAATGTTTGATAATTGAAAACAAGCGAGTTAAAACAACAGTGGACAATGCCTAAGCAAAGTGTTTCAATGAAAAGTGGCAAATGACTCGGAACATTTATCGATTAATTAGATAAATATATATGACGCGGAGAATTGAAAGGAGTCGATTCTTCTTATCGATCCTGATTGGTCAAGGGTCGGTGGGAATGAAAAGGTTGAAAGCATGGTGTACACAACCTTGACGCTAACATCGTGTATCTAATCGATTATTAAAATCCAATTAAAACGTCACATTCGAGTGGTGCTTACCAATGGGTTGGCCGAGTGTTCCTAGATACTATCAAGGTCTCGTTGAAGGGAATCTTGCGCGTACACTGGTTTATGGCCGGTCATTTATGAGAAATGAAGAGGGATGGTGTTAAACGAGCGATTGCTCAAGAGAAATGGGATGGCCCATTTTAAGTGCCAATTCCGTTTAGCAATGCCGAGCCTCTGTCTACACGTCATAACAAAATTGTGCTCGTAAGACACTCGCAAGACACTCGAAATTACAATCTTTATACCTTTAAGACAAATGCAATCGTAATGTATCTGTGTGGCATTTGAAAACCGATAGACAATAAAAACCTAACAGAGATTACTGAGAATCAATTGTTTCGTTACACAAAATTTCACAGAATATTCCATGAACATCCACTTTTTCATTTCGCTTTCCCCAATTTACTTTATTCTATACTTTCAAACGAGTAACATCTCCATTACATAAATTAATTACTTGTACGATGTTCGAGTCTGTGCTACACCGTTAGGGAATGTGAAATTTCACATGGAGTTGCACAAACACCCACGATCTAGTTGCAAAAAAAAGAGAATTTTGCTAATTAAACTGTTCTTCGATTTCGCGATGTTACGCGAATTTGCGCGTAACTGAAAATTATTCTAAACGTGTTTGTTAATGTATCTCAGAGTGACGACACCGATCAAAGATGCAGGATCAAGCAATGCTAGATCGCCGCGAATGATGAACTCGCATAACTCACGTTCGCAATTACCGCGGTCGATCGTCGAGCATCATTGTGTCCCACCGGTTTTTCACCTGTATGGGAATCGCGCATGGAATTAGCCTATCTTCTCCGTTTGACGTTAGATGCTGCCGATATCTCGAAACAATACAATATATTCGCGATTATGTCATACGAATTCTAAACGGAAAAAACCGAGCGCAGTTTGTTCATTTCTGTCGACATGCTCCGTGAAATTTTCTCACGTGCCCGCAACAAACGTAAAGCAGACTATGCGCCTTTATAGTTCAAAGGAATATCCTCGCTATCCGACTGTGTCGTTATTATTTTCAAACGCTATACGCGCCTAATTGGCAGGAGCAGTTCACTTCGGATTTCTTGTTTGGCGATTATCGCAAGCACAAGAAGAAATCGGCTAATCTGGGATCAAAGTCGATCTAAATTATGCGAGAATGTTTTCAGCAAAATGTTTAACGCTAGGTGGAAATTACGTGCTCTAATACTTTTAATTTACGATTACCGTGAAGGTGCATTCAACAAATCTATTTAAAAAATGGCTAACAATTAGGATAGACAGATTCTTGTTAGCTTTATGAAGTAATGTAAAATAGTCACTTTTAGTGTTCCGTAATTTACGATAATTCACTCGTAACGTCCGTTGACCGCAGCGTGTCGCAACCTAATTAAGTTTCCACATTTACCGTCGTGTTCCAGCTTTGCAAAAATTGCTCACGGTCGTTCCAATTCGCGGGGCAAATCGGCGTAATATCGCTGAGGCCGCGCCAAGGCGCAGGTATCGACGCTGTCGTTTCGATTTATGGCCGCGTAATTACGGTATCGCTTCTGTGCTTCTAACGCACGGTGAACAGTGTTTCTCGTCTTCGTCCGGGAGAGCTTGGTTATGCTCGATTATCCAGAAAGCGTGTTCGCGGAGTAGCGATAAATATAATTGCGCGAGGAAAAAAAGCTTTCGAAGACGATCGTACAACGAAGCTCCCCAGTGTCAAATGCTAGCGTAACTTAATTATGATTCTGTTACGCGGCGTTTACGAGATTGTGTTCTATGCGATTACAGAATATTACGTGTCTACTTTCTAGTCGAGCCGCGACGAGGCTTTTCGCCGGTTTTAGTGTTAAATGATATAACAAGCTGGCACGGTTCAGAGCGTTATCGTAATAAGATTGATGGACCGGTGCTGGGAACAAAGATTAGATTAATCGCGTATCGATGTTTCTATTGACATTTGATCGATGTTTTACATGAGAAGATCACTTTTGCGACAAGTGTTTTCTCGATCTGTATACACACCGTGGTTAAGATTCGATCCTCTTGATTCCGAAACCTCGGCAGGGAATGTCATCAGGTGCCAGGCGCCAGGTAATCTCGCGATTCCCAAAATGCCCAGGCAGCCCGTGACGATAATGTGCCCGATCGCGAGACGGCCTCCATCGATCAGGCTAACGTATTCAACGGACAAGCCGAAGCCGCAAGATCCAATCCAGCATCTTGTGGTATCGCTTCGAAACGTTCACTTAAAGCGAGGCGAAACTCATCATCGATAAATTTTACCTGAATGCCGGGTGTCGTAAACATTCCGTGTCATTGACTTCGTCCACCTGCTAGCCGTGCCTGTCCTTCGGCCGCGATGATTGCCCGCGGTCGCGTTGCCTCAGCCGGTGATCGGTACAATGACACCCTCGTTGTTAATCACACCCCTCGGATCAAAGGCGGCTGGGTTAGGCGAGCAGACCAGGCCGAATCCTTCTCATCCTCGAGTTCCTCGAAAGCGGCGCGGCCGTCTACGGAGAGGAGAACGTCCTTCGAAGTTGGCACCTTGCGTTAGGTCACCTAACTTCGGTGTCATCGTCGACGCGACGCACATGCTGGACCTTTTCAGGCAGCTCCGTCCTTCTCCGATCTTCACTTTCTCTTTCTCTAGCTCCCACCCTCTAGCATTTCACTCCCCCTCACTGCCGGACGCGTCCTATCCTCTCCTCGTGAAAGAGTTACAGCATCCTCCCGTGGACGTCGGTTCGCGATAATCGCATGGACCGAACGTTCCGGCTCCCCACCAGCCAATCGGGTGAATCCTATAAATGCTCTCCACGTTCCTCGAGACGAAGAAGTCATCTCTCCCGGGACCGACCAGCTCCCGCGAGAGACACACATGTATACGTCCGTCCCGAAGTGTCCCTTACACGCATGGTGATCAGTTTTTTTGGGTGTCCCGGGAACTAGATCGCGATACGATACTATGGTAAGTAAAGTGCGAGGAACAAGTGACAAGTGCCGGTTATCACCGGGGGTTGGTCGTTGGATTTATAGGGGGAGGGGGTGATCGGACGTCGCGCGGGTCGCCGATACTGTAGATCTTGTGAGGATAGGATCGGACGTATATTTGACAGGATCCTGGTGATGAAAAAAAGTGTTGCTTCGAGCTGCGTTGTGAATTCTTCTTGCCGCGGGCTGCGGGAGAGTCGGATCTCGATGTGCATCCCCGACGTTGCTCGGGAAGTATTGTGCTTCGACGCTTCTTATGCCACGTGATCTACTTTCCTGTTTCTGCTACCGGCCTGTCCGTTCCGCCGGTCCCGTAAAGTTCTCCCTTTTTTTTTCGTTCAACAGTTCAATGGTCCTCTCGACACGATCAAGTTGCGCGAGCGAAACGAGAAAGTTCAGATTCGTTGTAGCGAACGGTATGGTCTCTCGACATTCTTGCATCCGTTTGGTTATGATCGATCGTGGTACATTCAATCTGCGATCGTTCGATTTCTAAGGCTGCTCGGATAAACATGTTCATCGAACGGCACGTATCGACAATTTGTTGCTCGATGAATTACAAGTTCAATCGTAATAGTCAATTTTAACCCTGCAGTGATCGACAGCGGGCACGTCACCCTTCCGGGAAATCTTTAAATACAAACTTCTGAAGAATTTCGAAATTAATCATTTTTTTCTTTTTTTTTATTGTTTCTGTGTATTTGCGAATAGCGGATTAGGTGACCAGTATTCGTCACAGTAAGTTAGATGTAGAGAGACGTTCGGCGATTTTTTTAGTTCGTCTGCCACCGTTACTTTCGTTTCTGCAAAACAGTATTTCTACCGGTGAGTTTGCCACTTGGTATTTACACGTACGGCGTCTGAAGCCACTCGACGGAATTAATAGCGAGACGCAAGCGACAGCCAGCTGTTATCGCGGCAAATGTCAGAGGTTATTAGTGTTCCTTAACTTCTAGCCCGTCCTACTCGAGGCCCTCTGTTTCGACTCGTTACCGTGTTCATTGAATACTGTCTAGAACGCTTTCCTATCGGAATTTTAACCTTTAGAAGTTGGGGATGGAACGCGATCTTCCGTGAGTAGTCAGAAAACAGAGTCAGAAATGATTTCGTGCCAGCGATGCCACGTTTTCTTGTGGCAAAACAAAGTATAAATATTATTTATTATACAAAGAACATATGCAAATTAGTACTGCAGTTACATATTTTGTTATCACGGATTGACTACATTTTCAGTTCCCACAGTTCAGAAATGTAGATTGTCGTCTCGGGAATTTGAGATATTTGTTCGAGACACCGTGTGAAGATACATACTTCCTTAGAGTTCGCGCTTCCAGGCATTGTGTTGCATACCACCGGGCGGTGTTATTACTTAAATTGATTTTAATAGTAGACGCACGGGATTGTGCATCTTCGTGGCACGCTTGCCCAAAGGTATCTTTATGATCACGTAACGTGGAAACTTTTTGCTCGCGAAAGGTCAGTCCGGCGCGGCGATTCGCCCGTAAAAATTGCCTGCAATCGAAATATTCGATTGGTGCATCATTAGAAGTTTCAACAAGCCGATGTCGCAACTTCTCTTGACCAGTTTCAAGTAGGTTCACCGAGGATTCGGATTCGTCGATGCGTAATTGCACACATACCCTTCGGCGACGTTAACAGGTTCACGTTCTGGACATCTATGTTCGACTTGACAATTATTTCTTAAAGTTTACACCGTGTCATTTTCAGATTTTAAATGACTCGAAAACGACATTACACTTTTCCGACAATAATTGCCAAATGTACTTGACAATTTTCTAAACGATTTTTGTTGGCTATAAATACATACAACTCGCGGTTCATTAATCATGCTTACAGTGCTTGTCGTGGCCAGCTATGTGCAATTTATGAACTTCTTGCTTCAAACAAAGTTCATATGTGCATCTCGAAATTATGAATTTATTGTTTCTACAATCACAGAAATTGTCATTTTTTCGGAACTTGGATGTTGCTCTATTTTGGAGATTTCATAATTCAATCAGTAAATGCATCGTCTTTATAAATCTGAATTACGATAGTTTATAGGCGCAACGTTATTAGACATCGTCACTCACGCTTTCTGTTACAGTTGAAGTTCGCTTACATACGGAAAGACTTAATAGCACCGGTACAAGTTCATCGTTTAAATGGTGTTACGATGTAATGCATGTAATCAGAAGCTGAGCACGGGAGTCCGTTGTTCGAAGTAATCGGGGTAAAAGATCAATAGCGAGCTCCTAATTGCATAATCATTGATTTTCTCCATCGATACCGCCTTTTAAACGAAACACCACAGGATGATTTTGCAATCGTTACTGGACAATCCAAACTGTTTTTTTCAAAAATTGACTTCTCCTGTTCATATCTGATTAACAGTGTAAAATCTGTTTCAAGAACTACTTTTGCAACTAATATCAGAAAGTTGTCATTGCACAATTGATTTAAAAAATAGAGATCGAGCAATTAAAGTAAATTTTAGTAAGAGATTAATTGTACATGCACACCACAGCAAATAAAAGTGTCAATTTAATTGTAGAGAAAGAGAAGCGTGAAGAATGATAGAAGATTTATGCACTTGTCACACGTGCAAACCTGTGAACTACGAATAAACGTCGGTACCCAATCAAAACGAATAACATTTTTATTTCGACTATTTATTCTGATTTTCTCTGTGAACACTGGAATTCGCACGAAGATTCGCAGTCTATTTATAACATCTTAATTACACGCGCATAGAATCTGACGTCCACGTTCATCGAGCGCGCTATTGTGGGTGTCACTGAGAACTCGAATCGACATCTCGCGTAATAGCCAGCAAAAACATTAATAGGATAATAAACTAAGAAACAGGTGACGCGGAGGAATGTACCTAAGCGTCGAATTCACTTTTACCCGTACTTTATACATACACCATCGCGTCGCGGTGATCGCTAATCGCTATTAACGCTTCTATGGTTCCTCGGTGGTTTCGCAAGAATAGTAAAATCATCCAACAATCGATATCTCTGTCGGCTGCACGCTGAGAGGCCGATCGCCCGATGATTCCGCGTCATTAATGACGTACAAAAATCCGTGGCGCGGCGCGGCGTTTCGAAAGTCCCGCGTCGCGTCGCGTCGTGTCGGTTTGCCAATCGATCGGTCCACAACGGCGAAATGATGAATTAATCGATCCTCGCGGCGCGCAAGATTGAACACGCCATTAGAGAACAAACGGGATTCGGTGACTCTCTTTCGTCCATCATTCTCCCCTCCATATCGTCACGATCTTGTCTTTGGTAACTAATCTGTCGGGGCTGACATTTATGACCGGTGATGAACAATGGCCGGCTGGAAGTAATCAGGTGAACTTTCAGCGAATTGACATTTGCTGGCAAATGAGCGAAGATTTGAATATCGAGGACTTCTCCTCTCTCTGTCTCTTCATTTTTCTTTCGTTCGCTGTTTTTTTCCCTTTCTTTCATTCTTCCCTGGGAACTGTTCGCGGCGCTTATCCAGCGAATCAGATTCGCCTAGGGTCATCCTGTGACATTCGTCACGGAAGGCTTTCTAGTCGCCGCGACTTAGTCGGACCAACCAGTCTTGTCTACGATCTGTTAATTGTGCTCATCAGCGAAGCTTACTTAGCACAAATGTTCCACGCGAACCTACCATCCGCGGCTCGTCAGATTCCAACGGAGATTTCGTGCTTCACGGCGTCCGGCGTTAATTGGGAATTCGTTACGACATTTATTCCTGTAAATGTAATTTTCTGGAAACCGCGTCGCTCGAATCGCTCAAGGCTCCAGTTCATCAACGCGAGCGCGATCATTAGGCTCATATTTCCATAAATTCATTTTACACGGCACTCAATCTAACATGGCGTCTTGCGTCATCCGCAGATTAACTATATATTTCGAGATTGACGGGACAATACGTTGCTGGCTGACTTTTACTAACAACGCCGAGGTATTTGCTCCCAAATACAAAATGTTCATTTACGGTGTGCTGTCTGGTTGGCTGGCTTCTTGTCAATACTGACACCTGTTTGAAAATGGAATCCCATTGTACCGGGCTAATGGAGGTTCATGTTCCATTATTAGATCTGTTAAAGAATGCTCGTTCTCCAAGCTTTCAGAAGTCACTCATGTTTAATGCACTTCCAAGCGCTGATTAATTTAGATTGATTATGCTATTCTTCCTAGACAGTACTTCGCCTGCAGCTTTTATTGCGAAGAAATCCTTCCTTTTTTTAATATTGTTCTCTCTAAATATTATATTAATTGTACAGATATACATTAGATTAACTATAGACATTTCTATAATATTATTAAAATCATTGATAGAATCTATCCAGTGGTGTACATTGACTCAATTGTTCTTAGGACAGCAGGGAGATAATGTAAAATTAACTTTACAGTCTTCGATTGCCCCAGTTACCTCGTTACTTTGCCGAAGCCCCCGTTAATGTGATATTGAGATTGTCTTTCCATTAATGAGAATAGTGTCGGCAGGGCAGGGAATAGAAGACGAAGGTCAATGATAGTTCATCAACGATGGAGCAATTGACATCCGCCGCAAACAACTTTCAGTTTTTCTGCGAGTCTTCTCGTTTCGCCTCCGTGCTACCGTCCCGCTCTTTTATACCCGGCTATAGTGTTTCTCTAAGGTTTAATGGCTTCGTATATTCACTTGTCCGTATTCCCTCGTATGCCGTAATACAGCCTTGATGAGAAGGATATACGTCTAGCGTCTGAATTCCGCGCGTGCTTTCCTTCGAGCATCACCACGGAGGTTTCAATTAAATGTGTGCTGCCGGTGGACATTTCGTTTCGTTCGAGGGACGCGACTAATGTTCTAAAATGCATGCAGATTAATAAGATCAATTCTGAATCTCAATAACGTCGGACAGATTTCATTTTTCGGAACGATTCCCTTAAATATTGAAATACTATAACGGTCGAAGAGATTATTTAATTGAAAATGATCTTGGCATCGAAATATTCTTTTCCTATTAAGAATATTGTTGGCTAATTATACATTTCAATCATTAAAATGATTTCATTTTTCGGAACGATTCCCTTAAATATTGAAATACTATAACGGTCGAAGAGTAAGAGATTATTTAATTGAAAATGATCTTGGCATCGAAATATTCTTGTCCTATTAAGAATATTGTTGGCTAATTATACATTTCAATCATTAAAATTATTATATTTCGACCATGTTATCCGTGGAATTTTACAGCGCTTGCTCATCCAAGAAAATTAGGCACAGGCTCCTCCGAGTTATTCGAGAAACTCCGAGACAATGTGTTTCTTCGACTGTCATTTGCATTCGATTTGAATATGCTTTCTAATTACTGGTTTGCCGCTATTAGTCGCTGAAAGTTCGTGCAATAAATCAATCGCGGTAAAGAGAAGAATGGAGGATAAAAAGCACCGTGCTAAACAATTTTACGATTCTAAGTTCGCTGTTATTACTCGGTTTCACGGCATAACCTTAACCATATAGAAATGAAAGGGTTCATATCTTTCTCGGCAGATGAGTAACGATCGTCCCGATTCATCCGGTAAAATATTTTCGTGCTGTGTCTTCCAGCATACCCGTAACTTTCATTTTTTCTGTGATCCATCCATTTTATTAGCCATTCGCCTATAGCTTCGCGTCACGCGAAAAATGATTCGCGACAGAACGGCGATAAAGTCGGATTATGTCCTCTCGAAGTCGCCACGTATCGAAATATCGCATGACAGCATGAACGGTTTTGCAACGCGAGCGTAAACCATCCGACAGATCTGCAAACCGACGTGGAGCTCACCTCTCACGGTTCCATTAGCCGTGACTTCGCTCTTGCTGATTCGCAAAACTTGCTAAACTTTCGACACACCGATAAGAAAAAAAAAGAAAAAAATGCTAAATTAGAATTCCGATTACAGACTATAGACCGATAATTTCATGGAAATGACACGGCGATCGCTTAGCTGATCCACGAACTCATTAAGAATCGTTTCTGCATCGAACGGACCCGACTCATCTCGATTACATCACGTTACACCGCGTCTTGACCGAATTGACCAATAAATTTCGAGACGATCCGTGCCCTTTCGCAGTAGAAGAATGATGAATGCTCGACTATAATTTTCGCTGAACAATCTGTACGATCATCTTTATACTAATCGCCG
This sequence comes from Lasioglossum leucozonium, assembly GCA_028454225.1. Classification (NCBI taxonomy): domain Eukaryota; kingdom Metazoa; phylum Arthropoda; class Insecta; order Hymenoptera; family Halictidae; genus Lasioglossum; species Lasioglossum leucozonium. Next base: position 8,959,026 of record CM052206.1, read on the forward strand.
TCAACGCTTTCGATCAGGTCGCAACATCTTTTACGAAATATTTAGAATGTTCTTCGAACCTTAACCTTTCCCCGAAAAAGATTCATCAGGAATTTTCGTTTATCGACCACACACGTGCGATTTGATTCGTTCTATTACGTCATCGAATACTTGGAATGATAATTAAATACGTAAGCAAAATTTATTAGCACCCGACGCTCTTGCATTTATAATGCACAGATGAAAGATGTTATAAATAGATCGTTATTTGTATCAACATTTGCGTAGAATGATAGATAGAATTTCCTTCCTTCTAGATGAAATACGATGCATGCATGTACCTAATTTGTTAAAAGTATTCCCTATCGAATGGAATTTAGCAATAATATTTTCTAGAATTTTATTCGAATTTAAGAATAGCATCATTCGGACATGCTTCATTTATTAATCTGAGTTGTTGAAATTACTGACACCTCTGTTGACTCCTAATCATCATTCACTGCGAGATGAGTCTTTAATAATCCAATACCATTAAAAAACAAGTAACCTCTTCTTCTCAGTGTTCAGCAAAACCGTGTAGCATTGCAAGAGAGCCACGTTCCCAACGAGCACGCAGGATTTCCAGTAGAACAAACGGCTTGAAATGCCATTTATAGCGACAAAATATTCAATTAAAAGCATTGACCCCTCGACCAATCTTTTAATAGCAGGCTAAGGAGATAGTAGTTATTTTTATGCGCGTTCATCGATTGAGTCTCGCTTAGGCTAACCGTCCCTGAATGTCGTTTGCATCTTCGTAGAAGCTAACGCAACGACCGACTGGTCAGCGGTCTCTGTTGTTCCGATCGAACGCGCAGCGCCGGTCTTTGTCATGCTAATTAAGGAAAGCAACTTTTCATCGAACGCCGACAATGGTCCCCTTTTTTCCACCGGCGTGCTTCCTCGGTTTCACGGCGGTTACACGTTATTACGTGGGTGAAGTGCTCGGGACACGGACGAGATAACTCGACGAAGACTTTCTCCAGTGTCGTGGTTCTTTTCGCGCATCGCGATCTGTGACAGAAGCCTGCCTCGCTTAATTCGACAGCACGCCTCACGAGAAATTTTCTGCAGCTGCGCGAAACGCGGGCCTTTCATCGTTCTCGAAAACTGTCCCATTATTTCGCCACGGTATCCTGTGGCACGAGCATTTAGACACGAGAACGGAGAATAAAGACGACCGTGCAGATCTTACTTGGAATACCGAGATTTTACTCGGAATATTTAACAGACTTGCAGTCTGTCGGAACGCTGCAAGGATGCTGAATCATTTGTTCCATCCGATTCTTTGAAAGCAATCGAGTACATTCTCTCTTTCATCGCAGATTCGAAGTTTGCGAAACAGTAAAAAGGTGCACAATCATTTGTTTTAACCAATTCCCTCAAAACACTCGAACAATTGTGCGCAGTCTCTCATGTAGCTTTTATTTCGAGATGCAAGGATATAATTATGAGTAGACTGCGAATTTTGTCTGGAAAATAAAAATCTGCGTTAATTGAAAGAAATAGGAACTGAATAATAATAGTGGAAAACGTTTAAAGAATTTGAAATCACTTAATGAAGTATCTATGTAAATTCCGCACTCTGAAATTTATCTAGACAATTTTTATTTTGCATGAAAATCCACAGTGGATATAAATATTCTATTCGATACACAGATATTAACGAATTTCATGAACTTGACATTTATGGGCTGCAAAATCATTCGGAAAAAGAATAAATCTCTTTCGTCCAGTGAAGCTATCGATACAGAATGTGGAATTTCTACGCTATCCGAGTTTAACGATTGCTCGGCTATGAAACGGACAGTAGTGCAATCAGTATTCCCAGGCAGATACGGAATCCAAGATTTTATTTTAGAAATGAATTCAATACTCTCAATATGCGCGTCGCGAACACGGAAATCAATGGAGCTTGTAAATTTTTCTTGACTTTTATGTTGTATAATATCAACGGGAATTATATGGATATTATTTCAACATCGTTCATGTCCGCGATGTGTCATGGTTCACAAGCATCGACGTAAGATCTGCCGATGTTACGAGTTACATCGATTCCATATACGTCGAAATGGTAAACGATTGGAAACTCATCGCGTGAGACAGGGGATAAAAAGCAGCGATTCGACGTATGTACGTTGTTGATGACCGTTAATTGATATCTGCGTGCTCCACTTCTGCCTTCGGCACCGTGGAAAACGATTTTCCTTTTACACTCGTACACGTTTCCCTTTTTCCGAACGTTCGTGTTACGACAAACCCTAATTGATGTGCTTCAGCATTTCTTTCTTCGTTTAACACAAGCGCGGGCATTAGCATCATAACGTACGTAATTAGAAAGCCGTGCCCCGAAGACGCAGCTTCTCGCACTTTATTAGTAGCAAATACGCGACCCGCAACTCTCCATTATGCAAGAGAACATTTTTTTAGTTTTGTTTTCTTCACCTGGCACAGTTAACCGACCATAGTCGCCGTTCACCCATTAAAGCAGCCTCGCGACACTGCGCCGGGCAGCTGAAAAATTGTTTCTAATCAATTTTTTCTCCGATCAATTGAGCTTCTGTTGGCCGTGCTTGCGATAGACCCGCAGAACAATGTTACACCCTCTTCGCCGAAAGATTGATGAATAGCCTGCAGTCGCGAATAATTGTCTTAAGTGGAAGACGCTCGATTGCTCAACCCTTTTGGCGGCTCGTTTTTTGTTTCTCCATTCGCCAGTGTTAACAGTAGCAACTCTGTATCCAGAAGCAACAGCCGCGGATGGCTCACGGTTGCGACAGAATTTTGCACCTCGAGCCTCGCGAATTGCTCGCCCATAGAGAACTGTTGTAACAGTTTGTTCCTCGCTGCGACCGGAGGCCTCGCTTCTTCGCGCACACTGTTACCGCTTTCTCTAGGTGTAAATAAATGGTCGTTAAAATGACCGATTGTTTACATTATTCATATTCGAACACGCCGAGGCAGGACCAGCGATCCTCGAATTTATGATCGGCAAAAGCTGTAATTATTGTTGCGTTGAAATTGCTGGAAAAAGGAACATTGAAATTAGACATTTTTCTTTCTACCGATTTACAACGCTGTTGGTAATCCACACGCGGTTTCGCCAACGCTGGAAATCGACGCGCCTATTGGAAAAGTTTCCGATGAAAGTAACGATCTGTTTATTTTGATAGCGATCGTAGGTAGTTGCGTTCATTGTACTACTGTGGTACAACTGTTTGTCATGAGCGACATGGTAACCTTATAGTAGCCTCGATAGAACCAGTCCTGTGGTAACTAGACACTTCCTACCTACTGTCCTCTTCTTTCATGCTGCGACCGTATACCACAATTGAATTCTCAAAATAAGAAGCTACATACTCTGTGTGCCGATCAGTAATTCACTGTCGTTTTCATTGGAAGCACAGTGTTGCTCCAGTAAAATATAATAGTAATTGGAATGTGATCAGAGTTGTTAATCTTTAAGAAAACAAGTTGCCGAGACACAGTTCAAGGAACATGCAACTTTGTCACGTTCCCTCGCGTTATGGTAACGAACGGTGTCCCTGGAATCCTCCTTGAGCTGGAAGATTTATTTATCCGGGTTTTCTGGCAGACGCCTCGGGAAACCGTGAGATCTCAAAATTTCTCAAGAAATCGTAACCTTGCGATCTGTATCGCGTGTTCCGCGGACCGGAGACCGTCGTGACACCACTAATACATTAGAAGCCTTTCACATACTGGCGAAAGACAGTGAGGAGAATCTTCTCCCCATGGCGGCGCGCGGATCCCTCTTTATAAATTATACGTCTAAAGGTCACTGGACGTTTCTTCGAGCCAGAACCATCATTCGTGCCGTGTTCACGATTTCGCAAACGGATAAAACGGTTTTAATTTCTGGACAACGAGGCCCCCGGTACGTGCTCCCCCTTGATTTATGAAGCTCTGCTCCAAGCTGCAAATGATAATTGCGACGGCAGGCGTAGGCGCTGTACGCTCCATTAGACCCTATTCGATCCGAAACGTTGCGTCGGATGGAGCTCCGAGTGCTTGCGGTGGTCTCGCCTTCGACAATCTGAGGTCTGAATCTCGTATCAAATTTACTGCAACGGATAGAATATTTGCATTTAATTGTTCACGAGCAAGAAGTGCACGAAGTTCCCGCGAGAGACTAATTAGAGACGAAGCGAAGAAAACAGAGAAGTTACGAAATCATTATATGAAGTTTTACTTCGCGAAGTATAATTGGTTGCACCGCGCGGCGACGAACAGCCGCGATTTTAAAATATGTTAGTTTTAATGAACGGTCCGGGAGAAAATTTGGGAATAGCTCCCGAGCTGAATCATGTAGCCTCCCAGCGCAGCGTAGAGTAGCAGTTAATCAATTGAGAGTGCGTTGCATTTCGCACGGACGAACCTTTCACGATCATTGGTACATCATATGACGTGCTATGTGGTTGAGACCCATTATATAAGAGGCTTGTGGGTGAGGCGTGAGATAATCCCACGAAGACGGTCTTCGATATATGTATTATAATCGATTACGTGGCAGTCCGTGACTTAATTTACTTCGAACCCGCGGCGTTATTAATCGAGGTCACTGTCGCTAGTTCTGCGTGTTCTGAATGGGTGTGCTTCGTCAGTTTCAATGGTGTATATCGCAACGCTTTCTCAACCTTGACTACTACTAGTACAATTTCAAAGACGCTAAACACTGGAGCAGTTCTACAAAATTTCGGGAATTTATGGTATTTTTCAGCGTATCCTGTGGATTGCCACGATAGTGGCAGTGCTCTCCATATGCCGTGCGCAAGCATCCAATGAGAGAAGCAAAAGGGCGATACTAGGAAAACCTAGTTTCGGAGGGTACAACTATGAAGAGCCAGGCATCAAGTTCACCTTACCGACACAGTAATATTTTGAGGAATAATAATAATAATAATAATAATTCGCGATGCGATGTATGATGCAGGGAAACGAATTTAATCGTATGTCATGTACTTTGTCTCTAGCCCCACGCAGCCATCACCTAGACCAACGGTGACGCCAGTATACACCATTGACAATACAACTCCGCGGCACACACCACCAACTAGACCAACGACGGGGTACACGTATACGCAAATACCTGTAGATTTTACGCATTCGCATGGACCAACACCACCTAGACTACCAACTCCAACGCCGCACATACCTACCTCGAGACCACCTGTGACTGGTGGATATGATTATCCAGCACCAAAAGAACCATTCCCACCAACCAGGCCTCAATTTCCACCGGGACCACCAAGGCCACCATCTCCACCAGGACCGCCAAGGCCGCCATCTCCACCAGGACCACCAAGGCCGCCATCTCCACCAGGACCACCAAGGCCACCACCACCACCAGGACCACCAAGGCCACCATCTCCTCCAGCACCACCAAGGCCACCATCTCCACCGGTAACCCCTCCAAGACCACCATCAACTGGATACGATTATCCATCGCCGACACCGACATTCCCGCAACCGCCAAAGACACCACCACATTTCCCTCCCGCCCCAACACAACCACCATTTAGACCATCTCCACAACCACCGAAACCTCCAACACCTTATGTGCCACCGTCTTACCCAACACAACCCCCAGTAAGACCAACGCCACCGCCGCAACGTCCAACTTATCCAGTGCCACAGACATATCCACCACCACCTAAAACACCACCA